>CM075977.1:77338263-77471420 GCA_038087875.1 Malacoraja senta | reverse complement strand
ATTCCCTGGGTTGCTATTGCCTCTGATTAAAAAGTTTCCACATTTTAAAATTAATTCCAATTTTTGAGTACATTTTGCAGGCAATTATTTCAATTGCAATTCACCTTCAATTTAGGTGAGAGACCCGTTGGAAACTGATTAGTGGTAGTCCAGTGAGAAGCTCCAGCAGGTCAGCCCTAACCACATCAGTAGCCTTTACTTGGGTATTGATTTCTCTGACAGGTGCTGAAGTGCGCAGGCTGGGATATCACTAATTAGTTCAGTTTAGTTTCGTTTAGAGATACAGCATGGAAACAGACGCTTCGGCCCACCGAGGCAGCGCCGACCAGCGATCACCCAGCACACTGGCACTATCCAACACACTAGGGACAATTTACAATTTTATCAAAGTCAATTAACCTACAAACCTGGTAGACACAAAATGCCGGAGTAACTCAGCGGGACAGGCAGCATCTCTGGAGAAAAGGAATGGGTGACGTTTCGGGTCGAGACCCTTCTTCAGACTGAAGCTGCAGCCGGTCAGTAGCCTTTATTTCCGTATTGATTTCTCCCACGGGTGGTGAAGTGAGCAGGCTGGGATATCACCAATGGTCCAGCTTCTGTGATTGTTCCGAGAGTGTCAGATGAATCAACGATATTTAGTTTAGGTCTGAAGAAGGGTCTCGACCCGAAACTTCACCTTTCTCGAGATGCCTCCTGACCCGCTGAGTTACTACAATTTTTTTGTGTCTATCTTTGGATTACGGTACATCAGCATCTGCAGTTCCTTCCTACACATAGATAGTTAGTTTAGCTTAGTTTAGAGATACAGCCTGGAAACGGGCCCTTTGGCCCATCGAGTCCACACCGACCAGTGATTCCCGTATATTAGCTCTATCCTACACACTAGGAACAATTTTCAATGTTTACCGTACAACCCAGCAGTATAAACGTTGTTTTCACTAATATCAAGTAAACCCTGCATTCCCTCTGTATCCCACTCCCCCACCATAGTCCTCCTAGTTCCACTGTTTGCATTCTTGTATCCCTTCATTATCACCTCTTCCCAGCCAACAACGGGCCATTTGTGCTCCACATTTCCTTGGTCATCTGTTGCCGATCCTGCTTTGCTCTGGCCTTTTCTAGTTTGCTCCCCTCTACTTTCAGTCTGAAGAAGGTGTCTCTACAAGAAAGGTCACATCCTTTTTCTCCAAAGATACTGCCTGACCCACTGTGTCACTGCAGCACTTTGTGCCTTTTCTTGGGAACCTACGAACTTGTGCGTCCTTGGAGCGTGGGAGGAACCCGGAGCGCCCGGAGGAAACCCACGCAGGACAGGGGAAAACGTACAAACTCCGCACAGACAGCGCCTGTAGTCAGGATCGAACCCTAGGGCCCTTAACCTTCTGAAGTGAGTCAGGTCAGGTTGGAGTTAAGGGGAACTGGCAGACAGATCATCGCAAAGATCCATCACAGCAGCCTCTCCGACTGTTATCATGCTTAAACCAGCAGCCTGAGGCAGCAATGTAATGATTCATGGCGTGGGCAATTTGTATGCAAGACCCCCCCCCCCCCCCTTCATTGCCCTTGGCAGAACATTGATTACATTGATTGATTGAAGTCAGGGAACAATTTGCCTTGCAAGGTACTGAAAGAAAACAGTAAACTGATGCTTGGCTAATTGTTCATTTTGAATGTGAATTTAATAGGTTTTTAGTAACCATTCGCATTGAGGGAATAGGAGAAAATGGCGAGGGGGGTGTCAGCTGACAAGGTGGGTAGCGGGTATACGGAAGGAGCTGCTAAAGGTTCAGGCAATGAATGTAGTGGCATATAAAAGACATTTGGACAGGTAAATTGGATAGATACTAACTGCTGGAGTAAAGGCCCTGTCCCACTTGGGCGTCATTTGCGCGTCATTTAAGCGGCAGGCCGTCATTCATGCATCATCATCCGTCAGCACAGCCGTCTGGTGCGCGTGACATCATTAGAATACCCTGCTTCCCTATTCTGCATCATGACCATCATGGAAGAACTACAGATTTTATTGCTACAGCAACAACAGAGACGTCTGTTAGCAGCAGCCCTCATACTTACAGATCAGCCAGGCAGGAGTACAACAAGAAAGGCTAGCAAGAAACCCAGGAAGAGCTCTGTGTGGACGAGGTTAGAGGTTACATGACGCGTAAAAGGCGGGCTGACTGCGAATGGGCGGCGCGCGGCGTCGCATGTTTACGGACGTTGACGCACGGTGACGTCACCACGTGATACATGTGCGACGTCGGGATGCCAGCATGTGACGCCAATGCGTCAGCGTGCGTAGCCAATGCATCAGCGTGCGTAAGCGATAGGTCACGCAGGTGGCGCGCGAGAATTTCGGTACACTACGAAATCCTGGAGCGCCGCACGATACCGCGCGCCACTACATGCAATTCCACGTCTCACCATGCGCTATGCGCGCATCACCCACGCGCCCCACAGTTTTCTATATGACGCGTAAATGAGGCGCAAATGACGCCCAAGTGGGACAGACCCTTAACTCAATGGGTCAGACAGCATCTCTGGAGCAAAAGAAAAGGTGACGTTTCGGGGCGGAACCCTTCTTCAGACGAATCAGACTGAAAGTAGAGATGGGGGGAAGGGGAGAGAAATAAACTGGAACAGAAGAAATCAGGGGCAGCAACAGATGATCTCTGGAAGGGTGCAGCACATAATGGCCCATTGTTGGCTGGGGAATGTGGGATAACAATAGAGTTATATGGATGCAAGCAGAAGAACTGGTAGGACAAACGCTTGTTCCATATGCCCACCACTCTTTGTGTAAAAAAGAGTCCCCTCAGGTTCCTTGGGGGAAATCTTTCCTTCCCCTTAAACCTCAATGATTCAATGGTACTTTATTGTCACATGTACCGGGGTACAGTGAAATTCATATTTGCATACAGTTCATTGCGAGGATTACTATGCATAAGCACATCTCAGATACAGTACCAGTGTTTAGAAATAGTACACTGAAACAGTATACGAGTTGCCAGATTTGGCGCCACTTTTAAGTCCCAGTTGTTGTAAGTCCAGGGTTTCTTAAACTAACCATGAAGGACCATTGTCAGGGCAGCGTTGCAGGTTCGACCTGGTCAAGCATAGCCATCGGTGTCCTCCACCACTGCTCCACCGCACCATGCTTCTGTAGGCCGCATCCGGTCCACGCGCTCAACCTCTGGGAGTGATGCCCTGTCCAGCTGAGCCCCAGGCTGTTGCAGGGTCTCCTGCGGCCTACTCCTCCGTCGAGATGCACTGCACTGCCTCCCGCAGCCGGACCGCATTACCGGCACTCTGTTCTCCCTCTTTCCCAGTCCACGGGGCGAGCAGGAGCCAGGCTCGGCAGCATTCCTCTCTGGGGCAGGTTCTCACATCCACGGCAGGCGAGACATGCCTGATATCGCGATCCTTCTGCCACTCGCCTCGCTGGGATCTTTCCCAATGAGCCCATGACCTCTGGTTTTCGATTCCCCAACTCTGGGCAAGAGACTCTGTGCATTTATCCGATCTATTCCTCTCATGATCTTGTACACCTCCGGGGTACTGATTGTGGATGATCAGCCATGATCATATTGAAGGGTGGTGCTGGCTCGAAGGGGCCAAATGGCCTACTCCTGCACCTATTGTCCATGTTTCTATGTATGTGTTTCTAAAATCACCCCTCATGGAGAAAATAAAAATGAAAGGTGGATTCTTTGGACAGGGAAAACTTCCCTGGTGAAAGATTCTCATTGTTCTATGGCAGCAGGCTCTCTGACATGAGAAACCTTGATCGGCAATTTCTGGTAGTTTCAGAGCAGTTAATGATTGATTCTGTGCTCATGTTTGCAATCTTTGAGTACAAATCAATCATCAGAAAATTATGTGGGGAAAGCTTTCCTTCTTGATGTATAACTGCCATTGTAATATTAATCTGCGTTATATGGCGCTCTTATTCTGCAGTGAATCATGCCCTATTGTGCAAAAGATAAACTTAGCAATGTCAGAAGAGGGACAATAGTACAATGGTACTTGTTTAAGAAGGAACTGCAGATGCTGGAAAATCGAAGGTACACAAAAATGCTGGAGAAACTCAGCGGGTGCAGCAGCATCTACGGAGCGAAGGAAATAGGCAACGTTTCGGGTCGAAACCCTTCTTCAGACTGATGGGGGGTGGGGAGAAGAAAGGAAAAAGGCAGAGGAGGAGCACGAGGGCTGAGGGATGGGAGGAGACAACCCGAGGGCTGAGGAAGGGGAGGAGACAGCAAGGGCTAGCAAAATTGGGAGAATTCAATGTTCAAATTTCTCCCAATTCGCTCCATAGATGCTGCTGCACCCGCTGAGTTTCTCCAGCATTTTTGTGTACGTACAATAGTACTTTATTGTCATGTTACCTCTATAGGGTTTAGATTTGAGGTGAAGTGGGAAAGATATAAAGACAAGCTGAGGAGGTAAGTTTTTTTACACAAAGGGTAGTGGGTGTATGGAACGAGCTGCCAGAGGAGGTAGTTGAAGCAGGGACTATCGCAATGTTTAAGAAACATTTGGACAGGTACATGGATAGGTTAGGTTTAGAGGGATACGGGCCAAAAGCAGGTGGGACTGGTGTAGATAAGGCAAGTTGGTCAGCGTGGGCAAGTTGGGCCAAAGGGCCTGTTTCCACATTGTATGACTATCATTCTATCGCTCTATGTACCTAGGTGTAATTAAATCCCTTTTAGCCATTTGTAATAATCTTACTGTACATAGGCACAATACAGAAGGTCAGCAGATTGGCCAGGTTGGTAGAATTGCTGCCTCACACCACTGGAGACCCTGGTTTTGACAGTGGCCCATGTGGCGTTTGCACGTTCCCCATGTGGCCACAAGAAATTGAAGAGAGTTGCGGATGTAGCCCGGTCCATCACACAGCCCAGACTCCCCACCACTGATTCAATCACACTTCACGCTGTCTCGAAAAAGCAGCCACATAATCAACGTCCTTTCCCACCCTGTTCTTTCCGCCTTCTCCCCACTTCCATCAGGCAGAAGGTACAGAAGCTTGAAAGTGCGCACCATCGGAAACAGGTTAAGCTTCTTCCCATCTGTCATCGGGCTTCTGAACAATCCTTCCACAAGCTATGGTGCTGTCCTATTCACATCTACCTCAGCTAGTATTGGAGTGGCACAGTGGCACTGTTAGAGTTGCTGCCTTACAGCACCAGAGACCCGGGTTCAATCCTGACTTTGGGTGCTGTCAGTACGGAGTTTTCATTCTCCCTGTGACCGAAGAATATCCGTGGATATCCGTGGATATTCTTTGGGTGCTCCGGTTTACTCCCACATTCCAAAAGCCGTACAGGTTTGTAGTTTAATTGGCTTTGATAAGTTGTAAAAATGATCCCTAGTGTACGGGGTGATCACTGGTCGGTGTGGAGTCATTGGCCAAAGGGCCTGTTTCGCTAAAGTCAAAAGTCTAAAGTCTAAAGTAAATTATATTCTGCATTCTATATTTTCCTCTACATATTGTACTTGAGTTTGACGATTGTATTTATGTATAGTATTATCTGATCTCATGTCGATAGCATGCAAAAAAAAACTTTTCAGTGTACCTCAGTCCCTTCTGACCAGCAATCACTCCACACACGTGCACTATCCAACACACTAGGGACAATTTACAGAAGTCAATTAACCTGCAAACCTGTACATCTGTGGAGTGTGGGAAGAAACCAGAGCAACCGGAGAGAACCCACGCGGTCACAGGGAGAACGTACAAAGTCCATAGAGACAGCACCCGTAGTCAGGATCGAACCTGGGTCTCTGGCGCTGTGAGGCAGCAACTCTACCACTGCGCCACCGTGCAGCCCTTGATAATATTGAAGACAGTGGCTTGTTTGCCAGGGTAAGGCGTTCTACAGAAGGATGTTTACAGCAACTTCAACGGAGACAAAATCTTTCATGTGCACATAAATGAACATTGGTTACTGAACCTCCACCGTAATTGAAGTCGCAAGCCTCAACTGAATGTTATTGTTGCCAATTTACAATTAGAAACATAAAACGATATTTTGATTCTGACTGGCATCCATTCAGTTTACCTAATTTGATAAAATCTGAACTATAAACCAAGAAGATTAAAAACCTAATTATATCAATGGGATGTGATTTTGTTACTTCATTCCACAATGAAATATAGCATTGTCTGTACGTTGTTATCAAAAGAAAATGAATGTTGTCCTCTTCAGTTTAAATTTAATTAATTTCCGATATGCTCGAAACATTTGCAATGTATTTTAGTTTTATGAATCCAATAACAAGAGATCGTGGGGTGCCAGAAGAATTCTTAATTCCTGCTGTTGTAATTTGGGTCCTTATTGGTGAAAAATGCACCTCACCCAAGTATCAAAGATGATGGGTCTAGTTTAGTTTAGTTTATTGTCATGTGTACCGAGGTAAAGGGAAATGCTTTTGTTGTGCGCGAACCAGTCAGTGGAAAAACATGATTTTTGTCTCTTCCTTCGGGGGAATGCGACTTTTTCTTGTCGTATCCCCCTTCTCTGCCTCCGTCTGCGCTGAGGCCTAATGGCGGAGCTGGCGGCCTCCAACTGCGACTGACCTCGAGGCTCCGGAGGCAGAGCCAGGACTTACCAACGCGAGGCTGGCCGACTTCGGGGCTGCGGTGGCGTTCCGGCGTTCCGGCGGTGGCGACCAAAGACACTGGTATGCGACCTGAATCCGGGGCTCGGCCGCGGCTGGCCCAGTGGACGACATCGTCGGGAGCTCGCAGGTCACAGGTTGGTGACATGTTTTTCTGGAGCTCCCGCAACTACAGCTGCGTCCGCAGGACTGGAGGGCGGCAGCTTCGGCAGCTTCGACCACCCCGGGCCGCGGAGTTTGAACCGGCCCGTCGCGGAGCACGGATTCAGCCGCGGGACTGACTTACCATCACCCGGCGGGGTCACAACATCAGAAGCCTGGATCGCCTCAGCGCAGTGGGAGAACAAAGAGGGAAGAGACAGAGACTTTAAGACTTTTGCCTCCATCACAGTGAGGAGGTGCCTGGTGAACTCACTGTGGTGGATGTTAATTTGTGTTTATTGTGTGTTTTGTTATTTATTATTATATGTATGACTGCAGGCAACGAAATTTCGTTCAGACCGAAAGGTCTGAATGACAAATAAAGGAATCTAATCTAATCTAATCTAATCTAATGATTACAATCATGGAGTCCACAGTGTTCAGATAGAGGATAAAGGGAATAACGTTTAGTGCAAGATAAAGTATAGTTTGTAGTTTAGTTTAGAGATACAGCACGGAAACAGGCCGTTCGGCCCACCGAGTCCCCGCTGACCAGCGTTTCTCGCACACTAACACTATCCTACACACACTAGGGACAATTTACAGTTTTACCGAAGCCATTTAACCTACAAACCCATACGCCTTTGGTGTGTGGGAAGAAACCGGAGCTCCCGGAGAAAACCCACGCAGGTGACGAGGAGAGCATACAAAATTAATACAGACAAGCACCCGTAGTCAAGATGGAACCCGGGTCTCTGGCACTGTAAGGCAGCAACTTTGTCCCTGTGCCACCATGCTGCTCAAAGTCTAGCAACTAGTTTAGATGGGGTGTCTTGGTTGGGCCAAAGTACCTGTTTCCATGCAGGATGACTCTATGACTTCATGGGAAGCAGAAATTTAGATCTTTTCACCATATCCTGTCATCAGTCCAATCATACAGGGAGAGGCAAGTTCAAGGATTACATGGGGAACTACCCCCTTCAAGATTACACGAGTAAAATGGTAAGTGGAACGTACACAATTGTTGGACATCCACAGGACAAACAGGAGATACACCAACAATGTTATGATGGAGTGTACATCTGCCCAACAAGATTCATAGTCATACAGCACAGAAACATGCCCTTCAGCCAAACTCATCCATACCAACCAAAATGCCCCGTCTAAGTCGCATTTGTCTGTTTGGCCCATATCTCTCCAAACCTTTCTTATCCACGAACATGCCCAAGTGTCTTTAGTTAAGTTTAGTTAATTATTGTCACATGTCACCGAGTTGCGGTGTAAAGCTCTTGTTTGCGTGCTATTCAGACTAAATATGCATCCCGCAGTGCACCGACCGATAAAGGATAAAGGGTACAACATTTAGTGCATGATATAATGGTGAAGTCTGACAAAGTCCGATTAAAGATAGTTCATAGGTCACCAATAATATAGATGGGAGGTTAGGACCACACTCCAGCTTATGAAAGGATGGTTCAGTTGCCTGATAACAGCTGGGAAGAAACTGTTCTTCCTCTTAATCTGGAAGTGTGCATTTTCAAACCTCTGTACCTCCTGCCTGATGGGAGAGGGCAGAAGAGGGAGTGACTGGGGTGAAACTGGTCCTTGATTATACTGGTGGCCTAATAATCAAGGCCACCAGTACAAGTAAAGTGTAAATGCTGTCACAGTATCTACCTCAACTACCTCCTCCACCACTCTGATTGAAAAAGTTGCCTCTGTTTAATAGGTCCCTATTAAATCTTGTGCCTCTTCGGATCGTTTACCTTGTCGTGGTGAAGCGGATTGCGTGGCCCCATGATTCTGAGAGTGATGCCGTCGGAAGCACCAGCTTCTGGTAGGGCCACCCATGGCGGTAAGGTCGAGGCTGAGGGTCCAGACTAAGAACGATCTAACCTACAAGACCTCAACGACAGACCAGGCGGATGAAGTTATCTTAAACTCAACGGCTGTGAAGGCGGATGAAGCCTGCAATAGATCTATCAATCGTCTTGGTTCCCTTGCCATTGGAATTATTTGATTGATTTGTGATGGATCTTGGAGTGCAACATCAAGTACACGATAAACAAACACACACACAGGCGTCTTCCTTCTGTGAGCTGCAAAGCCAGGATTGGACTCATAAGCCACCTGAGAGGCCATAAAAACAGAACGTAGACGCGAGCGATAGCCACGACGACGATTAAATCTTGTCCCTTTCACCTTGAACCTTTGTCCTTGGTCTCAGGCAGGCACAGTGAAGTTTGTGCATTCTCCCTGTGAATGTGTGGGTTTTCTCCGGGTGCTCTGGTTTCCTCCCACAATCCAAAGGCCTACAGATTTGTAGGTTAATTGGTTTCTGTTAATTGTAAAATTGTCCCGAGTGTGTAGGATAGTACTAGCGTGCAATCAATGATCGGCACAGACTCGGTGGGCTGAAGGGCCTGTTTCCATGCTGTATCTCTAAAAAAAAAGTCCTCTGGTTCTTGATTACCATACCCTGGGTGAAAAACAGTGCATTTACCCTATCTATTCCCCTCATGATTTTATACACCTCTGGTTTAATCCTAGGCAAGGTTGGGCAATGGTTAAGTTCTGGATAGTTTGGGAGCATTGATCCGAACACAAGCTTTCAAATACCAAAATCGTAGCTGGGGGATTTATACACATCTGGAATTTAATGAAAATTCGTCATGAAGACAGTAGATGGTTGTAAAATCTGCTCTGATTCACTAACGTCCTTGGGGAATGAACTCTGCTAGTCTCATCCCAGTCTGGCCTCTATAGATTCCAGATTCACAAACATAAATGACTCTGAATAGCGTGTTCAGGGGCAAACGTGAATGGGCCATAAATGGCCAGAGGCATCTGGGTTTAATGAATACAAAGAGCTACAGATGCAAATCTAGTGGACTGTTTGATTCAGCTGAATTTACATATGCAGCGAAATGGAACTAAATACCTGGATCAAATCATGCAGCTATGAAGCTACAAGACATAATTGTAGTTTTGTTCTTGTCTGTAATGTTTCCTCATCAAACCAGTGCTGATGTCCCCCTATTACACCCTAAGATGCTTCACGTGAAGGCTATCAAATAGAAATAAGCCACATAATCAGATATAGATGTGGATATCAGTATCATATGTCAAGTGCTGGAGTAACTCTGGCAGCATCTCTGGAGAAAAAGGATGGGTGACGTTTCGGGTTGGGACCCTTGTTCAGACTGATAATAGGTCATTGGTACTGCGCACACTTCTGGTCACGTTGAAAAGGGTGTGAGGTGAAACAGGCCCTTCAGCCCAACATGCCTATGCCGAATAATATGCCCCATCTACACTAGTCCCACCTACCTGTGGTTGGCCCATATCCCTCTAAATCCATCCTATTCATGTATACGTCTAAATAGGCTGGGACTTTATTCTTTGAAGCATAGGAGATGAGGGGTGACCTTACTGAAGTGTATAAAATAATGAGGGGCATGGATAAAGTGAACGCTCACAGATTTTCTTCCAAGGGAGGAGGATTCTAAAACTAGAGGGCATAGGCTTAAAGTGACAGGGGTGAGATTTAAGAGGGAACTCTGGGGCAACTCTTTCACTCCGTCCGCATCTGAAATGAGGTGCTAGAGAAAGTCATGGATACAGATGCCCACGTAAACAAATGATTGATGGTAAGCGTGGACTCGGTGGGCTAAAGGGTCTGTTTCCATGCTCTATCTCTAAACTAAACTAAATCTCGGAACTATACTACAACTTTCAAAAGACACTTTGGCAGATAGATGTATAGGAAGGGTTTAGAGGGCTATGGCCAAATCTAGGCAAATGGGACCATCACAGAATGCCATTTTTTAGTAAATGAACGAATAATGAAAGACTGAGACAGAGTGGACCTGGAGAGGATGTTTCGAGTAGTGGGAGGGTCTAGGTTCTTGATTACTAAGGCTGTTAAAAGGTACCAGGAGAAGGCAGGAGAATGAGGTTGAGATGGAAAAGTAGATCAGCCATGATTGAATGGTGGAGCAGACCATGGGTGAAATGGACTAATTCCGCCCCTAGGTCTTATGTTCTATGGAACGACATTTCTTCATTAATTATTCTTCCAAAAATCAGAAAATAGATAAAAGCTCAAAGTCTGAGACCCATGAGATTAAAATCCCATAATCTGGATTTTCCATATTCTGAAGTATTAACCATAAAATAGGATGCATTATTATATGAAAATCCAATGATCAATTAATTAATTCCACACATCCAATCTCAACTTTGGTGGGCAGCACGGTGGCACAGTGGTAGAGTTGCTGCCTTAGAGCGCTTTCAGCGCCAGAGACCCAGGTTCGATCCTGACTATGGGTGCTGTCTGTACAGAGTTTGTACGTTATCCCTGTGACCGTGTGGGTTTTCTCTGAGATCTTCGGTTTCCTCCCACACTCCAAAGACGTATAGGTTTGTAGGCTATTTGGCTTGGTATTAAAAGGTAAACTGTCCCTAGTGCGTGTAGGATAGTGTTAAGGGCCTGTCCCACTTGGGCGACCTAATCCGCGAGTTTTGGAGAGTTTGCCCTCGACTCATACTCGCAGCATGGTTGACACGAGGTCGTAGGAGGTCTTCGTAACTCTCCTTCATGTTCAAGAGTGGTCTCCGCATACTCGAGGCCTCAGCTAGGTCGCGGCGTTTTTTTCAATATGTTAGAAAATGCTCACGAGTAAAAAAAGGTCGCCATGGAAAAAATCGATACTTTTTTTACTCGTAGGTTTAGTCGTAGTAGGTCGGCATGTTAGTCGTAGGTAATCGAGGGTAGTCGAAGGTAGTCGTAGATAGTCTTCATCATAATCAAAGGGAGGTCGAAGGGAGGTCAAAGGAGATCGTCTTCACTCTCCACTATTCGGTGTCCAATTTTCCCGAAGTTAGTCGTAGCTAGTCGTAGCTAGTCGAAGCTGGTCTTCAACATTGTCGAAGGAGGTCGAAGGAGGTCTTCAACATGTCATTTTTTCAAACTCTTCTAAACTCGCCAATTAGGTCGCCCAAGTGGGACAGCCCCATAAATATACGGGGACCGCTGGTCGGCGCGGACTCACTGGGCCGCAGGGCCTGTTTCTGTGCTGGATCTCTAAACTAAACTAAACTAAACACATATCTTCAATAATGCTGCTTGGCAAATCTAACTGTGGGGTGCGTTTGTGAACTGATAGACATTCTCAGAGTCTCCCATTGCACTGGGGATGAGTGGTTTAGTGACAATCACCATTAGTCTTTTGTCATTTTCCTCTCATATAAAGTGTGCTAACCATTCACTTTCCCAATTATGAAAATGTAGCCTATTTCCAATGCAATTATCAGCTGAAGGCAAGTTTTATTCCGATATGTTTAAAATTAGCCAAGTATAATGAGCCACGAGGAATTGATTGCATCCTTTGGGAACATTTTGCAAGATTAATTCCGTCTCGCTAAATTGCAAATTATTAATGGCATTGTCACTTCTGCGACAAAATGTATTGTTTTATGCCATTCACCGAAGTCACACAATTAACGCAAAGTTAATAAATATGTCTTAATGAATGTTAGTTCATTCTGACGACACTGTGCCGCCCATGTAAACCAGCATCGTCAGTTCCTTGCTAAAGATTAGCGTTGATGCTGCTCAACATCCAATATTTAGCCGTCACGATGGTGCAGCTGTAGAGTTGTTGCCTTACAGCGAATGCAGCGCCGGAGACTTGGGTTCGATCCCGACTACAGATTCTATTTGTACGGAGTTTGTATGTTCTCCCCGTGACCTGCGTAGGTTTTCTCCAAGATCTTCAGTTTCCTCCCACACTCCAAAGAAGTACAGGTTTGTAGTTTAATTGGCTTGGTAAATGTAAAAAATGTCCCTAGTGGGTGTAGGATGGTGTTAATGTGCGGAGATCGCTGGTCGACGCGGACCCAGTGGGCCGAAGGGCCTGTTTCTGCGCTGTATCTCTAAACTAAACTAAACTAAAATCGTCCAGTTTTTATTTCAGATTTCAGCATCTGCACTGTTCAGAGATACAGTGCGGAAACAGGCTCTTCAGCCAACCGAGTCCGCACCGACCAGCAATCCCCGCACATTAACACCATCCTACACACTAGGATCAATTTACAAATTTTATCAAAGCCAATTAACCTACAAAACCTGTACGTCTTTGTAGTGTGGGAGGAAACTGGAGCACCCGGAGAAAACCCACGTGGTCACGGGGAGAACGTACAAACTCCGTACAGACAGCACCCGTAGTCAGGATCGAACTCGGGTCTTTAGCGCTGTAAGGCAGAAACTGTACTGCTGCGTCACCGTGACACCCTGGATTGAAACAGCTTCCTTCCAAATCATGTGGACCCCACTTCCAAAGTGTCTCTCTGGCTATCAGGTGCTTTAATGGACAATGAGTCATGTGGAAGCCGAAGGCTTACTTTCTTTGTCATCTGCACAATAATAGTCCTTCGGTTTAACAACTGGAGTCGTGATCCAGCCCCCAGGCAAGTTTTACGCATGGAATCTTTTCCTGTGTCGTATCATTAAAGTTTGCACTCTGGTGATTGAAACAATGTACCTCAGGCAACATTTCTCACGGCACAGAATGTAACGTCATTACATACAAAGAGGGGACATTCCTGGAATGGTTGAGCACAGGCAACGTTTTGGAACGTCATCCCGATAGGAACGATGTTGTCAAGCTGGATAGGGTTCAGAGAAGATGTACAAGGACGTTGCCAGGACTTGAGGGCCTGAACTATAGGGCGAGGTTGGGCAGGCTAGGGCTCTATTCCTTGGAGCGCATGAGGATGAGGAGCGATCTTTTAGAGGTCGACAAGATCATGAAGGGAATAGATCGGGTAAATGCACAGAGTAAATGCTGTTATCAGGCAACTGAACCATCTAACAACAACTAGAGAGCAGATCTGAGCTGCTATCCACCTCACTGGAGACCTTCAGACTATGTTTGATCAGACTTTACCGGACTTGCACTAAACTATATTCACGTTATTCCCTTTATCATGTATCTGTACAAGAGTCAAGAGTGAAGAGTGTTTTATCGTCATATGTCCCAGATAGAACAACGAAATTCTTACTTGCTGCAGCACAACGGAATATGCAAACATAGTTTGATATGATAAACGAGAGAGAAAAGAAAAGCTCAGAGTGTATATATACACATACTCACAACATACCCATATATATATATATATACACACATACTCAAAAAACAACTGAACACTGCAACACTAATAATAATAGTCTATTGTAGTTTTGACAATAAACTATTATGAGGTTGTAGTGTTTAATAGCCTGGTGGCTATAGGGAAGAAGCTGTTCCTGAACCTGGACGTTACGGTTTTCAAGCTCCTGTACCTTCTTCCCGATGGCAGTGGTGAAATGAGAGTAAGGCCCGGGTGGTGTGGGTCTCTGATGATGTTGGCTTTCTTTTTGAGGCAGTGACTCCGATACACTGTGGATGGCTCGACTAATTATGTATGGTCGATCTAACCTCTGCTACAGTCACCCTGGGGAGAGGCACACGTGAGTCTGAGGGGCCAGATGTCACCGCCCTGTTGGCCTTTGCTCGAGGTGAGCATAAAAATCATTCAGTTCATCGGGTAGGATCGCACTATCACCAATAATGTTGCCTGACCTTGCTTTGCAGCCAGTTATCTTATTCAGACCTCACCACATTCTCTGTGTGTCTGAGTGATTATACTGGGACACAAGTTTGTCCCAGTATTGTTTATTGGAATCCTTGATGGCTTTGTGGAGATCATAGCGGGCCTTCTTGTACCGCTCAGGATCATTTTACTTGTATGCAGCGGACCTGTCCTTAACCCGTGAATGTACCTTGCGGTTCATCCTTGGTTTCCGGCTGCGGAAAACTCGGATTGTCTTCATCGGCACACGGTCCTCCACGCACTTGCTGATGAAGTCAGTCTATCTCATACTTTTGGCTTTTCATCTCCGGCCTTTGTCTAACAATCTGCAATCAACCCCCATCCCCTTCCCCCCCCCTCACCTGTGTCCACCTGTCATTTATCAATATATTTTCATTAACGCAAGCCAAGTCAAAACCATAGTTACGAACCTTAAAAAAAGACACAGAGTGCTTGAGTAACTCAGTGGGTCAGGCAGCATCTCTGGAGAATATGGATGGGTGATGTTTCGGGTCGAGACTCTTCTTGAGACTCCTATCACTTTACAGGCTTTTCCCCACTCGCACCTCTCTTCCAGCTTTCTACCTACCCCACCCCACCATAATCAATCTGAAGAAAGGTCCCGACCTGAAACATCACCTATCCATGCTCTCCAGAGATGCCACCTGACCCACTGTTAGTCCAGCACTTTAGAGTCAAAGAGTCATAGAGTGATACAGTGTGGAAACAGGCCCTTCGGCCCAACTTGCCCACACCAGCCAACATGTCCCAGCTACACTAGTCCCACCTGCTTTCGCTTGGTTCATATTCCTCCAAACTTGTCCTATCCATGTACCTGTCTAACTGTTTCTCTAACGTTGGGATAGTCCCAGCCTCAACTACCTCCTCTGGCAGTTTGTTCCATACACCCACCACCCTTTGTGTAAAAAAGATACGCCTCCGATTTTTATTAAATCTTTTCCCCTTCACCTTGAACCTATGTCCTCAGTCCTCGATTCCCCTACTCTGGGCAAAAGACTCAGCATCGACCCGATCTATTCCTCTCATTCCTCTTATTTTATACACCTCAATAAGATCACCCCTCATCCTCCTGTGCTCCAAGGAATAGACCTCTCCCTACTCAACCTCTCCCTATAGCTGAGACCTTCAAGGAACCATGCACCTGCACTCCTGGATCCCTCTGCTCTACAACAGAGGCCTACCATTCACTATGTAGGTCCTGCCCTTGTTAGCCATCCCAAAATGCAACACCTCACATTTCTCTGTATTAAATTCCATCAACCATTCCTCAGTCCCCCTGGCCAATCGATCCAGATCCTGCTGCAATCTTTCACAACCTGCAATCTTTCACAACCATCTTCACTATCTGCAAAACCACTAACTTTTGTATCATCAGCAAACTTGCTAATCTTGCCCTGTATGTTCTCATTCAAATCATTGATGTAGATGACAAACAGTAACGGGCCCAGCACTGAACCCTGAGACACACCACTAGTCACAGGCCGCCAATCCGAGAAGAAACCTTCCACCATCACCCTCTGCTTCCTTCCATGAAGCCAATTTGCTATCCATTCAGCTATCTCTCCTTGGTTCCCATGTGATCTAACCTTCCAGAGCAGCCTACCATGCGGAACCTTGTCGAATGCCTTACTGAAATCCATGTACACAACATCTACAGCTCTGTCCTCATCAACCTTTTGGGTCAGGTCTTCAAAAAACTCAATCAGATTTGTGAGACACGACTTCCCACATACAAAACCATGCTGACTATCCCCAATCAGCCCTTGCCCATCCAAATGCCTGTATGACCTATCCCTGAGAATACTCTCTAGTAACTTGCCAATTACAGATCTTAAGCTCACCGGCCTATAGTTCCCAGCATTTCATCTGCAGCCCTTTTTGAACAAGGAACTTTGTGTCTTTAGACTTTAGACATTCGAGATACAGCACGGAAACAGGCCCTTCGGCCCGCAGGGTCTGTGCTGACCAACAATCACCCCGAACACCAGCAATATCCTACGCACTACGGACAATTTTGCAACTTACCGAAGCCAATTAACCTACAAATCTGTACATCTTTGGAGTGTGGGAACACTTTGGAGTCTTTGGAGCACCCAGAGAAAACCCACGCGGTCACAGGGAGAACGTACAAACTCTGTACAGACCTGTGATCAGGAATGAACCCGGGTCTCTGACACTGTAAGGCAGCAACTCTACCGCTGCACCACTGTGCCCTTGTCTTTTTTTTACAAATCCTTCAGGCCATCTAATAAAACTGAAATCGGGTGTGTAGATATTACTGTTTGCATTATTTTATGGACACGTATCAAATCTTCATCTCTCTGTGTCCTTTTAATGTAGCCACCAAACCTGGCAGAGCAAAGCAGGCAGCAGCAATAAAACAAAATGCATTTGTACAATGATGCTTCATTTGTACAATGGTTTTGTTGGCAATAATTTATACTCTATTTAATGATTCATACACCCAAAAGCACAAAGGGCTGATTATAAATGTGCTCATTATTTTAATATTTGTGCATTATCAGAACTGCAGTAATAACTCACACACTGGCCAATGTTGCTTAGGAAGTTCACAAGTTCATAAGTCACAGGAGCAGAATTACCAGATTCACCACACTCTAAAAAAATTCCTCCTCCTCCTTTCTACATCCTTTTATTCTGAGGCTGTGCCCTCTGGTCCTAGAATTTCCCACTAGTGGAAGCATCCTCTCCACAACCACGCTAACCAGGCCTTTCACTATTCAGTAAGTTTCCATGAGGTACCCCCTCATCCTTCTAAACTTCAGTGAGTTCAGGCCCAGTGCTGTCAAACGCTCAACTGGCAAGGCCAGTATTTATTGCCAGTCTCTAATTGCCCCTTGATAATGTAGTGGTGGTTAGTGGAGCGGCCACAAGAGGCCAAACGCCCACCTCTTGCTCTCACTCATCATATGCTGAGGAAACTCTGCCGTATACAAGTGAATGAAAGACCAGAGAATCTTCAGTAGCATGCCAAAATTCTTCAAACTTCTAAAACTCTAGGTATAGATTGGTCTGGGTTCCGCTTTGACACCCTTACTAATCAAGAACCTGTCAATCTCCACTTTATAAATGCCCAATTCCACAGATTCACCACCCTCTGACTAAAGAAATTCCTCCACATCTCCTTTCTAAAGCTGCGTCCTTTTATTCTGAGGCTTTGGCCTCTGGTCCTAGGCTATCCTACTGGTGGAAACATCCTCTCCACATACACACTGTCCAGGCCTTTCACTATTCGGGAAGTTTCAATGAGGTCTCCCTCATCCTTCTAAACTCCAGCGTAGAGGTCCAATGCCGTCAAACGCTCATCATACGTTAAAGTTCCGTTTGCAGATTTAGTGTCAGAAGATACATGAGGTGAAGGTGCTGTATGTTGTACACAGTCCAGGCTTCTTGAAAGCCAATGAGCAAGGGCGTGTACAGACACTATCATCTAATGACCAGACGTGGCATATGACATGAGTGCAGGAAGGGCACATAGATAGTAAAAGCGATTAACAACAAATGAAGCAAAGTGCTGGAGCAGCTCAGCGGGTTAAGCAGCATCTGTGGAGGGGATGGACAAATTACATTTTGAATCAGGATCCTGAAGATACGTCTGAAGAAGGGTCCCGACCAGAAATGTTTCCCGTCCTTTTTCTCCAGAGATGCTGCCTGACCCGCTGAGTTAATCCAGCACTTTAATCCATCCTAGAAACATAGAAACATAGAAAATAGGTGCAGGAGGAGACCCTTTGACCCTTTGAGCCTGCACCGCCATTCATTGTGATCATGGCTGATCATCCACAATCAGTAACCTGTGCCTGCCTTCTCCCCATATCCCTTGATTCCGTTAGCCCCTAGAGCTCCATCTAACTCTCTTTTAAATTCATCCGGTGAATTGGCCTCTACTGCCTTCTGTGGCAGGGAATTCCACAAATTCTGAAGAACAGTTTTATTTTTAGTTTTAGAGATACTGCTTGGAAACAGGCCCTTCCGCCCACCAAGTGTGTGAGGAAACCGAAGATCTCGGAGACAACCAACGAGGTTACGGGGAAAACGTAAAAACTCCGTACAGACAGCACCCATAGTCAGGATCGAACCTGGGTCTCTGGTTCTGTAAGGCAGCTACTCTACCGCTGCGCCACTGTACCACCCTGTTCTCACCCGAAATGTGTCTGTCCATTCCTCCTCAGATAGTGCCTGACTTGCTCAGTTCCTCCTGCACTTTGTTGTTTTGCTCAAGGTTCCAACATTTACAGTTTCTTGCATCCCCACATGAGATTAATTGCTGGACCTCTTCATAAATTCATAAATTCATGTCATAGGAGCAGAATTAGGCCATTCAGCCCATCAGGTCTACTCCACCATTCAACATTGCTGATCTATCTTTCCATCTCAACCTCATTCTCCTGTCTTCGTCCCGTAATGCCAGCACATCCTTCCTCAGATATGGTGCCCAAAACAGCTCACAATACTCCAAATGCAGTCTGACCAGTGCCTTATAAAGCCTCAGCATTGCGTGCTGTTTTTGTATTCTCGCCCTCTCGAAATAAAAGCTCATTCACTCATATCCACCCCTCTGTCCATTTCCTTCCACAGATAGTCATAGATTTGTACAGCACAGAGACAGGCCCTTTAGGACCTCGGTAAGATAGGACATTGTCCCAGGAGAGGATACTGAAATCAGATCACTAATCCTTCGAATGAACGTGGTGGATTTTGCAGAGACAGCAAAAAACCCTTGCAACAATACTCATTTCAACCCATCATTTAAGGAATCAATTTGATTTTATGGCAAAAATGAATGTGAGAAACAATCAGCGTTGCAATGACAATATCACTATTACCAAAGTCAAGTGTGCTTCCACGATTGTGAAGCGATATTTCACTGTTTTACTTCAATGTATCACGCTAGTTGATTTTAACTGAGCTTTCTGAGCTTGCCTACAGACCCATTCCCACATCACATTACCACAGCACCCTGGGAAAGCTGGATCGCTGGAGGTCCACACGTCAGATGAAGTAAGTCTTAGACAATAGACAATAGACATTAGGTGCAGGAGTAGGCCATTCAGCCCTTCGAGCCAGCACCGCCATTCAAAGTGATCATGGCTGATCATCCCCAATCAGTACCCCGTTCCTGCCTTCTCCACATATCCCCTGACTCCACTATCTTTAAGTGTCCTATATAGCTCTATCTTGAAAGTATCCAGAGAAATGACCTCCATCGCCCTCTGAGGCAGAGAATTCCACAGACTCACATCTCTCTGTGAGAAAAAGTGTTTCCTCGTCTCCGTTCTAAATGGCTTACCCCTTATTCTTAAACTGTGGCCCCTGGTTCTGGACTCCCCCAACATCGGGAACATGTTTCCTGCCTCTAGCGTGTCCAAACCCTTAACAATCTTATATGTTTCAATAAGATGCCCTCTCATCCTTCTAAACACCAAGAGTATACAAGCCCAGCTGCTCCATTCTCTCAGCATATGACAGTCCCGCAAGTTTGGGAATTAACCTTGTAAACCGACGCTGCACTCCCTCAATAGCAAGAATGTCCTTCCTCAAATTAGGGGACCAAAACTGCACTCAATACTCCAGGTGTGTCTCACCAGGGCCCTATACAACTGCAGAAAGACCTCTTTGCTCCTATACTCAACTCCTCTTGTTTTAAAGGCCAACATGCCATTCGCTTTCTTCATTGCCTGCTGTACCTGCATGCTTACTTTCACTGACTGATGAACAAGGACCCCCAGATCCCGTTGTATTTCCCCTTTTCCCAACTTGACACCATTTACATAATAATCTGCCTTCCTGTTTTTGAGTCTTAGGAGCAGAATTAGGCCATTCCGCTCATTGAGTCCACTCCACCATTCAATCAAGGCAGATCTATCTTTCCCTCTCAACCCCATTCCCCTGCCTTCTCCCCATAATCTTTGACACGCTTACTTATCAAGAATCTGTCAATCCCTGCCTTAAAACTACCCAATGACTTGACCTCCACAGCCATCTGTGGCAATTAATTCCACTGATTCACCACCCTCTGACTAAAGAAATTCCTCCTCATCCTCATGGGTGGCACAGTGGTGTAGCGGTAGAGATGCTGCCTTAGAGCGCTTACAGCACTAGCAGTGCCAGAGATCCGGGTTCGAAGCCGCCTACAGGTACTGTCTGTACGGAGTTTGTACGTTCTCCCTGTGACCTCACTGGTTTTCTCTGAGATCTTCAGTTTCCTCCCACACATAGGTTTGTAGGTTAATTGGCTTGGTACAAATGTAAATTGTCCCTAGTGTGTAGGATGGTGTTAATGTGCGGGGATCGCTGGTCGGTGCGGACTCGGAGGGCCGAAGGGGCTGTTTCCGCGCTGTAGCTATAAACTAAACTAATCTCTTTTCTAAAGGTATGCCCCCTTTATTCTGAGGCTGTGCCCCCTCCCACTAGTGGAAACATCCTCTCCGCATCCACTCTATCCAGGCCTTTCACTTTTCCATAAGTTTCAATGAGGTCGCCTCTCACCGTCCTAGATGTTAAACTGAAGACTTGTTCTGCGCGATGGGTGTAAAACTAAATGTTACAACGCTACTGAGTTGTCCTGTGTTGGTAGTGTGTAATATACCATTGTCTGCTACTCCATGAGTTTCACGCCTAACACTGGTGCGAGGAGAATGGGTAGAGTGGAGATTCTTTCTAAAACCAGGACCATCAATGGTTTTCCATAAGACCAACCTCTCCCAAGTCAGAATACATAATACCACCTCCTTGTGGCTAGGACAGGGAGTGTGCAGAACTCTCACCTTGTACCATCTTATAACATCAATAACAATACAGGAGGCCATTCAGCCTATCTGGTCCATGCCAGCTCCCCAGAGACTGATCCTCTCAGCCCTATTTTTCTTTTGCAAAAACAAAGAACTGTGGTGATCAGGCAGCCTCTACAGAGGAAGAGACCAAGGCAAAGGCTCTGTTCCTTGGAGAGCAGGAGGAAGTTGGGTGAAGAGCTGAAGAAGGGTCCCAACCTGAAACACCACCTATCCATGTTCTCCAGAGATGCTGCCTCACCCGCCGAGTTACTCCAGCACTTTGTGTCTCGGTGTCAGGATAGTTCAGTTGTCTGATAACAGCTGGGTAGAAACTGTCCCTGAATCTAAAGGTGTGTACCTCTTGCCTGATGGGAGAGGGGAGAAGAGGAAGTGAGACTGGTCCTTTAATGGGGTGAGACTGGTCCTTTAATGCTTCACTCAAAGGGTTTAAGTTTCGGTTTAGGTTTATTATTGTCATGTGTACTGAGGTACAGTGAAAAGCTTTCTTTGATAGCTATTCAATCAAATCAGATAATATTATACATCAGTGCATTCACGCCAAACTCAGGTATAGTAGGACAGTGCAGCACTTGATTGGGGCTTCCTTGAACTGACAGATGATATATTTATCCAATGAGTGTGATTTAAAATCACAACTTTCTCAACAATAGGTCACTAAATGTTAACATAGAACAGTACAGCACAGGAATAGGCCTTTCAGCCCACACTGTGCTGAACACGATACCAACACGATATGAAAACTAATTTCATCTACCTACACATGATCCTTATCCTTCCATTCCTTGCAATCTATGTGTATATCTAAAAGTCTCTTAAACAACACTATTGTATCTGCCTCCACCACCACCCCAGGCACCCACCCATTAAGTAAAACAACCTTGCTCCATACATGTCCTTTAAACTTTGCCCCTCTCAACTTAAAGCTATGCCCTCTAGACGTTAACATTTCCACCCTGGAATGATCTGTATTCATCAGTTTCGTTTAGTTTAGTTTAGTTTAGTTTAGTTTAGAGATACAGCGCGGATACAGGCTTTTCGGCCCACCGAGTCTGCGCTGACCAGCGATATCCATACACACCAACACTATTCTACATACACTAGGTACAATTTTACCAAAGCCAATTAGCTTACAAACCTCTACATCTTTGGAGTGTGGGAGGAAAGAGGAGCACCCGGAGAAAACCCACACAGGTCACAGAGAGAACGTACAAACTCCATATGGACAGCACCCATAGTCAGGATTGAACCTGGGTCTCTGGCGCTGTGAGGCAGCACCACCATGCCACCCAGCTGAGAAATTTTCGACCCGAAACATTACCTATTTCTTTTCTCCAGAGATGCTACCTGACCCTCTGAGTTACTCCAGCTTTTAGTGTCTATCTTCCGAACCCAAAATTCTTTCGGCATATGATCGTATTTGTTTCCTAATCTCGTTAACATAATTATTCAGTTTCAAAATTCTTCTATGATAACTAATAATTCTCTTGGAGTACAAAGTGGAAACTATTGATCCTGGTTCATACAGCGAGATTACTGCTGCCAACATTGAACAAAGATTTAAACCGTTTAATTACAATAATATGCACAAAACTATGCTCCTTGGTGATGTTAAACTGAAAACTCTACTTAATTAATTGTACTAATTATTACAGGAAGGAAATTAATTAATGGGAATCTGTTAATGTGCACCGCAGGGGAGTAATTTGTTGATTATATTCAAGGGTTCCAAGTTAAGAGTTCAAGTTAAGTGTGGACTCAGACGCCCACCACAAAGGTCTTCAGTAAAACACAAACTGCCTGATGGCCTCAGCAAGTCAGGCAGCATCTGCGGAGGGAAAATTGTAACAATGCTCCTCAAGCCACCTAGAAAAAGTGTAGGAACCCAGCAGTGGCTGATTGAAACTGCGAAGCAGAATTTGGTTCAACACTGAGATTTACAAATGCACCATAGAAAGCATACAGAGTGAGGCCCAGCGCAAATTGGAGGAACAGCACCTCACCTACTTGAGTAGTTTACACCCCAGCGGTATGAACATTGACTTCTCTAACTTCAGATATCCCTTGCTTTCTCTCCTCATCCCCTCCCCCTTCCCAGTTCTCCCACTAGTCTTACTGTCTCTATCTCTGCCCCGCCCCCTCTCCTGACATCAGTCTGAAGAAGGGTCTTGACCTGAAATGTCACCCATTCCTTCTCTCCGGAGATGCTGCCTGACCCGCTGAGTTACTCCAGCATTTTGTGTCTACCTTCGATTTAAACCAGCATCTGCAGTTCTTTCCTACATAGAAAGCATACCGTCAGGTTGCATTGGAGATAGATACTAAATGCTGCCATAACTCAGCAGGTCAGGAGTTAGGAACTAGTTGGATGTCTAAGGTGGGGGGGGAGGGGTGGGGGGGGGGGCGGTGGGAAGAGAGAGAGGGTGGGGGAAGGAGTGCAGAAGTTACTTGAATTTATGATAAATAAAAGTGGCAGCTAGATTACATCGTAGCGAAGTGTGGAGTCATGCATTTTGGTAGTAGGAATAAAGGTGAAGGCTATTTTCTAAATGGGGAGTGAATTCATAAATCAGAGGTGCAAAGGGACCAGGTATTGTTGGTGAAGAATTCCCGAAACATTAATTTACAAGTCGAATCAGTAGTAAAGACAGCAAGTACAATGCTAGCATTTATTTCGGGAGAACTAGAATATAAAAACAGGGATATAATCCTGAGGCTTCATAAGGCACTGGTCAGACCACATTTGGAGTATTGTGAGCAGTTTTGGACCCCATATCTAAGGAAACATGTGCTAGCATTGGAGAGGGTCCAGAGCAGGCTTTGATAATGATCGCAGGAATGATTGGGTTAACATATGATGATCATTTGATGGCACTGGGCCTGTACCCGCTGGACTTTAGAAGGATGAGGAGGAACCTTATTGAAACTTACCGAATAGTGAAAGGCCAGGATAGAGTGGATGAGGAGAGGATGCTTCCACTAGTGGGAGAGTCTAGGACAAGAGGGCATAGCCTCTGAATGAAAAGACGTACCTTTAGGAAGGAGAGGAGGTGGAATTTCTTTAGTCAGAGGGTGGGAAATCTGTGGAATTCATTGCCACAGACGGCTGTGGAAGCCAAGTCAATGGATATTTTTAAGGCGGGGATTGACAAGTTCTTGATTAGTAAGTGTGTCAGAGGTTATGGGAAAAGGAAGGAGATTGGGGTTGAGAGGGAAAGATAGATCAGGTATGATTAAATGGTGGAGTCGGGAGCTCCAACGATGCAGAGGCTCGACTAGCCCCGATGCGGGGTTCGATCGCCGGCGCGGGGGAGCTGACATCCCCCTGATGCAGGAACTGATCGCCCCAATGCGGAGGGCCCAAACGCTGCCGGCTACGGGAATCAAGATCGCACCGTCAACTCTGCCCAAACAAAATATGAGGTGCTGTTCCTCTAATTTGCGTTTGGCCTCACTTTGATAGTAGATGAGGTCCAGGACAGAAAGATTAGTGTGGGAACAGGGAGGGGAGATCACAGCTTGGTTTGGGAACAGCTCTGAAAAGACCGACAGAAATTGCAGAGAGTTGTAGTTGTAGCCCAGTCCATCATAGTGACCAGGCTCCTCACCATTGACTCCATGTATACATCACGCTGTTTTGGCAAAGCATCCAACGTAATCAAAGAGTTGTCCCACCCCGATCATTCCTTCCTCTCCCTGTTCCTGTCAGGTGAAAGTTATAGAAGATAGAAAGCACGCACCACCAGACTCAGGAACAGCTTCTCTCCCTCTATTATCGGGCTTCAAGACAGTCCTTCCATAAGCTGGGAAATTGTCCGATTCACCTCTACCCCATTGCGGACATTGGATTTGGTCTATGGAAATAATGTGCTGCAATGCTTTAAGGTGCTTCAAAGGTTTATGGTGAAAGGGAAAAGATTTAATAGAAATCTGAGGGGTAACTTTTTCACACAAAGGGTGGTAGATGTAACGAATGAGCTGCCTGAGGAGGTAGTTGAGGCAGAAAGTATTGCAACATTTAAGAAGCAATTCGACGTACATGGATAGGACAGGTTTAGAGGGATATGGGCCAAACACAGGCAGGTGGGACATATTGGTCGGTATGGGCAAGTTGGGCCGAAGTGCCTGTTTCCACGTTGTATGATTCTATGACTCTATGATTCTAATGCTGAGAACAATTCTGCACCTTGTATCTTCCCCTTTGCTCTATCTATTGTTCTGGAGTTTCACGTAATTGTATTTATGTATAGCATTATCCAATCTGATTGCAGCGCATGCAAAACAAACTGCACCTCTGTAAATTGTCCAAGTATGTAAGTAAGTGGTAGAATCTGGGAGAGTGTGGGAAGAATTAAAAATAGGGATTTTACTTCGGAGTCACGTGAGTGACTACGTGAAGAACCCGCCAGCACGCATGCGCATCATATCGTCTAACGCATTGTGCAACGACGGGCTGGGGGAGCGCTACTCCACCAGCGGTCAAACCTGAAGGTAAGTCTTTAACTTTTTTCCAGGTCTGTTTTCTCCTTGCAGGCAGCTCTTTACAGAGTTCCTGCTGGAGACATTCCGGGGTCGAAATCGCGGTTCCCTTCTACAGGGACGACGGGGGAATCCCGGCTGCGAAAACTGCGGGGATCCGGATCGGGGGAAGCCCGACCACAGATATCGCGGGGAAGCCCTTCTTCAGGGACCGCGGGGGAATCCCGGCTGCAGAAACAGCAGGGACAACCGGCTTGGAAACCCGACATCGCGGGGAATTTCTTCTACAGGGACCGCGGGGGAATGCTGGCTGCAACAACAGCGGCGGGGGAAGCCCGGCTGCGGGGACCGCGGAACCTAGCTTCGGGGACCGTGGGAAGACCGCGGGTAACCCGGCTCGGGGGAACCTCGGCTACGGGGACCATGGGAAGACACGGCTACGGACCCCGGAAGTGCGGGTAGCCGGCGGCGACTTCAGACTCTGGCAGCCCGCAGAGGGTAAGAGCCAAACGGAGTCTGAGAGGCCTAGACTGAAGTCAGGCCATGAGTGTTCCCCTCCGACATGGGTACGTCCTCGGACGTTTTTACCCAAATGGAGCTTGGATAGCATCCGCAGGGCGTTCATCAAAGTAATGCTCCATCCTCATATGGTCAATGGAAATCTCCCTATGTGAAGGTGAGTGCGAGGGGTCAGTTGGTAACTGACTCCAAACTCAGAAGTATGTCAGGGGAACACACTGGAGTACATGCGTGAGGTTCCAGAAATTTATGTCATTGCATCAAGGGTTGCGATATCCTCGCAAACGAAGGAGCTCCTGCTGGGAAAGTTTGCTTCCAGCCATTGGCTGCAAAAACCCGGAGGGGCCAGAGTTCCCCTCGCGGAGCAGCAGTTACCTACGTCACATCATTATAGGAACAGGTGAAAGGGTTCCTGAAAGTGCAGCAGTGAACAGCGCTATCTGGGGTGATATTGGAGGCGGCATGAAAACCCAGGAAATGAAACTCCAACAAAATTTTAAAGATTACTGGCCTGGTCTTGATATGCAAGGCACACTTCAAAATGAACATAGAAAGGCCAGTAATGTCCAGCCGCCGAATCTTCTCTTCACGGAAAACCTGTTCAAACAGGTAAGACCGGGATGAGGAAACAAAAGCTGTCGGACTAATCAAAGTACCAACGACGAGCAAAGCTTCATTGTGTCGGCAACAACACACCCCAAGCCTCCATCAGAGGAAGCGGTTCACTGGAGCTGGTGGCAGGTTGAAAGCTGAGTGCAGGTCTTTTAGGCCAATGCCCAAAACCGGTCCTAAGGGAAAATATGGGATCCACGTACCCCAGCAGTCCTACTCTCCAAATCAAGGACGGAAATAGAATCCACATCAGGGGCCTTTGGGCTTACCATAAAACCACCGATAACCATGAAGGTTGGTGGGTCTGGTTCTTTCCGAAACATGGGGTATGCAAGTTGCAAGTTGGTAATATTTACACTTGTTTTTGTACAGATGACAATGATAACATAAGATTCAGATCTTTTTATAAATTAAAATAATAACATGAGATAGTTTATACTGCACAGTTTACAAGCGAGACAGGTGCAGAATTGGCCAGAGTTCTTGGAAATATGGCTGGAGTTGCCTTTCAAGGCAGGCTCGCCATTATGGCAGATGTGGCCTGTTCATTGTCAACAGGTTCAACTCGCATGTGCAGTATAGACATTTCTGAATAGGAAACTTAATGACTGTATAACTTCCTTGGGATCAGTTTCCATTCACGGGGCACCGGAGATATTTGAAATTTAGCTGGATGGGGCAATGATACAGTTAAAAGCGTTGCAAAATGGGCTAACTTCAGCTCCCAGGTTATTTGCCAAATTACTAAAACCAGTGCTTCGGCTGCTCAGAGCTAAAAAACAATTGTTATGGCCCAACTGGATGATATTCTAAATGCTGTATTTTGCTAAATTAGCTGTATCAGCCACCAAACTATATTGAGAAATTGGGTTTCTCATCCATCCAGTTACATTTAAGTTGATACCAACTGAAGTTATTGATTATTGGGATTTACCTTTAATTCTATTAATTTGTCTGGGACTCCGCCCTGAGGCAAGAGATTGGAATTAATTGAAGCCTGTGACAATCTTGTGGTTATCAAGCAGCCTTCTATTCATCAATTGTAATTGGCAATATATTGGCTTTCAGCTGTGTTATTTGGGGCCTTTGCATTATCAGAACTATACAGCGTGCAAAGGAGTAAGCTCTCAAGTACCATGTAGGTAATTGTTACCAGACCTATGCTATTCCCAGCTGAAACTAACAAAGTCACCATGGTGGACGAACAGTATTCAGCATTGCTCCACTAACTTTTCATCAGTAAATCTTCAGTTAATTACAAACTGATGCCATTGCTCAAAGATGGAAAATTACTAATACCATCTCAAGTTACGGAGGCGGATGGCATTGCATGAGTTGCCAATTCTTCAGTTATATGGTATCAACTACCTATAGACACTTTTGTGCGAATATGCATGATCTGCATGCTCAAGTCCAAGTTGATGCACTTTGGTGGTGGTATATGTTAATCACATGGGTGCAACCAAGTCAAAGTATCCGGTGATAGTTTACCTAACCTCATTTGGCACTGGTGTATCATCATGTAAAATCAATGATAACACAGAATGGATGTTGGATCACAAAGTATTTAATGACATTGTGGCTCGATGGAACATTAAAAGATCGAGATGTTTGCATCCAGGCTCAATCACCAGTTGCAAAAAATATATGGCATTCAGTAGTGATGGATGCATTCTCACTACACTGGGGAGGAATGTTCTTTTATGTCTTCCTCCATTTTGCCTCATCAGACGAGTCTTGCAAAAGATTCAGCAAGTTCCCGCTTCAGGCATTTTCGTAGTGCCTGACTGGCCTATACAGCCATGGTTCCTGCTGATGTTGGGAATGATAATAGAAACTTATATGGTTATTTTAGACACAAAACATTTGCTGGTTTAGCCATGATTTGGGAAACCATCCTCTGCATGATAAAATCAATTCATTGACTTGGAGACTCTGAGAAGGCTATTCCGGCGGCTCAGGGTGTTTAACCAAACCATGGACATGCTCACTGCAGATTGCTGGGATAGCACCAAATAAGCAGTACTTTTCCTCATAAGGAGATGGGAAGTATTTTGTTTTATGCTAATATTACATATAATTCGGCACGGATGACTGACGTCTTGAAGTTCAGTTATATATAGGGTTTTGACAATCGTTAAGTTAAAGTGCCATTTACTGTGCCTAACGTGCCTTCTCATCATATTGGCTGCGGGGAGCAGTGTCCACTCTGTCGGGTCTCACCCTCTGATATCTAGATTATGAAGGTATCTTCAACTCAAATCCTCCCAGGCCCAGGTACGCAGAGATATGGGATGTTAACATTGTGCTACGTCGCTTCGCCGGTGGGCTCCAGCTACATCCCTGTCTTTGGTCATACTCACTTACAAAGTGGTTATGCTCATGGCGCTGAGTTCAGCGCAACGGGTCCAGTCATTGCATAAGCTGTGACTGGACAGGATGATTATATCTGCAGGAAAATTAAAATTTTATGTTTATGATTTAGCCAAGCAGAATAGACCAGGGGCATCAGGTCTTAAACTAGATTTGTTGGCATATCCCATGGACCTTCGGTTGTGTGTGGTCACACATCTACACCAGTATGTTTAGGTCACTAAGAGCCTTAGAGGCTCTGAACTAGCAATGTTTGTTAGTTACATAAAGCCTCATAAAAAGGTATCACTACAGACCATCTTCAGGTGGTTAAAACGGGTTCTGGTTTATACAGGAGTGAACACTGACATTTTCAAGTCTCACTCCACCAGAGCTGCAACAACATCAGCAGCAGGGTTATGGACGTTTCGCGGGACCACATCCTAGCAGCTGCAGGATGGTCAAACGAACGATCTTTTCAAACATTTTATAACTAACCCATTGCCAGACCGGGGGTAGTTGCCAACTCTATGTTAGGTTCTGTTTTATAGTTTCCTCCCGGTTGAGGGAGGTTACTGTTATCATTATTTGTTCAGTAAAAGCATCAACATGTCTATATCTATGTCATGTCTGAATGCATTTTTAATGTTCACTCATCATTGGTCAACTGATGCAGTGTGTGTCGCATGGACTCGTTTTCCACGGCATGAAATCACAGAGCTTTGAAATCTTAACGTAGTCACTCACGTGACTCCGAAGTAAAATAGTAAGATTAAACGAGAACTTACCAGTTTGAAGTTTGATCTTTATTTGATGAGGAGTTACGTTGAGGGATTACGTGCCCTCCGCTCCCAACCCTCTATCATAAAGATCAGCTGGTATTCTGGTCTTCTCTAATCTTACTATGTTTAGTTCAACAACTGTTATCTGTGATTTCACACCGCTGCTTTGAAGATTGACGCGCATACGTGCTGGTGGGTTCTTCACGTAATCCCTCAAAGTAACTCCTCATAAAATAAAGATCAAACTTCAAACTGGTAAGTTCTCATTTAATCTTACTATTAATGTGGGATTTGTTTAGGGCATCAATAGGGTTTCATCCCATCAACACATTCTGCCTTTCCTGTAAAAGGGCTTACATGACTTATCAAGCACCTGAGAACTCAAAGTACTGGGTGGAATCAAGTCCACCTCGATCCCAAGATACCGCCAGTGAGTTAAAAGAGTAATTGGTTTGTTGAAGGAAGCAGTGACCCGCGGTCAATTGGGGCCAATTACAAAGGAGGAAAAAGACACTAAATTAGTCAATTGATTGGCCTTTCTTTGCCATGGATCAATAAGTTTCAAATGTTGAAGTGTGGCTCATTTCCGATCAATCCTGCTTAATTTATTGCATCTTTGTTGCCCCGTTACATTATGTACAGATGGTTCTGGTCAGCCCATTGCCAGACGGATGGGGAGGCTTTGGAGAGGGTGCAGAAGAGGTTCACCCAGGATGCTCCCTGGATTAGAGAATGTTAATCATAAGGCAATGTTCCTATCAGGCGAAAGTTATAGAAGATAGAAAGCACGCACCACCAGACTGAGGAACAGCTCTGCATTCAACACCATTGTGCCAGATCTACTACACTCTAAACTCTCCAAGTTGACTGTGCCTGAACCCCTCTGTCAGTGGAACACCAACTTCCTGACAGACAGGAACGTTTTTCCTCGTCTCAGTTCTAAATGGCCTACCCCTTATTCTTAAACTGTGGCCCCTTGTTCTGGACTCCCGCAACATCGGGAACATGTTTCCTGCATCTAGCGTGTCCAATCCCTTAATAATTTTATATGTTTCTATAAGATACCCTCTCATCCTTCTAAATTCCAGTGAATACAAGTCCAGTCGCTCCATTATTTCATCATATGACTGTCCTGCCATCCCAGGAATTAACCTCGTGAATCTACATTGCACTCCCTCAATAGCAAGAATGTCCTTCCTCAATTCAGGACGGCCTCCACAGCCGTCTGTGGCAATGAATTCCACAGATTCACCACTCTCTGACTGAAGGAATTCCACCTCATCTCCTTTCTAAAGGTACGTCCTTATCTTCTGAGGCTATGGCCTCTGGTCCTAGACTCTCCCACTAGTTGAAACATCCTCTCCACATCCACACTATCCAGGCCTTTCACTATTCAGTAAGTTTCAATGAGGTCCCACCTCGTCCTTCTAAACTCCAGCGAGTACAGGCCCAGTGCCATCAAATGCTCATCATATGTTAACCCAAATCATCCCTTCGATCATTCTCAAAGCCTCCTCTGGACTCCTTGACCCGAAACATCACCTATTCCTTTTCACCAGACCTGACTTGCTGAGTTACTCCAACATTTTGTACCAATCTTCGGTGTAAACCAGCATCTGCTGTTCTTCCCTACTCAGCATTAAATACCTGTTTGTACATTCTAGTCCTCTCAAAATAAATGCTAGCATTGCAATTGCCTTCCTGACTAGCGATTCAACTTGCAATTTAACTTTTTGGGAATCCTGCACCAGCACTCCCAAGTCCCTTTGCACCTCTGGAATTTTGCACCCGTTATTTCGCACCCCTTGCACAATAAACTAGACTAAACTAAATAATCAAACACGTTATACAAAATGTGCACCATCTCCGTACACCGCTCACTTTCTGTTTCCCTACTTTAGTCTCTGTGGAACAAATATGAATCCAATTCTAACTCTTCGCAATATCACCTGATACAGTGCTTGACCTCGAGTATTTTAGACACCTTTAGAGACTTTAGAAAAGTAGCATGGAAACAGGCCCTTCGGCCCACCGAGTCCGCGCCGACTACCCTACACAAGAGCGGATCTCGCTATCAAAACATGGAGGGGACGGGGACACAATTTTTTTGGTGGCCAGGCACGCATGCGAACACTCACACACACACGCGCGCGAGGCTTCAGAGGCTCAAACCAGCGCTAATGCAGCTCCACACTGCCTGTCTCACCGGGTTAACTACAGCCCTGCCTGGACTGACGGGACACCAGTGCTGCTTCTCCACGCTGGCCATATTTCCCGCAAGTCCAGGCAGGGTTGTAAGCTCACCTGGCGGGACAGGCAGAGTTAGCTGGGTTTAGCGCTGTTTCTCTGCGCTGGCCCGTCTGACTGCTGACCAAAGATCCGATAGCGGAGGATCTTTGCTGCCGACCTCTCTGGCCACCCGCGGGGGGGGGGGGTTACTCGGGTGGGGACAGGACAGCGCCGGAGACCCGGCCGGAATCGATCCTGCCTGCGGATGAAGCGCAGGTCTGTGCCACGTCTCCCTCCTCCAATCATCTCGCTGAATCCTCAGTCCCACCCCCCCCCCACTCCTCCAATCATCACGCTGAATTATCATGTCCCGCCCCCATTGCCTGCTGACCGACGTCTCTCTCCTCCAATCTGCACCCTCGATCACCGGATTTTAAAATCCGGATTACAAAAACTTGGGGGGGATGTCCCCCACCTCTCAAAACATGGAGGGGACGTGTCCCCTCTGCCCCCCCCCCCCCCCGGGTTTTCCGCCCCTGATTTACAATTTTTTACCAAAGCCTACAAACCTGAACGTTTTTGGAATGTGGGAAAATACCAGAGCACCCAGAGAAAACCCACATATGTCACGGGAGAATGTATCAACTCCGTACAGACAGGACCTGTAATCAAGATTGAACTCGGGTCTCTGGCGCTGTAAGGCAGCAACTCTACTGCTGCGCCACTGTGCCCCCCCAGCCGTGGCACGTGCCCAGCCCTGCTTCACACCCTAGCCTTTAGAGCCAACCCTTATCCAATCCTTATACCTGAGGGGACAGAAGCTAGAGGTGACTGTATTGCAAGTCAAGGGGGACAACTCAAGTAAACTTACTGCCTTTTCTCTGCCCAGTTGCTACTTTACCCCCATGCAACATTCAGCCCAGGTTCAAGAGTGGCTCTGCTTGGTGCTGGCACCTACCTCTGCCACCGGGTGCAAGGAACCTCCACCACCTCCTCCGTTCACTCCAGCCTCCCCTGCATTCACTCAGTCCAGCCACAGGTTTGTCAAACTTGCCGCCGCTGCTCGGGGAATAGCAATGTTTCCCGTCCCCGTCAAGAACTGTGGCCGAGAGAAATTTTCAGAGCAGCGTCCCGGGCTGCCACCTGCAACAACTTCTGGTTCAGTTTTTACAAACCGATCTATATTCGCTCCCTCAAAGGGTTGCCTCTCAGTTTACTGTCGTTGATCCAAGTCTTTTTGAACAGCTCAACTATCTGTGAAGGGGGGGGGAGAGAGAGAGAGAGAGAGAGAGAGAGAGAGGGGGAGGAAGGGGGGATGTGGAAAAACAAAGCAATTAAGCGATACGTGAGAGTGGCAGTAACAAGAGCGGCACATTGAAAAACAGTCGGCACTGAATTATTAATAACCACCAGATTGAAATGTTCCTAGCCTCTGCTTGTCTAACCGTTTCCAAGGATGATTATGAAGGGACATTTCCTATTAGTTCTGGGCTCATTTTCACACGTTACTTGAATTTGCATAAGAACACATTTATCTGCCGCTGTGTCTCTAATTAATTCTGACAGTAACAGACTCAAAAAAAGCCGAGTTTCAAACGGGGACACTTCATAATATATTTCCAAAGACAGCCCAATATGATCAAATTTTATTTAATCTATCTTGAACTCAAAATAAACAATTTGTCCTTTGTAGCAATCATAAAACATAATTGTATTTAAAAATATCTTCTAATTTTGTTGACTATCATTTTCGCAAACAGATTTCAGATACTAAATGAAGCCAATTAAGATCTACTGGAACAAACAAATGATGTATATTCCGCTTTGCTAATTTCTATAATTTAATATTTTTAATACAAAGTTCTTCATTAAAAGGATATTACTTTTCAAGAACGATAAAGAATGAACTGGGCACATTGTTGGTGAGACCATACTTGGAGTATTGCATGCAGTTCTGTTCACCTAGTTACGTATAAGAAGGATGCCATAAAGTTGGAAAGGGTGCAGAAGAGATTCACCAGGATGTTGCCTGGACTTAGGGCTTGAGCTAAAGGGAGAGTTTGAATAGGCTGGGGCATTTTTCTTTGGAGCATCGGTGGTAGAGGGGTGACCTTATTTAGGATCATGAGAGGCACGAATAAAGAGAAGGCTCACAGTCTTTTTTCTCTGGCAGAGGATTCTAAAACTAGAGGAGAGATATAAGAGGGATCTTAGGGGCAACTTTTTCACTCCATAGGTAGTCCATACCTAGAATGAGCTGCCAGAAACTATAGCGGCAGATGCAATTCTGGATATTTTTGCAACATTTGAACAGATTAATGAATAGAAAGGATTCAGAGGGCTATGGGCCATGTGAATTGATAAGTTCATGTCATAGGAGCAGAATTAGGCTATTTGGCACATCAAGTCCAGTCAATGGGTAGATTACTCAATAGACTACTTGAGCCTGTTCAATAATGGCATATCTACCTTCTATAGACAATAGACAATAGACAATAGACAATAGACAATAGACAATACACAATAGGTGCAGGAGTAGGCCATTTGGCTCTTCGAGCCGAAAAGACGAGTATTTTATTGTCATATGTCCCAAAACCGAACAATGAAATTCTTATTTGCAGCAGCAAATTTACCACAGATAAACGGGGTCAAGGAAAGAGCGTTCACGTCGCGGCCCTGTTTCCACCAATCTTTCCACCACCACGCATAAGAAGCACAAGAAGCACAAGAAGCGCAAGACAGACACCATTGTATGCAGATGCCGAGAAGTGTGTTCAGCTCTGGCTAAACAACTTCTAATCTTGTGTGTGGACTCGATAAGAAGAAGAACAGATAAATGAACAAGGTACTCTGTAAAACCCATAATAAAACAAAAAAATAATTCTGGTATATATATATATAAAGACAAATAAATAGACAACAATAGTGCAACATCAAAAATAATGCCCTAAGTCTCATTCCTCTCTCTTTTCCTCTCAACACCATTCTCCTGCCTTCTCCCCATAACCTTTGACACCCTTACAAAACAAGTAATAACTACGCAGTGAAACGGAACTAGCTCAATGTATCAACTTGGTCAACATGGCCAAGGTAGGCTGAAGGCCCTGTTTCCATGCTGTACAGTTCTATGACTCCATCTCCCATTAGTAGCAGATGTTTGTCCATCTAAATGACAAGCGTATTTATTTAACAAGAAAGCTAGTCTAACTGCCTTTAACAGGTGCATCGGAATCTGAGTACATTGGGCAGGTCAAGAGTCACCGCATTATAATGTAGGAAAGGGCAGCAGAGTAACGCATCGGTAGAGCTGCTGCCTTACAGTGCCAGAGACCCCGGTTCGATCCTGACTACAGGTGCTGCCTGTGTGGAGTTTTTTACGTTCTCCCTGTGACCGCGTGGGTTTCTCCGGGTGCTCTAATTTCCACCCACATCTCAAAGATGTGCAAGTTTGTAGGTTAATTGGCTTCTGTGAATTTTCCCTAGTGTGTAGGGAGTGGATGAGAAAGTGGGATAACATAGAGCCAATGTGAATGGGTGATCGATGGTTGGTATGGACTCATTGGGCCGAAGGGCCTCTTTCCATGCTGTATCTCTTAAACAAACTAAAAACGATGATCACATTTGCAAGCTTGCCTTGAATGCTTAATTTGTAAATGAATACATTTTAAATTTGTACATTTCTCGTTTAAAGCAGTTCTCTCATTGTCCGTTTGAAGAAATGGTGAGGGAATGGCAATATGTCCATTTGGTTTAGTTTATTGTCACATGCACCGAGGTACATTGGTCGCTGGGGACGCTGCAAGTCGGCTGCCCTGCCAGCAGCGTGTTTGTTATTTCGACTTTTTTGTATTTTTTGGTGTGTCTAATGTTAGTTTAGGTGTCTCTTGGTGTGTCTTGTGTGGGGGGTGGTGGGGAGGGGGGAAAGGGGAGAACTGCTTTTGGTCGCCTCCTCGACGGAGAGGCGACTTATTCCATGTCGCCTCCCTCACAGCCTAACAGCATGGATTGGAGCGGCCTTTCCCGCAGTCGGGCGCGGAGCACCAGCCGCAGGCGCAGCGTGGACTCTTCCATCGCGGAGCAGGGTGAACCCTTACCGGGGGTCGCCAGAGAGGAGTGCTTCGATCGCTGGCCTGGTGACTTTGGCATCATGCAGCTGTGGTTTGCGGAGCTTCTAGCCACGGCATGGCGTGGACTTACCATCCGGAGTCTGGGATCCCTTGCCGGGGATCGTCAGAGAAGGGCTCCGACCGCCGGCCTGCGGCCTGTAACACCCTGAAGCTGCGGTCTCCGGTAGGAAAGTGCCGATTCGGGCACTCCAAGCCGCTGAGTGTGTTTGACCGTCCCAACGTCGGATTTGGATCATCCCGACGAGAGGGCCTGTACATCCGGTCGTCTGTAGCGGCGATTGCGGAGGGTTTATGGCCCCGACCACGGATGAACAAGGGAGGAGGACTGACTGAGCTTTGTTGCCTTCCACCTCAGTGAAGAATGCTGTGGTGGATGTTTGTGTTAAATCTTATTGTGTATTGTGTGTTGTTTTTAAGTGTAGCGCTGCTGGCAAATTCATTTCACTGCACCTTCGGGTGCATGTGACGAATAAAATTGACTTTGATTTTGTACAGTGAAAAGTTTGCTGACCTAATCAGCTGAGTTTCTCCAGCACTTTGTTTTTTATGCTGCCTGCATTCAGTCTGAATCGCCCTGTCTGAATTTTGCAAGTTCTATGATATTTTAGTTTAGTTTAGTTTATTGTCACATGTACTAAGGAACAATGAAAAGCTTTTGTTGCTTGCCAACCAATCAGGGAAAGACTGTACCTGATTACAATCAAGCCATTCACAGTGCACAGATTCAAGATAAAGGGTGTAATATGACTAACATTTAGTCCAGTAAAGTCCGATTAAAGATAGCCCGAGGATCTCCAATGAGGTAGATAATAACTCAGTAGTGCACTCTAGTTGATGATAGGACAGTTCAGTTTCCTGATAACAGCTGGGAAGAAACTGTCCTTGAATCTGGAGGTGTGTGTTTTCTCCCTTCGGCACCTCTTGCCTGATGGGAGAGGGAGGAACAGGGAGTGGGCAGGGTGTGACCCATCTTTGATTATGCTGGCGGTCTTGCTTGGCAGACTGAAGTGTAGATAGAGTCAATGAAAGGGAGGTTGTTTTTGTGTGATGCATCCAGAATTCTCTGCAATTTCTTGGGGTCTTGGATGGAGTTATTCCCAAACCATACTCTGATGCATACCAATAAAATGCTTTCTTCGGCAAAGTTGGTGAGAGTTGTTCAGGACCTGCTGAACTTCCTAAGCCTTCCCTTGGAAGTCCTACCCACCCACTGGGAAAATAAATATTTTGAATAACCTTTAGGGCGACACGGTGGCACAGCGGTAAAGTTGCTGCCTTGCAACGCCAGCGACCCGCGTTCGATCCTGACGATGGGTGCTGTCCGTATGGAGTTTATACTTTCTCCCCGTGACCTGCGTGGGTTTTCTCCAGGTGCTCCAGTTTCCTCCCACACTCCAAAGACATACACGTTTGTAGGTTAATTGGCTTTGGTAAAATTGTAAATTGGCCCGCATGTGTAGGATAGTGCTAGTGTACGGAGATCATGGTCGGCACGGACTTGGTGGGCCGAAGGGCCCGTTTCTGCGCTGTATCTCCAGAACTAAACTAAACTAAACTAAGCTAAACCTGGTCTCCTTGATGGCGCAGAAAGATTCCAACTGAGGAGTCTCATCAAGAGAAATACGGAATTGAAAAAGAGTAATGCTTTCATTTACAATTAGGTGTGAAAGTGTTAAAGCTTGACTGAGAATTTAATTTTAAAGATGTGAAGCAGCTTGGTTACACTGACAGAAAGAGGAACGAGAGATTAATGCAAACAATGGGACAACAGCCAAGGCATCAATGAGAGTTAACATAAATAAGGTGCAGGCACAATGTTTGTGAAAATTGTTGCTGCAAAAGAGGACAGTAATTGATGAAATAGTGTTGAAACCATACAAAATTAATTAACCAAAAATAACCCCCACCTCGATACTTTGTATGTTGGGAGCCAACATTTTTTCTGCTTCTATAATAAAACCCTGTCACAAAATCGAGTTGTACAATAGCAATGTTCAATCATCCTAGAGATTGCCAGAACTTGGCAAAGATTTCCACAGGGAATAAATCTTTTCCTTGGCATTCAAAATGCTGAATCTACACTTTACTTCCCATTATTCTCCGAAGATCATCAACTGTTAACGACTGGCTTCTAAAATGTGACATTGCTTAAGTTCGTACTAAGACGAACAACAGCGATCCGATACAGTTACGTTTGGTTTAGTTTAGAGATACAGCGTGGACACACGCCCTTCGGCCCACCAAGTCCAATCTACGATCATCCTTACAAGGTTTCAGATTTCAAGGTCAAGGTCAGTTTATTGTCACATGTACCAGTTAGGGTCCAGTGAAATGTGAGTTACCGTACAGCCATACTAAGTGAAAAGCAACAAGACACACAACCACATAAAAGTCAACATAAAAGTCACTGTGATGGAAGGCAATAAAGTTCAATCTTCTTCCTCTTTGTTCTCCCGCGGTCGGGGCAGTCAAACCATTCGCAGTCGGGGCGATCAAAGTCCCTGCAGCCGACAATCAAAGCCCCCGTCAGAGTGATCGAATCTCCCGCGTCAGGGCGGATAAAACTCTGTCGCATGGAGCTCCCGAGTCGGCCTCTTCTTACCAGAGACCGCGGGCTGCACGATGTTGAAGTCCCGTAGACTCCCGCGGCTTGGCACGCCCATCGGTCTCCAGGAAAGGCTGCCAACTCCACGATGTTAGGCTGCAGTGGGGACAGAGATACGATATGAAAAAAACATCGCATCTCCGTCGAGGTAAGAGATTTTAAAAAAGTTTCCCCCAACCCCTCCCCCCCCCACATAAAGCAAGGAACACTAAAACATACTTTTTAACACATACTGTAAATAACAAAAAGAAGAAAGGACAGACAGACTGTTGGAAAGGCAGCCACTGCTGGTGGCACAACCCTGGCTCCACCTACATTACAGAAACCAATTAACCTACAAATCTGCACATCTTTTGCCAAGAGTAGTGGAATCAAGAACCAGAGGACATAGGTTTAAAGTGAGGGGGGGAAAGATTTAATGGGCACCTGAGGAGTAACTTTTTCACACAGAGGGTGATGTGCATATGGAATGAGCTGCCAGAGGAGGTAGTAGAGGCAGGTACTATCGCAACATTTAAGAAATATTTTGACAGGTACATGGATAGGGTAGATTTAGAGGGATATGGGCCAAACGTAGGCAGGTGGTACGTGTAGATGGGGCATGTTAGCCAATGAGGGCAATTTGGGCCAAATGGCCTGGTCCATGCTACATAACTCCAAGACTTCCCATGGCTGGCTTGGTGCAATGAACATTGTCATATGAAGTCCTGTTCTATTTAATAGTAAACTTAATGAATGAAGTACATTTTCTGAAAAAAAAGAAAGGGAAGGCAAGGATTTGGATATTCCCTTTAATGCTGTTGGACAAAAATGGATGCACTGGCAACAATGGTCATGAGAAGGGGAGTATTATGTGCAGTTTTGGTTGCCTCATCACTGGAAGGACATGATTATTCTAGAGAGAGTAGATATTAAAGATCTTTCCCGCTGCAGTCATTCCTTCCTCCCCTCTTTCCCATCACACAGAAGATGCAGAAGCTTGAAAGAATACATCACCAGGCTCAGGAACAGTTTCTTCTCCTCTATTCTCAGGCTTCTCAACGGTCCTTCCATAAGCGCAGGTACAGTCCCGATTCTCTGACTTTCCCCACTGCGGGCATTGGACTTTATCTCTTGAACCTGATGAGTGGCACAGTTGCACAGCGGCAGAGTTGCTGCCTTTCAGCGCCAGAGACCCGGGTTCGATCCTGACTATGGGTGCTGCCTGTACAGAGTTTGTTCGTTCTCCCCATGACCTGCGTGGGTTTTCTCCGGGTGCTCCGGTTTCCTACACTCCAAAGAACTACAGGTTTCTCGGTTAATTGGCTTGGTAAAAATTGTAAATTGTCCTTAGCGTGTGTAGGATAGTGTTAGTGTGCAGGGATCGCTGGTTGGCCCAAGCTCGGTGGGTAGAAGGGCCTGTTTCCATGCTGTATCTCTAAACTAAGCTACTGTAAATAAACTAAACTGTTATGCTACAATGCTGAAAAACATATTCTGCACTCTGTATCTTTCTCTTTACTCTATGCTTGTACCTGGGTTTGGCTTGATTGTAAGCATATATCATATTGTCTGATTTAATTGGATAGAACACGAACAAATCTTTTCACATTTCCTCAATACAAGCAACAATAATAAACCTAACGATAGAACAAATTCACAAAGATGTTGCCTGGACTGGAGGGTTTGAGTTATACAGAGCATTCAGAAAGTATTCAGACCCCTTCACTTTTTCCACATTTTGTTACGTTACAGCCTTATTCTAAAATGGATTAAATTATTTTCTTTTTTTTATCATCAATCTACACACAATACCCCAGAATGAAGAAACAAAAACAGGTGTTTAGAAATTTTTGCAAATTAAAAAGAAAAAACTGAAATATCACATTTACATAAGTATTCAGACCCTTTGCTATGACACTCAAAATTGAGCTTAGGTTCATCCTGTTTCCATTGATTATCCTTGAGATGTTTCTACAACTTGATTGGAGTCCACCAGTGGTAAATTAAATTGATTGGACATGATTTGGAAAGGCACACACCTGTCTATATAAGGTCCCACAGTTGACAGTGCATGTCAGAGCAAAAACCAAGCCATGAAGATGAAGGAGTTGTACGCAGACCTCCGAGACAGGATTGTGTCGAGGCACAGATCTGGGGAAGGGTATAAAACAATTTCTGCAGCATTGCAGGTCCCAAAGAGCACAGTGGCCTCAGCCATCCTTAAATGGAAGAACTTTGGAACCACCAGGACTCTTCATAGACCTGGCCGCCCGGCCAAACTGAGCAATCGGGGGAGAAGGGCCTTGGTCAGGGAGGTGACCAAGAACCCGATGGTCACTCTGACAGAGCTCCAGAGTTCCTCTGTGGAGATGGGAGAACCTTCCAGAAGGACAACTACATCTGCAGCACTCCACCAATCAGGCCTTTATGGTAGAGTGGCGGCGCTGTTGCACAGCAGCGGCTTGCCTGCAGTCCGTCTGTTTTTACTTTTGTTGTTGTTTTCTTTTGTCCTGTTTTAGTTAAATTTTAGTTTATTGGGTTGTGTATGTGTTGGGGGGGGTGAAACATGATTTTTGTCTCTTCCTTCGGGGGAATGCGACTTTTTCTTGTCGTATCCCCCTTCTCTGCCTCCGTCTGTGCTGAGGCCAAAATGGCAGAGCTGCCGGCCTCCAACTCCAACGGCGACCGACCGACCTCGAGGCTCCGGAGGCAGAGCCAGGACTTACCAGTACAGGGCTGGCCAATTTCGGGGCTGCGGTGGCGTTCCGGCGGTGGCGACCGAGGACGCTGGTGGCGACCTGAGTCCGGAGGTTCGGCCGCGGGCCCAGTGGACGACATCGTCGGGAGCTCGCAGGTCACAGGTGGGTGACCTGCTTTTCTGGGGCTCCCACTACTACAGCTGCGTCCGCTGGACTGGAGGGCGGCAGCTTCGGCCACCCCGGGCCGCGGAGTTTGAACCGGCCCGTCGCAGACGGAGCTCGGATTCAGCCGCGGGATTGACTTACCATCACCCGGCGGGGCCACAACATCAGAAGCCTGGATCGCCTCAGCGCAGAGGAAGAACACAGAGGGAAGAGACAGAGACTTTGACTTTTGCCTCCATCACAGTGAGGAGGTGCCTGGTGAACTCACTGTGGTGGATGTTAATTTGTGTTTATTGTGTGTTTTGTTATTTATTATATGTATGACTGCAGGCAACGAAATTTCGTTCAGACCGAAAGGTCTGAATGACAATAAAGGAATCTAAGTCTATCTAGAGTAGCCAGACGGAAGCAACTCCTCAGTGAAAGGCACATGACAGCCTGCTTGGAGTTTGCCAAAAACCATGAGAAACAAGATTCTCTGATCTGATGAAACCAAGATTGAACTCTTTGGCCTGAATGCCAAGCGTCACGTCTGGAGGAAACCAGGCACCGCTCATCACCTGGCCAATACCATATCTACGGTGAAGCACAGTGGTGGCAGTATCATGCTGTGGGGATGTTTTTCAGCGGTAGGAACTGGGAGACTTGTCAGGATCGAGGGAAAGATGAATGGAGCAAAGTACAGAGAGATCCTTGATGAAAACCTGCTCCAGACCATTCTGGACCTCAGACTGGGGCGGAGGTTCACCTTCCAACAGGACAACGACCCTAAGCACACAGCCAAGACAACGCAGGAGTGACTTTGTGACAAGTCTGTGAATGTCCTTGAGTAGCCTAGCCAGAGCCCGGACTTGAACCCGATCGATTATCTCTGGAAGGACCTGAAAATAGCTGTGCATCGACGCTCCCCATCCAACCTGACAGAGCTTGAGAGGATCTGCAGAGAGGAATGGGAGAAATTACCCAAATACACGTGTGCCAAGCTTGTAGCGTCATACCCAAGAAGACTTGAGGCTGTAATCCCTGCCAAAGGTGCCTCAACAAAGTACTGAGTAAAGGCTTTGAATATTTATGTAAATGTGATATTTCAGTTATTTCTTTTAAATTACTTTGCAAAAATTTCTAAACACCTGTTTTCGCTTTTTTATTATGGGGTATTGTGTGTAGATTGATGATAAAAAAATGAATTTAATCCATCTTAGAATAAGGCTCTAACGTAACAAAATGTGGAAAAAGTGAAGGGTTCTGAATACTTTCTGAATGCACTGTAAGTAGAAGCTGAGTCGAACAATAGGACACAGGAACAGGCTCTTTAGCCCAGGGCGATTGTGTTGAATTTGATGCCGAATTAAACTAATCCTTTCTGCCTGCAGGCTGCTTGTCCATGCACAGATCTAAAAGCCTCTTAAATGACGCTATAATATCCACTTCCACCACCAACCCTGGCCGCCACCTCCTGCCCCATCTACAGAAGATCCTACCACACTCATTTTAGCCTCATCAGCAACATCGTCCCTTAGTTCACCGGTAAGAAAGCAAGTCACCCTATATCCCTCGGGAATGCCTGACAAGAAGGGGAACGGTGGGCAGTATGGATTATCACATCTTACAGCAGCTGGCGTAAGATAAGGGAGTCACCAAGTAACCTCAGAGAAGCCAATCCAAAATTATTAACGGTGCACTTGGACGGGATAATATGAGTGCAAAGACATGGGTTAATTGAGGTTTCCTGAAGCGTAATTCATTCCCGACTCCGGCTGCTGTATTGATGACAGAAGTATAGTAAATGCAGTGATACCAGAGTCTTATATGTCAATGGGTAAGTGGGTCTTGATTCTCCTCCCTCACGAAGGATCCAACCACTGGGATGTCCATCTGTGCATTTTAGTTCCATGTCCCACATACCAACAACTCCAAGGTAATCAGAGCAATATGTGGTGCACGTGGCCAGGGAACTTCAGGAAATGTCTGCAACTTACTGCATTTAGTTCTCAAGCCATAGGCCCATTGAGTCTACTCCGCCATTCAACCATGGCTGATCTATCTCTCCCTCTCAACCCCATTGACCTGCCTTCTTCCCATAACCTTTAACAGCCTTACGAATCAATAACCTGTCAATCTCCGCTTTCTCCCACACTGCAAAGATATGCAGTTTTATAGGTTGTGTAGGAAGAAACTGCAGATGCTGGTTTAAACCGAAGATAGACAGAAAATGCTGGAGTAACTCAGCGGGACAGGCAGCATCTCTGGAGAAGGAATGGGTGACATTTCGGGTCAAGACCCTTGAAGAAGATTTTTGTGCCTATCCAGCTTTTTATGTCTATCTCAGGTTTATAGGTTAATTGGCTTTGGTACAAATTGTAAATTATCCCTAGTGTGTAGGATAGTGTTATTGTATGGGGGTGATTGCTGGTCGGTGCGGATTTGGTGGGCTGAAGGGCCTGTTTCTGCGCTGTTTCTCTAAAGTCTCTAATGTCTAAGTTTGAAGAAGGATTCCAACCCGAAAGGTCACCTATCATTTTTCTCCAGAGATGGTGCCTGGCCTGTTGAGTTACTCCAGCACTCGTATGTATCTTCCCTCTAAAGTCTAATGTCACCTGCCTTATCAAGACTGTGCCGTGCACCTTTGTCAGTTTAGGCCTATTCTACTCTTACTGCAGGAATGACTCAAGTGTAATGAAAAGGAACTGCAGATGCTGGTTTATATCAAAGGTAGACACAAAATGCTGGAGTAACTCAGCTGGTCAGGCGGCATCTCTGGAGTTAATGAATAGATGACCTTTTACTCTGAATAAGGGTCCCGAACCAAAACGTCACCTATCCATCTTCTCCAGAGATGCTGCCTGACCCGCTGAGTTACTCCACCACTTTGTGTTCTAATGGAGAATGGGTATTGGTTTATTATTGTCGTGTGCACTGAGATGCAGTGAAAAGCTTTTGTTTCCATGCTGCCCGAACAAATCAGATAATACTATGCATGAATACAATCAACCCATACACAAGTACCGTGTTCCACCTACTCCAGAGATGCAGCGTGACCCGTTGAGTTACTCCAGGACTTTGTGACTTTTTTTGTAAACCAGCATCAGCAGTTCCTTGTGCCTGCACAAGTACAAGAGGTAGAGTGAAGAGAAAGACTTCACCTATCCATGTTCTCCATTGATGCTGCCTGACCCACTGAGTTACTCCAACATGTTGTGTCTATTTATGAATCGTGTATCTTTGTTGGCCCTGCTCTGTCAACAGTAGGATTCCTTTGCTAAGGAGGCCATTGCAGGTGTGTCCTTCACCATTTTACCAGTTCTCCTTCAACCTTACACTCCGAGGTCCTCTGGAGCAAACCTCAACAAATCATCTGCTTTCCTGATTGATTGCTACATCTACATGTTAACGGTCTCTCGTTTGTGCATTAGGACCCGCAGGTTCCTTTGAGTAATTGCAAGACACTTACAAATTATATCCTGTTTGCTGTCTGATCATTAACCTGCATTTCTCTGCTCTCTGCACCAAGGTAGATAATGTCCCATTTGCCCTCGCTTTCTCCATCTGTCACCTTTGTACCCATGTACTTAATCAGCTGATGTCACTTGGAAGGAGAGAATTAGAATGTATGTTTCATCTCTTGATGAGCTACAAGCCCAGCGATGAAGCAATAATGGAGTCGTCTGAAAATAGTTCCCCACCCGAAACATCGCCTATCCATCTTCTCCAGAGATGCTGCCTGAGCCGCTGAGTTGCACCTACACTTTGTGTCCTAATGTAACCTTGGTATTGGATTATTTTGACTCTAGACTTCAGAGATACAGCGTGGAAACAGGTCCCTCAGCCCACCGAGTCCATGCTGACCAGTGATCCCCGCGCACTAACACTATCCTACACAAAACGAGAGACAATTTACGATTTTCTCCCTGTGACCGTATGGCACTGTGGTTTCATACATTCTACGAGCAGATTAACACTATTCGGCCCATCAAGTCTACTCCGCCATTTAACCATGGCTGATCGATCTTTCCCTCTCAACCCCATTCTCCTGTCTTCTCACCATAACTACTGACGCCCTTATGCTGCGCCACACATCTCCCTTAAGGGACTATCCCACTTGGGCGACCTAATCCGCGAGTTCTGGCGAGTTTGCCCTCGACTCATACTCGCAGCATGGTCGACACGAGGTCGTAGGAGGTCTTCGTAACTCTTCTTCATGCTCGAGAGTGGTCTCCGCGTACTCGAGGCCTCAGCTAGGTCACGTCATTTTTTTCAATATGCTAAAAAATGCCCGCGAGTAAAAAAAGGTCGCCATGGAAAAAATCAATACTTTTTTTACTCGTAGGTTTAGTTGTAGTCGGTCATAGTAGGTCGGCATGTTAGTTGTAGGTAATCGAGGGTAGTCGAAGGTAGTCGTAGATAGTCTTCATCATAGTCGAAGGGAGGTCGAAGGGGGGTCGAAGGAGATCGAAGGAGGTCGTCTTCACTCTCCACTATTCGGTGTCCAATCTTCCCGAAGTTAGTCATAGCTCGTCGTAGCTAGTCGAAGCTGGTCTTCAACATAGTCGAAGGAGGTCGAAGGAAGTCTTCTACATAGTCGAAGGTGGTCTTCAACATGTCATTTCTTCAAACTCTTCTAAACTTGCCAATTAGGTCGCCCAAGTGGGACAGCCCCTTAAAACCTTCCCCCTCTCACCTTATAGCTACGCCCTCTAGTATTAGACATTTCCACTCTGGGAAAATGGTTCTGACTGTCAACCCTCATATACTTTTATCAAGTCTCCTCAAGCTCCTTTGTTAGTTGATAACACTCAGCAGAACTTTATTCCGACTAGAAAGTGGAATTTTACATGAAAGATGAATGGGCCGTTAATAAAACAGGGAGAATATTGTCAAAAGTTACAACACCCAAAGTGTCAAGGGCCAGTGGTAGACCAGCGGTCTTGACGTTTTACAGAAACCAGCAGCAAAAAATGAAAATAGTGAGAGGGAGAGAGATTGTTTCTGAGAGATGGCCAACAAATAATGTCAAAACAAACAGCAAGGAAAGGGGTAGATAAATGTGGGATGGCTAAAGGATGAGACTGGGGAATTAATAATCGGAAGCAAGGAAATTGCAGATGTTAAATCAATACTTTGCATTCGTCTTCACGGTAAAGGACACTGAAAATGTCCAAATGCTAACAGATGGACCCATTCAAAGAGCGTGGAAGAACACTCCTCATCATGAGAGACGAGGTGTTGGAATCAAAGGACCATTATCTACACGGAGAAAGACCACAGATGTGTAAAGTGCAGGGAGATCGAGCTGGTTTTGTGCACACAATGCAGAATATTATCTGGCTGGTGCATGGTAAGACTACATAGTGAATGGTAGGGCTCTGGGGAGTGTTGTAGAGCAGAGGGATCTAGGAGTGCAGGTACATAGTTTCTTCAAGGTGGTGTCACAGGTAGATGAGGTGGTCAAAAAGTTTTTGGGCACATTGGCCTTCATCAGTCAGAGTACTGAGTATAGAAGTAATGTTGCAGTTCTATAAGACGTTGGTGAGGCCACATTTAAAGTATTACTAAATATCAACGCTATATTCCACCTCTCCACCAATTCCAATTTTGGTGGCCAGTGGGGGGGGGGGCTTTCTGGAGCACTAGTATGGTTGTCGTGGGCCAAAGGGACTGGTTTCCAGAGGGCTAGTATGGATATTGTGGGCTGAATGGAATCTTGGGCTCGCAGCTCATTCACTCGGGCCTGGTGGGCTGGCAGCTCAGTCACTCAGGCCTGGTGGGCTGGCAGCTCAGAAATTGCCAGAAATTCTGCCCAAAACAGGTGAGAGACTTTGTGAGAGAGAAGGGGGAGAGGGTGGAGAATTAATTTTAGACATTTTCCATCTTTTTCTGCAGATCACAGCAATGAAGGAGGAAAGTCTACCTTCGCCTGGATCTCACAGGAAGCCAATGAAGGTGGGGAGAAAAATACTGGGATGAGCTTTATTAATTGCAAGGGGAATACTTACTATGGGCCGAAGGGATTCCTCCTGGGCTAGTACAGGCCTGATGGGCCAAAGGGACTTTAAACAAAAATCTGTAAAACCTCAGTGAAAGGCACCTTTTCTGGACTTTTCCTGGTCTGGAACGGGCCTTTTGGGTCAAAATGCTCCTCCTGGGCTAATACGGGCATTTTGGGCGAAAGGGACTGGTTTCTCGGCTAATAGGGGCCTTGTGGGCCGAAATTAGTGGTTTCAGGCAGGCATAACAACTCATTTCATTTCATTTCCATTTCCATTTCAAGCACAGGGCAGACCAAACAACTCATGGCATTGTCATTTCATTTCCATTTTGCATTGCCGTCTCAAGCACAGGGCAGGCCAAACAACCCATGGCATTGTCATTTCATTTCCATTTTGCATTGCGGTCTCAAGCACAGGACAGGCCAAACAACTCATGGCATTGTCATTTCATTTCCATTTTGCATTGCAATGTCAAGCACAGGGCAGGCCAAACAACTCATGGCATTGTCGTTTCATTTCCATTTTGCATTGCAGTCTCAAGCACAGGACAGGCCAAACAACTCATGGGCATTGTCATTTCATTTCCATTTTGCATTGCAGTCTCAAGCACAGGGCAGGCCAAAAAACTCATGGCATTGTCATTTCATTTCCATTTCAATTCCTCCTCATGTCCTTTTTAATGGTACGTCCTTTAAAGCCGCCATGCCCAGACCCTGCTCGTCTCTGGAAGACCGGAGAACCGATGAGGACGTCGGACGCAAGGAGCGAGGGACGGTAGGAGGGTGAACTGGGACAATGCCTCCAGCTCCCTCAAGGACAGCTGGGACACAATGATGGCTGGGAGGAGAGGAGAGGGACGTCGGTTCGCAGCCCGAACCGGTCGAGGATGACGGAGGAAAGAGGTTACCAGGATTGGGAACTGCTCCAAAAGATCGAGCACGTGGGCCGACCGGACTTTGGACTTTGGAAATTGCACCAAATCGTGGCAGTGCCTGCATGTGTAATATATGTAACAGGAATTTCACTGTGTAGTTGCACATGTGACAACTAAAGCACCATTGAACCATTGGAGTTTGCTAAGATTTCCCTCTACTTCTGCTGCTGTATGTGCTTCCGATCCCATGCTGGGTTAGAACCTGTTCCAGTGAATGCAACATGTTTGGCTGTGGGGAAGAACAGCGGGTAGTATTTTAAAATTTTGTTTTGTTTTATACTGCAGTTCTGTTAAATGTTTTTAATCATTTCAAATTGATTTAAAGGATTCTGGGTTGATTTTGGTTAATTCCTTTTGAATTAAATTATCTATTTAATGTTTAATGTCTTTTTATATGATTCTGAATGTCAATGGCATTTGGAATCATCAAAGAACTGAAAAAGTTGCCAGCTCGTGATTGCCGGGGATGTGGTTTTAACAGCTGCCATATGATCCCAGGCATGATCGGGTTATCGAAGGTATCGAATGATACCTTTTATCAGAACGTGGAACAGTTAGAGATAAACAGGTTTTAAGAAAGAGAGAAATGGGAGAGGTGTGCTGGGCAAAGGAGGAAGACTATTTTAATGCTCTTCTGCTCTCTCCACAGTTACCCCCAAAACGGAACCACCAAAGGGCAGCACGTGGCGCAGTGGTAGAGTTGCAGCCTTACAGCGCCAGAGACCAAGGTTCAATCCTGACTACGGGTGCTGTTTGTACGTTCTCCCGGTGACCACGTGGCTTTTCTCCGGGTGCTCTGGTTTCCACCCACACTCCAAAGCTGTACAGGTTTGTAGGTTATTTGGCCTCGGTAAAATTGTAAGACTCTATGACTCTATAACCATACAGGACATAACAGCCCACTTGTTAGAGACTCCATCCACAACCAAGACTTACTTCACTACTAACTCACAGTGCCACCAGCTGCCACCTATTCCAGGGGGCATGAAGGTAGCTTGTACAAACCGTGGTTTCATCTGTGTAAATTGTCCCCCATAACCTCTCTACTTTTGCATTGTGACATGTGTAAATGAAATTAAACTAGCTTGCCTGCTATAACTGCATTAACAATGGGATAGGGGGGGAGGGGAGGTGGGGGGAGAGAGGGGGGGGAAGAGGTGATGAGAGGGGGGGAGAAAGGGGGAGATAGGAGGAGAATGGGGGGAGAGATGGAGGGGAGAGAGGGGAGAGGATGGTGAGGGGAGAGGAGGGGAGAGGAGGGGAGAGGAGGGGAGAGGAGGAGGGGAGAGGAGGAGGAGGGGAGGAGGGGGAGGAGGAAGAGGGGGGAGAGGAGAGAGGAGGAGGGGAGGGGAGGGGGGAAAGGAGGAGGGGGGAAAGGAGGAGGAGGAGGAGGGAGGAGGAGGAGGAGGGAGGAGGAGGGGGGAGAGGAGGAGGAGGGGGAGAGGAGGAGGAGGAGGAGGAGGAGGAGCAGGAGGAGGAGGAGGAGGAGGAGGAGGAGGAGGGGGAGGGGGGAGGAGGAGAGGGAGAGGAGGAGGGGGGAGAGGATGATGGGGAGAGGACGAGGGGGAGAGCAGGAGGGGGAGAGAGGAGGAGGAGGGCGGAGAGGAGGAGGATGGAGAGGAGGGGGAGGGGAGAGGAAGAGGGGGAAGAGGAGGAGGAGGAGGAGTGGGAGGAGGGAGGAGGGGAGGGGAAGGGAGAGGAGGAGGGGGAGAGGAGGAGTAGGGGGGAGAGGAGGAGGGGGAGAGGAGGAGGAGGAGGAGGGGGGAGGAGGGGGGAGGTGGAGGAGGGGGGCGGAGGAGGAGGAGGGGGGAGAGGAGGCGAGGGAGAGGAGGAGGAGGGGGAGAGGATAAGGAGGGAGAGGAGGAGGGGAGAGGAGGAGGGGGAGAGGAGGAGGAGGGGAGAGGAGGAGGGGGGGAGACGAGGATGAGGGCGGAGAGGGAGGGGGGAGAGGGACCCGACCCGAGACGGACCCGACCAGAGACGGAACCGAGAGCTCTAGTACAGGGCCCAACTTGCTCGTTCTTTACTCGCAGCACGTGGAACACAGGCTGCCGCAGTCTTCAGCTATGATCTCTTAATCTTCAGTCGATGGCCCAACTTTTGAATAATGGGGGGGGGGGGTGGTGGGGGTGGGGGGGGTGACGTCACTCGCAGCGCGAGCAAGACCAGCAGGCAGGCAGATCCATTGTGATGTCATCAGCCAAAGCCAGCCAATTTTTTTTTCAGTTTCTTCAGATTTGTGAACATTTTGATAATAACTCAACAAATAATGCATGAATTTTTCGGATAAGACAATTTCGGAGTCCATGGGATAAATCTCTACTGGAATATGTAAAAAATTTACCGTTAGCGTGTCGTTTTTCCAAGAAGATGTGATTATATACACACACACACACACACACACACACACACACACACACACACACACACACACACACACACACACACACACACACACACACACACACACACACACACACACACACACATTCAAGATCAGAGTTTTATAATTATAGAGATATGCGGGGCAGGTTTTATTGCACAGAGGGTGGTGAGTGCCTGGAATGTGCTGCCAGGGGTGGTGGTTGAGGCAGATACGATAGTTTAGTTTAGTTTTGTTTAGTCTTGTTTAGTTTAGTTTATTATTGTCATGTGTACTGAGGTACAGTGAAAAACCTTTTGTTGCATGCTATCCAGTCATCGAAAAGAATATACATGATGCTGGCTCGAAAGGCCAAATGGCCTCCTCCTGCACCTATTTTCTATGTTTCGTCCACAGTGTACAGATACAGGAAAAAGACAATAACTTTTAGCGCAATTTATGTCCAGTAAAGTCCAGTTAAAGATCGTCTGAACGTCTCCTATGAGGTGGATGGTAGATCAGGAACACTCTCTAGTTGGCAATTAAGTGATAGTGGCATTTAAGAGATTTTGGGACAGGCATATTGATGTGCAAGGAAAGGAGGGATATGGATTATGTGTACACAGATAAGAATTGGCATCATGTTCAGCACAGACGTTGCGGGTTGAAGGTACTGTCCCTGTTCTATGTTCTTGGTTCTAAATAAACCTGCATTAAAATTCCAGTTTCTGGTGATATTAAGTATTTTATATTGAGAACCAGAGGATATAGGTTAAAGGTAGGGTGGTGGGGGAGAGATTTACTAGGAACCTGAGGTGTAACTTTTTCACACAAAGGGTGGTGGGTGTATGGAACATGTGGCTGGAGGAGGTAGTTGTGGCCAAATATCCTATAGGTATAGGATCTTTGGTTGTGGCAGATAGTATTGCAAAGTTTAAGAAACATTTGAACAGGTAACCATTTAGAGGGATATTTAGAGGGACGGGTATCCCATTTAGAGGGGTATGGGCCAAACGCGGGCAAGTGGGATTAGTATAGATGGGACATGTTGGTTGGTGTAGGCAAGTTGGGCCGAAGGGCCTGTATCCATGATGTATGACTCAATGACTCTATACACAACAAACTCCAGTAAATAAAAATCGCCTTTTTTAACGTAAGGTTGATTGATGGTTAAATACTGAGTTTGAGTTTAGTTTATTGTCACGTCTACCGAGGTACAGTGAAAAGCTTTTGTTGCGAGCTAACCACAGCGGAAAGATGATACATGATTACAATCGAGCCATCCACGATGTACAGATACATGATAAAGGGAATAACGTAAATAATGTTTAGTGCAGGATAAAGTCCAGTAAAGTCTGATCTTTAGATCTAAAGTCTGATAAAGATAGTCCGAGGGACTCCATTGAGGTAGTAGTGACTATCTCTCTAGTTGTTGGTAAGATGGTTCAGTTGCCTGATGACAGCTGGGAAGAAACTGCCCCAGAATCTGGAGGTTCAGTACCTTTTCAGTATACTTCTGTACCTTTTGCCCGATGGGAGAGGGGAGAACAGGGAGTGACCGGGGTGTGACTCGTCTTTGATTATCCAGGGCTTTGGGGAAATGGAAACGTCCTTTATTTTTCTGTTTAATTTCTCAAACATCGTGACTTCATCAAGACAGAGAGGAACAATTATTCTTTAATTCCATCAGAAAATGACGATCTCTCTCTTGCTCCTCTGTGTAATTCCCAACTTGAGATATCTTTTGTTTGTATCCCGACCTGGGGTAAAAAACTGTTTACTTGACATTTTGCTTTCAACATAACAAAGCACTATCAGTTGCACACAATATTGCCGCTGTTATTATTTTAACAGCATTATTTCATTTCTGTTCATCTGCATTTGTCACTGTCATTACCTCCCCAACAGCGTAATCCATAATCCGATTTAAAATCTGTTGAAATGAAATTCAGAATATGGTAAATAGTGGGACACCACATTTATTTATGATGGGTATAAATACATATCTACTGGAAGAACAGAGAGGAAATGCAGAAACCTGTGAACGGATTTGTGGAAGCAACAGCGGTACATGGTTTAAACATGTTACGTTCTCATGAAACATCTCCATCCACTTAGATGTGTATCTGAGGCTAGGATATTTCTGTCAAGCAAGTGCATCATTGAAAATGCCAACAATTTGCCGTCTTCATTTTATTGCATTCAGACCTGTCAATTTAATGATGTGAGCTGTTTACTCCTGTGAGATAAATATTTTCCCCTTATCTTTCTTTCAAGTCAAATTCAATCTGTTCCCGTAATTGTTCCTGGCAAAGCAGGCAGTTTGTTGCTTCAAGACTTCCTCCACTTCTCCTGTCAGTTTAAAGTAAGTTAAATATAATAGCAAAGGGACACAACATGCTGGAATAACTCAGCAGGTCATAGAGTCATACAGCGTGGAAACAGACCTTTCGGCCCAACATGCCCACACCAGCCAACATGTCCCATCTACACTAGTTCCACCTCCCTGCATTTGGCCTCGCCAACAGTCTGTCTGTCCCCTCTCTGTTTTTATTATTTTAAGTATGTTTTAATGTTTCTTGGTCTGTTTTATGTGGGGGATGGAGGGGGGAACTGGGGGAAACTTTTTTCAGTCACTTACCACGACAGAGATGCGATGTTTCTCCATATCGTATCTCCGTCCCCCCCCCCCCCCCACCCCCCCCGTGGCCTAACATCGTGGTGTGGTGTGGCCTTTCCTGAAGACCAGCCCAGAGCTTCAAGCCGCGAGCGTGCGGACTCTAACATCGCGGAGCCTGCGATCCTTTGCCAAGGGTCGCCTGTGGAAGAGCTCCAAATGCGGGGCCTGTGGACTTTAACACCGTGAAGCCCGCGGTCTCCGGTAAGAAGATGCCGACTCGGGAGCTCCAATCCATCCCGACGACGGAGTTTCAATCATCCCGACGCGAACATCGGACCGTCGGCAGCGGCGACTGCGGAGGGTTCAACGGGTGAACAAAGGAGGAAGATGTTTGAACATTATTACCTTCCATCACAGTGAGGAATGTCTATTCCGCTGTTTAACATGTTTATGTTAAATTTTATTTTATGTGGCTGTGTGTATTGTTGCTTTTCACTTAAGGGCCTGTCCAACTTGGCCATCAATTGCGCGCCATTTACGCGACCTCCAAAAATGTAGTCATCGCATTGTGACGCACGGGTAGCGTGTGGGTAGCGCGGGACGGGCGCATGGAGAGGCGTGGAGGAGTGTGGAGTTGCGCGCGGTATTGCGCGGCGCTCCAGGATTTCGTGCTGCACGAAATCCTCTTGCGCCACCTGCGTGATGTATCGCGTATGCACGCTGACGTGTTGGGTACGCATGCTGATGCATTGGCGTCGCTCGCTGGCGTCCCGACGTCTCACGTGTATCGCGTGGTGATGCATGGTTACATCACCGTGCGTAACCATGCGTCGCCGCGCCCCGCAGGGTATTCTAATTACGTCACGCACACCAGACGGCATGATGATGCGTGATTTACATATGACGCATAAATGAGGTGCAAATGACGGCCAAGTGGGACAGGCCCTTTAGTATGGCTGTATAGTAACTCAAATATCAGTGTACCTTAATTGGTGCATGTGACAGTAAATTTGAACTTGAACTTGAACTTGAACCTGTCCTATCCATGTACCTGTCTAAATGGTTCTTAAACATTGCTATAGTACCTGCCTCAGCTACCTCCTCCAGCAGATTGTTCCATACACCCACCACCCTTTGTGTGAAAAGTTTTCCCCTCAGGTTCCTATAAATTCTTTATTCCTTGGAGCGCAGGAGGCTGTGAGGCAGACAGCATCTCTGGAGAACATGGATAGGTGACGTTTTGAATCGGGACCCTTCTGCAGACTGGACAAAAATATTTCATCTCATCCTGATCCTGAATGGTTGACCATTTTCCCTTGTTTCCCTGTGATGCCTTGTTCTATTCACTACAGACAGGGGGAACATCATTCAAGCACTCACCATGTCATGCCCCACAAGAACTTTGCATTTATCAATGCGTTCATCTCTTAGTCTTCAACAGTCTAGCGATTATAGAGCCCGAGCCCCCAATCTCTCCTTGGGGAGCAATGTGCCCATTCTATGAATTATTCTGTGTAAGAAGGAACTGCAGATGCTGGTTTAAACTGAAGATAGACACAAAAAGCTGGAGTAACTCAGTGGGACAGGCAGCATCTCTGGAGAAAAGGAATGAGTGATGTTTCGGGTCGCGACCCTTCTTCAGACTGGTTAGGGATAAGGGAAACGAGAGATATAGACAGTGATGTGGAGAGATTAAGAACAATGAATTAATGATATGCAAAAAAGTAACGATGATAAAGGAAACCGGCCGTTGTTAGCTGTTTGTAGGATGTTATTCTGGTCAATCTTCATTGCATTTTCCCATCACAGGTATGTCCAACCTTGGGTAGAGAGGTGAAATATTCTAGGTGTAACCTCACAAGAACCATGTATCTGCCCTTTCATTGAGTCATACAGCATGGAAACACGTCCTTCAGCCCAACTCGTCAATGCCGACCAAGTGAAGTTAGTCTCATTTGCCCACATTTGGCCCACATCTCTTGAAACCTTTCCGATCTGTGTACCTGTCCAAGTGACTTCAAAATGTTTTGCCTCAGCTACCTCCTCTGGGAATTGAAGAAGAATGGTCTCGATCCGAAACGTCACCTATTCCTTTTCTCAAGAGATGCTGCCTGACCTGCTGAGTAACTCCCGCATTTTGGTCTATCTTCGGTGAAAATCAGCAAGTTTTCCCACTTTTTAAGAAAGGAGGGAGAGAGAAAACAGTGAATTATAGACCAGTTAGCCTGACATCGGTGGTGGGGAAGATGCTGGAGTCAATTACAAAAGATGAAATAGCGGCACATTTGGATAGCAGTAACAGGATCGGTCCGAGTCAGCATGGATTTACGAAGGGGAAATCATGCTTGACTAATCTTCTGGAATTTTTTTGAGGATGTAACTAGGGAAATGGACAAGGGAGACTCAGTAGATGTAGTGTACCTGGACTTTCAAAAAGCCTTTGATAAGGTCCCACTAGGAGATTAGTGGACAAAATTAGAGCACATGGTATTGGGAGTAGGGTATGGATAGAAATTTGGTCAGCCGACTGGAAACAAAGAGTAGCGATTAACGGGTCCCTTTCAGAATGGCAGGCAGTGACTAGTGGGGTACCACAAGGCTCGGTGCTGGGAACACAGCTATTTACAATATACATTAATGATTTAGATGAAGGGAATAAAAGTGACAAATTTGCAGATGACACAAAGCTACGTGGCAAAATAAACTGTGAAGAGGATGCTATGAGGATGCAGGGTGACGTGGACAGGTTCGGTGAGTGCGCAAATGCATGGCAGATGCAGTTTAATATGGATAAATGTGAGGTTATCCACTTAGGTGGTAAGAACAGAAAGGCAGATTATTATCTGAATGGTGTCAAGTTAGGAAAAGGGGAAGTACAATGAGATCTGGGTGTCCTTGTACATCAGTCACTGAAAGTAATCATACAGGTACAGCAGGCAGTGAAGAAAGCTAATGGCATGTTGGCCTTCATAACAAGAGGAGTTGAGTATAGGAGCAAAGAGTTCTGCAGTTGTACAGGGGCCTAGTGACACCTGGAGTATTGTGTGCAGTTTTGGTCTCCAAATTTGAGGAAGGACATTCTTGCTATTGACGGAGTGCCGCGTAGGATCACGAGGTTAATTCGCGGGATGGCAGTATAAATTGCTCGTTTCTAAGCTTGCCCCAGTCTAGTTTCAGTTAAAACACTGAATCAAGCTCTTGAAACAACTAATCTTTATTTTAACTAAAGCACATTACAGTTCAACTACTGTACCTATCCCACCACGGGTTCGATCCTCGTATCTGCCTGTTCAAGCCCTCTAGGCCTCGCTCAGACAGAGACAGTCCAGAAGTTCATGCAGTCCCAAGCGCTCTCCCAGAAGATCGACACTGGACCTCGTGGTAGCGGACTTTTATATGTCCCAGGACCTCGAGGGGCCGAACCACATGGGGGTGGTCTCTTAATAATCCAATTACAGATATCAATTGATCCTATACATAACAGGCATTCCCCTAACCCAATAACCCAATATTCAAACCGGACTTTGCAAGGAAGCCAACATTTACCCTGATCTGCCAGAAACCCAGATAAGGCTCAATACCTCATCCAATCAACACTCAGCAAATTAGAACTGCAACATTATTTACAACTATTTACAAGGTGTATGTCTGGTTTGCAGCCATCCAATTCATTCTATGCATTTTGCACCTAATTGACGGGGTCTGCAGATGTTCTTATTCTTTTCTTGCAAAATGTATCTAGGCTCTAAACACACTGGCACCACTCAGCAGCTTGTCCCAGCTCTGCAAAGAGCAATTCCAAATTGGCCAAATCTCCCAGCAGCCCTGAACCTTTTACCCTATTATGAAGTCTTAGCCTTTCCAATTTAGCCAGGATTAACAGCGGGACTGTCATATGATGAAAGAATGGGCGACTAGGTTTGTATACAATGGAATTTAGAAGGATGAGAGGGTATCTTATTGAAACATATAAGATTATTAAGGGATTTGACACGCTAGAGGCAGGAAACATGTTCCTGATGTTGGGGGAGTCCAGAACCAGGGGCCACAGTTTAAGAATAAGGGGTAGGCCATTTAGAACGGAGATGAAGAAAAACATTTCACCCAGAGAGTTGTGAATCTGTGGCATTCTCTGCCTCAGAAGGCCGTGGAGGCTGATTCTCTGGATGCTTTCAAGAGAGAGTTAGATAGAGCTCTTAAAGATAGTGGAGTCAAGGGATATGGGGAGAAGGCAGGAACGGGGTACTGATTGTGGATGATCAGCCATGATCACAGTGAATGGCGGTGCTGGCTCGAAGGGCCGAATGGCCTATTCATGCACCAATTGTCTTTTGCCTATTGTCTATTGTCTTTCTGCTGTTCCTTCCTACACATTTCCTCTGGCAGCTCGTTCCATATACCCATCGGTCTTTGATTAAAAAAGTTGCCCTTCAGATTCCTATTCGATCTTATCCCTCTCATCTTTAACCTATGTCTTCTAGCTCTTGATTCCCCTACCCCGGGCAAAAGACCCGGTGCATTCACCCTATCTATTTCCCTTACGATTTTATTCACCACTATCAGATCGCCCCACAGGCTCCTGCGATCCAAGGAATAAAGTCTGAGTCTGCCCAATCTTCCTCAAGGATAGGATTTCTTTCCTCCTTTCTATGAAGGTATGGCTTCTCCTCAAATCTATCAACCTTGAATAAATGGTTTCAATGCATTGTTGATCAGTTTATGTTCTACATGTTTTTGATTAATTCATCCTTGTTTTCCTATTTTTTGATGTGAGATACTCATCTCTTTGTAATTTATTTTCTTCTATGCTGTTCTACATAATTAATTCCCCAAAATAATCTCATACAACTTTGTTGTCAATTAAATTTTGTATTATCAACTGTTATTACGTTGTTTTGTAATGATAAACATTATCCGCTGAACACATGCATTGTATTTATTTGTGCCGGAGTAGCTCAGTGGGTCAGGCAGCATCTCTGGAGAACACGGACAGGTAACGACGGGTCGGGGCCCTTCTTCAGACTGATTGTAGGTGGGAGTAAGAAAGGTAATAGACTGTAAGAGAGGAGGAGCAGGAGAAAGCATGTAGAAAGGTAACTTTCCCGTCATGCTTTGCTCTGGGTCTCCTCTCTTCCAGCTTTCATCCCCCCCCCCCCCCAACAATCATTCTGAAGAAGGATCCCGACCTGAAACGTCACCCATCCATGTTCTCCAGAGATGCTGCTTGACACTTGAATTGCACCAACCCTTTGTTTCAGTCTGAAGAAGGGACTCGACCCAAAACGTCAGATCTGCTGATGCACTCCAGCACTTTTTACCCTGTGTTGATAGGCTAGTTACCCTTTCCCCCCTTATGTATTTATAACATTTCTTGAGATTGCCCTTAATGCTATCTGCCAGAGCTATCTCCTGGCGTCTTTTTGCCCTTCTGATTTCCTTTTTTACTTTGCTCCTTAGTTCCCAAAGTTTCTCCCGGGATACACTTGATCCCAGCTGCCTACCTGTCCCATCTTGACCAACCATCTGCAGTTTCTTGTTTCTACATTCATACCTGTTTGTATTCAGTGTGTGTGCAGCTTTGGTCAGTCAATGCTTGGAGCACAGTGTTCAGCTCTTGATATGCATTATATAACCTCGCAAAGACAGATGATTTACAACGCTGATAACAGGCTATAACCATTAAGAAAAAATGAACAGGTTTTGACCTCCGACCAGGAGAAAAATTAGCTGATAGATATTCATTCATAAAAGGGTGACAAGGGAACATACTTCACAGATGGAAACAGAAATCACTGGAGCTACTTGTGTAGGAAGGAACTGCAGATTCTTGTTTAAACCGAAGATAGACACAAAATGCTGGAGTAACTCAGCGGGATATGCAGCATCTCTGGGGAGAAGGAATGGGTGACATTTCGGGTCGAGACCCTGATCAGTCTGAAGAAGGGCCTCGACCCAAAACGTCACCCATTGCTTCTCTTCAGAGATGTTGCCTGTCCCGCTGAGTTACTCCAGCACTTTGTGTCTATCTTCACTGGAGTTACTTGTCCATTCAAGCCAGAGAGGGTTCAGAGTAGATTTACCAGGATGTTGCCAGGACTCGAGGGACTGAGCCATAGGAAGAGGCTGAGGAGGATTCTATTCCTTGGAGCACAGGAAGATGAGGGTGATCTTACAATTCATAAGAAACATTTAGGCAGGTACATGGATAGGACCTTTTAGAGGGAAATGGGCCAAATACAGGCTCGTGGGATTAGTGTAGATGGGACTTGTTGGCTGGTGTGGGCAAGTTGGGCTGTGGGGCTGTTTCCACGCTGTATGACTCTCTGACTTTATGATTCTATCAGTCTGACAGCACCTGAGAACCAGTGTAAATTTTTCAGGCCAGAACTTGGAATCTGACTTTTCATCAGAACGTGGAAAAGTTAGAGATGAACAGGTTTTAAGAAAGAGAGAATTGGGAGAGGAGAGCTGGGCAAAAGAGGAAGACTATTTTAATGCATTTCTGCTCTCTCCACACCTCCCTCCAAAACACCAAAGATGGCACAGTGATAGAGTTGCTGCCTTACCGTGCCAGAGGCCCGGGTTCAATACTGATTACAGGTGCTGTCTGTATGGAGTTTGTACGATCTACCTGTAACTGCGTGGGTTTTCTCCGGGTGCTTTGGTTTCCTCCCACACTCTAAAGACGTACAGGTTTGTAGTTGGATTGACTTTGGTAAAATTGTAAATCGTCACTAGTGTTCATAAGTTCATAATTTCATAAGTCGTAGGAGCAGAATTAGGCCATTCGGCCCATCAAGTCTACTCCGCCATTCAATCGTGGCTGATCTATCGTTCCCTCCCAGCCCCATTCTCCTGCCTTCTCCCCATAACCCCCGACACCCGGACTAAACAAGAATCTGTCAATCTGCAACCTTAAAAATACCCCATGTCTTGGCCTCCACAGCTGTTTGTGGTAATGAAGTTCACAGATTCACCACCCTCTGTCTCAAGAAATTCCTTCTCATTACCTTTCTAAAGGTACGTCTTTTACTTTGAGGGTGATGTCCCTGGTTCTAGACTCTCCTACCAGTGGAAACAACTTCTTCACATCCACTCTATCCAGGCCTTTCACTATTCGATAAGTTTCAATGAGGGGACCCCTCATCCTTCTAAACTGCAGCGAGTACATGCCCAGTGCCTTCAAACAGTCATTATATGTTAATTCATTCATCCCCGGGATCCTCCGGGTGCTCCCGTTTCCTCCCACATTCTGAAGATGTGCAGGTTTGAAGATTGATTTTACTTCAGAGTCACGTGAGTGACTACGTGAAGAAAACCCGTCAGGGCGCATGCGCGTCATTACGTCGGACGCATTGGCGCAGGGACCAGCGGGAGGACAGAGCTCCTCCTGTGGTAAGTACTTTTAGAGTATTTTTAAAGTAGTTTTAAAGCTCCAGCTAAGTGGGAAACTTAGCTGGAGTGAAAAGTTCCTATGGTGTGGTGCCGTGGTCTGTCTTTTTTTATTACAGGTAGCACCATGGTGAAGACGAGCAGGGGGAGGGCAGCTGCAGGTAAAGCATAGGAGAGCCGCGGGAATGCGGTCTGTCAGCGGCTGCCTCGTACCCCTGCACAGTCGCCGACCGGGAGCGGGGCGACTTCAGACTGAGTGCTAAAAAGCACCAAAGCCAACGCCAGTCGGGTGTAAGGCACGGGGAAGTCTGGGAGGCCCTCGGACTCAACTGAGTCGGGCCACAATGAGCCTGTACGGGGCTGGAGACGTTTTTAAACAGTTCTCCCAAATGGAGCACCTCATCGATAGGTTGCTCCAGAAACGCACACTCTGGGGAGGAGTCATGTGGGCGGTAGGCTGCAGAAAGGCCACGCCGGCAGCACCTGGTAGAGGGCTGCTTAAAGCACCCTCATGCATGAGGTCAGTGCAGAGGGTCAGCTAAGTTCTGACCCCGACTCTGACGGAGACTTGGAAATTAGTGAAGAACGGCCGTTGTCAGAGGTCCATTCTCTGGCAGCACGATTCGCTGTCCCGTCAGAGTATGGAGTGCCACTGGGAGAAGAGCTGGTCTCCACGATAGGGTCAGCTCAGTTCTGACCCGACTCTGATGGAGACTTTGTTGAATAGCGAAGAACGGCCGTTGTCAGAGGTCCATTCTCTGGCAGCACGATTCGCTGTCCCGTCAGAGTATGGAATGCCACTGGGAAAGCGAAGATGGCCGTTGCCAGAGTTCCCATCTCTGGCAATACGATTCGCTGTCCAGTCAGAGTCTGGAATCACCAAGAGACCGGGGTAACTGCGAGTTGCTGAAGGTGCCAGCAGTGAACCGGGTGATATGGAGCCAGATGGGCGTGGGCGTGCAGTGCCCTGGAGATGAAGCTGCAGAGAATCCTGAAATTACTTGGCTCAGGAATCACGGCGTTCGCGAGAACGGTGGATGGAGGGCATGTGTCGGAGACACAGCAAGAGGTACTATGGTTGCTTTGTAGCACCCATTTTTGAGATAAATTGTCTCTGGGAAAGTGCCATTCGGCCCACCATTAATTCCAAGATTGCAGTTTTTTTCCAGCCTAGCAACATACAGCCGGCCAACCTACTCTTCGGAGAGGACCTCGCCAAGAGTGTCAAGGACATGGATGATGAGGCAAAGACGGTGGGCTTGATCAAGCCACCGGCAGTCGGCAAGTTTCCAAAAAAGACAGTACCCCAACAAACGAAGCGGGAACATGGTCAAACATTGGCTTTCCCGCCAGAGCCAGGGACAACGTCATCCACCAGGTACCAAGGAGGTAGGTGGGCCTGGTTCTCAGGTGCACATATCAAATGTGACACAACTTAAATCTGGGGCACATTACATCTGTTTCTGGGATGAATGGAAGCAAATTACCTTAGCTCTGTTTATACAGAGTGTTATTCAAAGGTTTCGAATGGATTTCAATCCAAATTGTGATTTGCTCATTCAGCATGTTCTTGGGAGAACTATTTAGTTTTCATTAACAGAACAGATGGATGTTCAGACTGCGCTTGAAAGCTTATGTGATAAAGGTGTAATTCTAAAGTTGGTTCACCAACCCCATCAATTTGTGTCTAATATTTTCCCAGGCCAAAAAAGGATGGGGGATGTAGTATAGACATTGTAAGATGGAATTGTCACTGCCAAGCAACTGGGTCAAGAGGATGCTATATGGCGACTATAGAGCTTAAAGATGCGCATTACTCAATGTCTGTTTATTTGCAGGATAAAGATATTTGAAACTCACCTGGATGGATCAACTGTGGCAACAAAATTGTTAAAACCTATAATAGGCATGCTGAGAGGCCAGGGTCAGGTGCTCATGGCTTATCTCGATGATATCTTGATTACAGGGGTATCCAAGAGAACAGCTGAAGTAACAGTTGGTAGTTGTTAAATCCAATTTTCAAAGATTGGGCATTATTCATCCAGAGAAATCCAAATTAACACCTGACTATTTGGATCACAATTGATTCAATTAAGTGACTGCCCAGGGAAAAAAGGGTAGAGCTAATTGACAGCTGCATCAAGCTAATTGAGGCATTAAGGATACATTCGGGTCAGTATAATAGACCTATGCAGTTATCAGTAAAGGCTATTTCTGATTTGCAATGGTGGATTCACCATGTGTCCAGGAGTTATAGCAAGGTAATGCTTGACCAGCCTTCCATGATTTGCAGATGAATGTCAGTGTACTCTGGTGGGGTGTCACGGATACGGGTGTCACGGATAATGATTCTTAAAGGGTTGACGGTGGATATGCAATGGAAGGCATTTAAAAACTGCATGGATGAACTACAACAAGTGTTCATCTCAGTTTGGCAAAAGAATAAATCAGGGAAGGTAGTGCATCCGTGGATAACAAGGGAAATCAGGGATAGTATCAAAACAAAAGAGGAAGCCTACAAATTAGCCAGAACAAGCAGCCTACCAGAGGACTGGGAGAAATTCAGAGTCCAGCAGAGGAGGACAAAAGGCTTAATTAGGAAAGGAAAAATAGATTATGAAAGAAAACTGGCAGGGAACATAAAAACTGACTGGAAAAGTTTTTATAGATATGTCAAGAGGAAAAGATTAGTTAAAACAAATGTAGGTCCCTTGCAGTCAGAAACAGGCGAATTGATCATGGGGAACAAGGACATGGCAGACCAATTGAATAATTACTTTGGTTCTGTCTTCACTAAGGAAGACATACATAATCTGCCGGAAATAGAAAGGGACCGGGGGTTAAATGAGATGGAGGAACTGAGTGAAATCCAGGTTAGTCGGGAAGTGGTGTTAGGTAAATTGAATGGATTAAAGGCCGATAAATCCCAGGGCCGGATAAGTTGCATCCCAGAGTACTTAAGGAAGTAGCCGCAGAAATAGTGGATGCATTAGTGATAATTTTTCAAAACTCTTTAGATTCTGGAGTAGTTCGTGAGGACTGGAGGGTAGCTAATGTAACCCCACTTTTTAAAAAGGGAGGGAGAGAGAAAACGGGGAATTACAGACCAGTTAGTCTAACATCGGTGGTCGGGTAAATTCTGGAGTCAGTTATTAAAGATGGGATAGCAGCACATTTGGAAAGTGGTGAGTTCATTGGACAAAGTCAGCATGGATTTATGAAAGGTAAATCATGTCTGACGAATCTTATAGAATTTTTCGAGGATGTAACTAGTAGAGTGGATAAGGGAGAACCAGTGGATGTGTTATATCTGGACTTTCAGAAGGCTTTCGACAAGGTCCCTCATAAGAGATTAGCATACAAACTTAAAGCACATGGTATTGGGGGTTCAGTATTGATGTGGATAGAAAACTGGCTGGCAGACAGGAAGCAAAGAGTAGGAGTAAACGGGTCCTTTTCAGAATGGCAGGCAGTGACTAGTGGGGTACCGCAAGGCTCAGTGCTGGGACCCCAGCTATTTACAATATATATTAATGAGCTGGATGAGGGAATTGAATGCAACATCTCCAGGTTTGCGGATGACACGAAGCTGGGGGGCAGTGTTAGCTGTGAGGAGGATGCTAGGAGGCTGCAAGGTGACTTGGATAGGTTGGGTGAGTGGGCAAAGGCATGGCAGATGCAGTATAATGTGGATAAATGTGAGGTTATCCACTTTGGTGGCAAAAACAGGAAAGTAGACTATTATCTGAATGGTGGCCGATTAGGAAAAGGGGAGATGCAACGAGACCTGGGTGTCATGGTACACCAGTCATTGAAAGTAGGAATGCAGGTGCAGCAGGCAGTGAAGAAAGCAAATGGTATGTTAGCATTCATAGCAAAAGGATTTGAGTATAAGAGCAGGGAGGTTCTACAGCAGTTGTACAGGGTCTTGGTGAGACCACACCTGGAGTATTGCGTACAGTTTTGGTCTCCTAATCTGAGGAAAGATATTCTTGCCATAGAGGGAGTACAGAGAAGGTTCACCAGACTGATTCCTGGGATGGCAGGACTTTCATATGAGGAAAGACTGGATAGACTCGGCTTGTAGACGTTGGAATTCAGAAGACTGTGGGGGGATCTTATAGAAACTTACAAAATTCTTAAGGGGTTGGACAGGCTAGATGCAGGATGATTATTCCCGATGTTGGGGAAGTCCAGAACTAGGGGTCACAGTTTAAGGATAAGAGGGAAGACTTTTAGGACCGAGATGAGGAAATCATTTTTTACACAGAGAGTGGTGAATCTGTGGAATTCTCTGCCAGAGAAGGTAGTTGAGGCCAGTTTATTGGCTATATTTAAGAGGGAGTTAGATGTGGCCCTTGTGGCTAAAGGGATCAGGGGGTATGGAGAGAAGGCAGGGATGGGATACTGAGTTGGATGATCAGCCATGGCGGTACAGGCTCGAAGGGCCAAATGGCCTACTCCTGCACCTATTTTCTATGTTTCTATGTTTCTATGTTTCTATGTTTCTGCTGTGGAGGCAGATGGACTGAGCAAAAGGCATCGCTTCTGCAGACATGGGCAATTAACTATTAAGAGGTTTTTCTGGACAAGGCTTATTGCTCTAACAAATGTAATCTGCATGTTCAGTTTCAGATTGACAATACTACGCAAGTGGCATATATATTAATCACATCGGTGGAATCAAGTCGGCATTTTGTGACAGATTGGCTAATCAAATTTGGGCCTGGTGCATTGAAAAAGATATTTCAGCTATTTATCTACCAGGTAGATTCTACATAGTAGCAGACGCCAAGTCACGAAAGTTCCATGACAACATAGATTGGATGTTGAACCAGGAGGCGTGCAATAATATAGTACTTATATATGAATGCCAGATATCGATTTGTTTTGCATCAAGGTTCAACCATCAGCAGCCTAAATAGGTTTCATGGGAACCAGACCAGGTGGCAGTTGCAATTGATACTTTGACGTTACATTGGGGTGGTATGTTTTATATATTTTCCTACCATTTTGCCTAATATGTCGGAGTCTGCAAGAAATCAAGCAGGATGCCGCTTTTGGGGTGTTTGTAATACCTAATTGGCCAAATCAAGCATGGTTCCCTTTGATGTTACAGTTAGGGATCCAACCTCTTTTTGATGGTTCCCAAGCATAGGAATTGACTGGAGCATCCGCTAACACGGGAAAGTCATCCGTTATGAGATCGTATTGACTTGTTAATTTGCAGGTTTTAAGAATGCCATACCTGGGTCAAGGACTGTCTGGGCGAACGGTGGACATGCTCACTGTAGCCTGGAGAAAGAGTACTCAAAAGGGGTATATTACTTTTGTAAAAAAATGGGAGCAATGAGGTTTTGATGGGGTCAGGAAAGATCCTATTGGGTTTCATCATAATCATAGCTGGATTGATGAAAGGAATTTCAACTCTAAACCTCCTAAACCCAGGTATATGGCGATCTGGGATGTAAGTGTGGTCCTCAAGTTGCTTCGACAGTAGGTTCCTGTCATGTCTCTGAATTTGCCAAACTAATCATGAAAGTGGTTATGCTCATGGCATTGGTTCAGCATAGCAAGTGCAGATTTTGCAAAAGCTTCTGCTGAGACAGGATGGAAGTGGCTGAAGAGAATGTTATGTTATATATTTACACCCTGCTCAAACAGAGCAGGCCAGGTGTCACAGGTTTGTTAAAATTGTGTTTCAGCATAATCTACTGATCCATGTTTATGTGTAATGGCACATTTATTTTCATTATATTGAAGCTATAAAGACCTTAAGAAATGTGGAAACAGCATTGTTTATTAGTTACATGTAGCCACACAGGAGAATGTCAGTGCAGACTATCTCAAGGTGGTTTAAAGCAAATGTTGATTCAGGCAGGTATTAACACTGAAGTGTATATATCCTTTTCCACTAGTGCGGCAGCAATGTCGTCGGCTAGGGCGATGGATGTTCACATCGGCCATATTCTTACAGGTGCCGGGTGGTCAAATGAATTGGTTTAAAAAAATAATAAAAAATTTACTATCGGCTGATTGCCGATCGGCGAGAGGCTGTTTGCAAATTCAGGATTACGTCCTGTTTAGTTTCCCCTGGGATAGAGGGGTTACTGGTTGTTTTGATTATTCAAATCAATTGTTACTGCATGATATTCACATTTCATGTATAACGCATTATTGATTGTTTCTCATCGAAAGTCAATCAATGCAGTGAGAAGCCGGGATTTGGATTTGCAGCATAAAATCAGGTGGTTTCACAGAGCTTTGAACCCTTCACGTAGTCACTCACGTGACTCCGAAGTAAAATAGTAAGATTAAACGAGAACTTACCAAGTTTGAAGTTTGATCTTTATTTTATGAGGAGTTACGTTGGTGATTACGTGCCCGCCACGCCCAACCCTCTCTCATACAAAGGTCATATGGTAGTTCTCATGTTGCTTATCTTAATATGTTACTTCAAATATTGTGTTATCTGTGATTTCATACCGCTGCTTTCAAGATTGGCGCACATGCGCCCTGACGGGTCATCTTCACGTAATCACCAACGTAACTCCTCATAAAATAAAGATCAAACTTCAAACTTAGTAAGTTCTCGTTTAATCTTACTATTAACTTCTGTAAAATTGTCCCTAGTGTTTCAAAGTTCAAGGTTTCAAGGTCAGTTTATTGGCACATGTACCAAATAAGGTACAGTGAAATTCGTATTACCATACAGCCATACAAAAAAAAAGCAACAAGACACACAACTAAATAAAAGTTAACATAAACATCCAGCACAGCGGATTCCACACGTTCCTCACTGTGATTGAAGGCAATAAAGTCCAATCTTCTTCCTCTTTATTCTCCCGCGGTCGGGACAGTCGAACCATCCACAGTCGGGGCAATTGAAGCTCCCGCGTCGGGGCGTCGAAGCTCCTGCGGCTTGGAGTTCCTGAAGTCAATCTCTAACCAGAGACTGTGAGCTCCGCGATGTTAAGTCCACAGGCACCACGGTAGAGCTCTCGATGTTGGTCTCCAGCAAAGGCCGCCAACTCCTCGATGTTAGGCCGCAGTGCGGACAGAGATACAATACAGAAAAAAAATGGCATCTCCGTTGAGGTAAGAGTTTAGAAAAAGTTTCCCCCAACTCCCCCCCCCCCCTCCCGCCACCGCCCACATAAAACAAGCTAAAGAACACTGAAAACATACATTTAACACATACATACAAACAACAAAGAAGGATGGGACAGACAGACTGTTGGCGAGGCAGCCATTGCTGGTGCCACCCGGTAGTGTGTAGGATAGAACTAGTCTCGGGGTGATCGCTGGTCAGCAAGGACACAGTGGGCCGAAGGGCCTGTTTCCACGCTGTATCTCTAAAATTAAAACCGAAAACTAAAACCTTACTATCAGTAATGATGCTCCCAGTTGCTCCCTCACATATAAGAAGCATATTTTAAATTGCACTCAAGTGACACAAGCAATTTATTGCAAATATCAGCAAACATAAACATTTGCAAGTTAACGCTGCCAGTTAGGATCATTTCAAATCAACTCCCCAGCAACAACCTTCTGATAAATTCCACTGCAGAGTAGTTTATTTTTATGTATTCTCCTGGTGTGGGCATCACTATTAAGTCCCATCCCACATTGCCTTTGAGAAGGTTGTGGTAAGCCACCTTATTGAACCATCGCAGTCTTTGTGAATTGGGGTGGAATTAATGTAATGGGTGCTTGATGTTTGACACAGTCTCAGTTGGCCAAAGGACCAGCTTACAACCCAGCGGTATAAATATTGCTTTCTCTCATTTCAACTAACCCGTGCATTCCTTCGCTCACCACCCTGCCAGTTCCACTGTTCGCATCCACATATCCCTTAATTATCACCTCTTCCACGGCCAATAATGGACCATTGTGGGCTCCACCTTTCCTTGGTCATCGGTGCCGGCTCCGATTTGTTCTGATTTTCATACCTCTAGTTTCCCTCCCCCCTAACTCTCAGTCTGAAGAAGGGTCTGGACCCAAAACGTCACCTATTCCTTTTCTCCAGAGATGCTGCCTGACCCGCTGAGTTACTCCAGCAATTTGTGTCCTTTTTTTAGATAGATTGTATGCTTGCCTTCATTGGTCAGGGCGTTGAGTATAAGAGTCAGACAGTCATGGTGCAGCTCGGTAAGACTTGGGTTAGGCCGCATTTGGAGGTTTGCATGCAGTTCTGCTCACCCCATTACAGGATAGATGTGAACGTTTTGGAGAAGATGTGGAGAGATTGACCAGAATGTTGAAGATAGACACAAAATGCTGGAGGAACTCAGCGGGCCAGGCAGCATCTCTGGAGAAAATGGATGGGTGACGTTTCGGGTCAGAACCCTTCTACGGACTGTGATTTTCTGAGACTTTCCAGAATGGTGCCGGGATTAGGGAGTATTAGCTCCAAAGAGAGGTTGGACAAACTTGGATTGTCTTCTCCAAAATGCTGGAGGCTGAGGGGAAACCTGTCATATAAAATTAGGAGAGGTATAGATACTGTGGACAGTCAGAACCTTTTTCCCAAGGTGAAAATAATAGACAATAGGTGCAAGAGTAGGCCATTCGGCCCTTCGTGCCAGCACCGCCATTCAATGTGATCATAGCTGATCATCTACAATCAGTACCCTGCTCCTGCCTTCTCCCCATATCCCTTGACTCCGCTATCTTTAAGAGCCCTAACTAGCTCTCTCTTGAAAGTATCCAGCGAACCAACTCTCTGTGTGAAAAAGTGTTTCCTCATCTCCGTTCTAAATGGCTTACCCCTTATTCTTAAACTGCGGCCCCTGGTTCTGGACACCCCCAACATCGGGAACATGTTTCATGCCTCTAGCGTGTCCAAAGCCTTAATAATCTTATATGTTTCAATAAAATCCCCTCTCATCCTAAATTCCAGAATGTACAAACCCAGCCGCTCCATTCTCTCAGCATATAACAGTACCTCCATTCCGGGAATTAACCTGGTGAACCTACGCTGCACTCCCTCAATAGCAAGAATGTCCTTCCTCAAATTTGGAGACCAAAACTGCACACAATACTTCAGGTGTGGTCGCACTAGGGCCCTGTACAACTGCAGAAGGACCTCTTTGCTCCTATACTCAACTCCTCTTGTTATGAAGGCCAACATGCCATTCGCTTTCTTCACTGCCTGCTGTACCTGCATGCTTACTTTCATTGACTGATGAACAAGGACCCCCAGATCTGGAGGGCATAGCTTTAAAGTGAAAGAGGCAAAGATTAAAGGAGATGTGCGGGACACGTTTTCTACAAAGAGGGTGGTGGATGCCTGGAAAGTGTTGCCAGGGATGTTGGTCGATTGGAGGCAGATACGATTACAAAAAGAGTGGCTAAACTTCAGAAATATTTAATTGACAACAGCATCTCGGGCCGTCCCAATAGGAAGTGGGAAGCATGAATCTATTCATTTAGAATTTAAAATCAGTGCAGATTAATTAGCTGCTGTGAATATAGATCTCTTATAGCAGCTTAAAAATCAAATATTTATGTTTCTTATTATTCAACGGTAGTGCAGTCCCATAGCACATCCATAATTTGTTCCCTTGAGATTAAATGTATTTTACAATTCTCGACACTGAATTGTAGTCAGAATTATGGTTTCTTATGGTTATTGTTTAGATTCAAATGCAAATTTGCCGACACACCTTGACGGTTTACCCGGTGGAAAAGAAAGTCCCGGATTGACAATGAAAAACAAAGAATGTTACAAATCCTGGCTTTCAGACGAACAATCTCTTCCCTGTGGAGGAAAATATTCGACACAAGATGTGGCGAATGGAGAGAATTTGATCACTTTGCTCTCCACCTCTTCGGCTCTTATCTCCATGTCCACGTTCATCCTGTACCATATAATTAAACCTCTTATCCCGGAAATCCTTCAGCCACCCACTGACAACTGGTGTAATCCTCTATCCAGTACTGTCAGAACATCACGTTTTATTGAAGAGTATCTTTCAATAGCTCAATCCACAGTTTGTAAATATTGTCATAGAATCACAGAGTCATACAGTGTGGAAACAGACCCTTCGGCCCAACCTGCCCACACCGGCCAACATGTCCCAGCTACACTCGTCCCACCTGCCTGCGTTTGACCCATATCCCTCCAAACCTGTTCTATCCATGTACCCGTCCAACTGTTTCTTAAATGTTGCGATTGTCCCTGCCTCAACTACCTCCTCTGGCAGCTTGTACAATAAACACACAACCCTTTGTGCGAAAAGGTTATCCCTCAGATTCCTATTAAATCTTTTCCCCTTCACCTTAAACCTATGTCCTCTGTTCTTCAATTCCCCTACTCTGGGCAAGAGTCTCCGTGCATCTACCCGATCTATTCCACTCATGATTTTATGCACCTCTAAAAGATCACCCCTCATCCTCCTGCGCTACAAGGAATAGAGACCCAGCCTACTCAACCTCTACCTATAGCTCACACCCTCTAGTCCTGGCAACATCATCGTAAATCTTCTCTGTACCCTTTCCAGCTTGACAACATCTCTTCTATAACATGGTGCCCAGAACTAATTGTGGCCTCACCAATGTCTTGTATAACTCCAACATGATCTCCCAACCTCTACACTCAATGCACTAACTGATGAAGGCCAATGTGCCTAAAGTCTTTTTGACCACCCTATCTACCTGCAACTCCACCTTCAAGGAACTATGTGGTTGCTATATTTTACAATTTTTTAGTGGGCGCACACATACGCACCTATACATGCAAATACATTAACACACAAATTCATAAATACACATTCTTGATTAGTATTGGGCCTGTCCCACTTAGGCGATTTTTCAGGCGACTGCCGGCGACTGCCAGCGACTGTCAAGTTGCCGGCTATGGCCTGAAAAACCGACCGCTGGAACAGCGACTGTCAGAGTGTGTGCAGGATAGTGCTGGTGTATAGGGTGTAGGATGCAAAAATGGGATAACATAGAATTGATGTGAATGGTTGATTGCTGGTCAGCGTGGGCTGAAGGGCCTGGTTCTGAGCTGTATCTCTAAATTTGAAGGGTTTAAACTGCAGATGCTGGCTAATACACAAAAGGTCACAAAGTGCTGGAGTAACTCAGTAAATCATGGTGGCGCCCGCATGTGTAAATATGCAGAAAGAATTTCACGGTGCAGTTGCATATGTGTCAAATAAAGTACCATTGAAACATTGAACACACTCAATTTATCCTAACCCTAGCTGCGTTCGTTTAAACATGATTAAGACTTGTAAATCATCATACACAACGCACACTGACAGTAATTTACGGATTCAAGCAGAGAGTATCTCACTCCTGCTGTTCGGGATAGAAATATAAAATACGCACCTTGAGAAAGATCTTTAGTCGATATACTGCTGAGTGAACCAACCTTCTTACTTGTGTTTTTCACACAACTTAATCAGATCAATGCCCAATGCACCCAGGACTCACTTGCTCTCACTCCACCATTGTGGATAAATACTTGAGCCAGTAAAATAACTAACTCAATTGGATGCTTTGTCTTGGAGGTTAAGCTTTGTGATTGATTCTGGAACCACAATTTTCCAGCAGTCATAGACCCGAAGGAATGTACAAAAGGACATTCCCAGCATATCCATCTAAAAATCCTCTTAAACACCACTATCATATTTGCCTCAAGTTTACAAAACTATCTATACGTACATTCAAGGACACAAAGTGTCATTGAGACATGGAGCGATACAGCGTGGAAACAGGCCCTTTGGCCCAACTTGCCCATGCCGACAAACATGCCCCATTTACACTAGTCCCACCTGCCCGCATTTGACCCATGTTGATCTAAACCTGTCCTATCCATGTATCTAAAGTGCTGGAGCAACTCAGCGAGTCAGGCAGCTTCTCTGGAGAACATGGATAGGTGATGTTTTCGGTCGAGATCCTTCTTCAGACTGATTAAAGAGAGGAGAATATACTAGGATAGATCTAAACCAGGAGGGAATTTTGATCCACACTTTAGTGATCTGTTTTCAGTTTTTCCGATCTCTCTCTTCTGCAAATCAATCTAAATTGGTTCTGTTGCTGATGAGTTGACAGGGGTTTACCAATGAATCAATGACCATAAAATGTTGGAATCATTTGCCCTCTTGATGTAAACAGGAGAAATATACTCCTCTTTTTCATCAGTGAAGAAGGGTTCAGATCTGAAACATTTGCATCTGAAATTTGGACGTAAATGGCGTGGCAGTAGAGATGCTGCCTCACAGCTCTAAAGCCGCGCGTTCAATCCTGACCATGGGTGCTTTCTACAGAGTTTGTACATTCTCCTATGACCTGCGTGGGTTTTCTCCAGGTGCTCCTGTTTCATCCCACTCTCCAAAGCCAAATAGGTTTGTAGGTTAATTAGCTTCGGTAAGTTGTAAAATTATCCATGCAGGTTAGTGTACGGGGTGATCGCTGGTCGGCATGGACTCGGTAGGCCGAAGGGCCTGTTTCCACGCTGTATCTCTAAAGTCTATGCCAACCAAGGTACTCCATCTAAGTTAGTTCCATTTGCCTTTTTTAGGTCCATAACCCACTAAACCTGAGTCTGAAGTTGTAGCGACCCGAAAGGTCACCTATTCCTTTTCTCCAGAGATGCTGCCTGATGCGCTGAGGCACTCCAGCACTTTGTGCCTGTCTTCGGTGTAAACCAGCGTCTGCAAGTCCTTCCTACACATTCCCTTTAAACCTTTCTTATCCATGCATCTTTAGTGAAAAAAAATGAGCATGGTTTGCGCAAGGAACTAGGGCAAACCGACCAGTTAGAGCTTCTTTCTTGCTTGCTTTAACAATAAGATTTCAACACAGCTGCATTCTGGTCTCACAGTACAACAGATGTGTGGCAGTGATCTGCCAAGCTAGACAAACATACAAGGGTAAAAAAATCACTGCACCAAAATAACCCAGAATGGATGTTTCAAGGAGAACTGTCAAAGGGATCATAAGAGCTATCAATTATTTTAAATTGCAGAGGACTTTTATAATTTCTCCCTGAAGATGTTAAGGTGCCGGGTATTAACTGCAAAGATACATCTTCCTTGCATTTTCTTTCAATTTTGGCGCCATAATTTATGGACACCATTCCAGGCACCCACAACTCTCTATGTAAAACACTTAATTCGGTCATTCAGTTTAGTACATTGTCACGTGCACCAAGGTACAGTGAAAAACTTTTTGTTGTGTGCTAACCAGTCAGCGGAAAAACAATACACTTGCCTCGCAGATCTCATTTAAACTTTGCCCCTCTCACCTTAAACCTATGCCCTCTAGTATTGGATATTTCCATCCTGAGAAAAAGGTTCTGACTCATTTAGAACGGAGATGAGGATAAACTTTTTCACCCAGAGAGTTGTGAATCTGTGGAATTCTCTGCCTCAGAACGCAGTGGAGGCCAATTCACTGGATGCTTTCAAGAGAGAGTTGGATAGAGCTCTTAAAGATAGCAGAGGCAGGGGATATGGCGAGAAGGCAGGAACGGGGTACTGATTATGGATTATCAGCCATGATAATATTGAATGGCGGTGCTGGCTAGAAGGACCGAATGGCCCACTCCTGCACCTATTGTCTATTGTCTATTGTCTATCAATGCCTCTCATAATTTCTCAATGAAACAACTGGAAAACGTTGAAGATTAAACAAGTTTTTTATATTAAGCTGGAAATGGTGCAGAGAAAATTTACGGTGATGTCGCCAGAACTCGAGAGCCTGAGCTGTAGGGAGCGGTTGAGCAGACTGGAGCGCAGGACACTTAGGGGTAATCTTATAGAGGTGTACAGAATCATGAGGGACATAGAATAAGTGAAAGCACAGTCTTTTTCACAGGCTAGGGGAATCGTGCAGTAGAGGGCATGGGTTTGAAGGGAAGTTGTGGGGCAGCTTTATCACAGAGGTTAGTGGGGTTACGGAACAAGCGGCCAGATAGTTGAAGCAGATACTCTGGACTTGGACAGGTACATGGATAGGAAAGGCTGAGAGGGATTTGGGCCAAACATAGGCACATGGAACGAGCCTGGGTAGGGAATCTTGGTGAGCATGGGTGAGTTGGGCTGAAGGACCTGTTTCCATGCTGTGACTATTACAGTCGAATGGATTTTGGATGAGCATAAGAACGTGACCACTGTTCTATAATTTGGAGTACTTTTTAAACATGTCTCTATTATGTTGACTGGGCAGTAAAAGTCTGCATCTACATACAGTACGGCACAATGGTAGAGCCACTGCCTCACAGTTCCAGAGACCCAGGTTCAACATTGACCTCGGGAGCTGTCTGTGTGGAGTTTGCACATTCATCCTGTGGCCACGTGGATTTCCCCCAGGTGATCCGGTTTCCTCCCACATCCCAAAGACGTGTGGGATTGTAGATTAATTGGCCTCTGTAAATTGCCTGAGTGCATGAGAAAGTGGGATAACATAGAGCTAGTGTGAACCTGTGATTGGTGGTCGGCATGGACTCGATGTCGAAGGGCCTGTTTCCGTGCTGCATCAATCAATCAATATTCAAAGCTTCGACATCACCTATGTCATAAATAGAACTTTATATTCCATTGTAAACTTTATAATCTGTTATAAACTAATTCTAATCTAATATCAACTTTATATTCTATTACAAAGTTCATAAATGGAACTTTATAGGGAGCACCTTTATATGGAAAAATATAATACTGTTGGTTGACCGCATTCATTCATTTCAACAAGAGAACTGTGAATAAACCAGGAAGGAAATATTCTTTTAGCAAAGTGAATATGAAAACAAACACAGCTGATCTCAAGTAAAACCCAGGTGTGATTATGAACAGGCAACGAACATTGAATGCTTAACAAAGCTTTCAGTATTAAACTGCAGGATACAACAAAACGGTTGATTAGGTTACACAAATGAAAGTCAACATGGCACCTGTGCCAGAGTCCGTGCTTTTACAAAGCCGCATTGTTAATTCTGCAAATGTACAGCTCAGAGACATGTGTAGGAAGGAACTGCAGATGCTGGTTTACATCGAAGATAGACCCAAAATGCTGAAGATAGACACAAAGATAGAGAGCAGTATGAACATTGATTCTTTAACTTCAAGTAACCCTTGCTCTCCCTCTCTCTCTGTTCCTCCCCAATCCTGGTTCTCCGACTAGTTCTACTGTCATCCTGATTAAACATTACTGATTGTATGCCTCATTGTCAGCTTCCCCTCAGCGAACAATGAACTATTCTACATTTCCTTATCAACATCAGCTTTGATCTGTCATTTTCACACCTTACCCTTCCATATCTCTAGACTCCCTCTCCCCTGCTCTCAGTCTGAAGAAGGGTCTCAACCCGAAATTTCACCCATTCCTTCCGTCCTGAGATGCTGCCTGTCCCACTGAGTTACTCCAGCATTTTGTGTCTGTCTTCAGCTCAGAAGCAGGTCAATCAATGCTAGCCCATTTGTGCTTCCTACCATCTTTCCCTCTGATGTAATCCTTCATTCCCTCATCCCTCTTATGCTTGGTTAATGCGAGGACAGGTGGAGGAGAGTGTTAGTAAAGGGAAGCTGATTGATTCAATAGTTCAATGGTTCAATGCTAGTTTATTAGCACATGTACCAAGCTATAGTGACATTATTTTTTTGCACACCAATTAGTAAGATTATTTGCATACATAACTACAATCCCAGATTACATACAGAATGTGTAGAAACAGCCCACTGAGTCCATATACAAGAGTCCCAATGCAGCTGGTCGCAACGGGCCAGTTCCAGCCGTCGTCTCCATCCGGAATGTCCAGCTTGTGATCCCTCTTCTCACCCGACCACCTTCAGTCTTACTGAAGAAGGGTTTCGGCCCGAAACGTTACCTATTTCCTTCGCTCCATAGATGCTGCTGCACCCGCTGAGTTTCTCCAGCATTTTTGTGTACCTTCAGTCTTAAGTCTACTTGACCTCTGAACCCACAATATCTATACCTGTGTGCAGGACGTACCATAAACTGATTGAAACTGATTGAACCAAGTTTAATCAGACTGGTCCAGGAATGCTGAGACCCTGTACAAGAAGGGACAGAGCCATCTGTACTTTCTGAGGAGGCTCCGCTCTTTCAATGTCTACAGTGAGATGCTGCTGATGTTCTGCCAATCGGTGGTGGCCAGTGCCAGCTTCTTCACTGCCGTGTGCTGGGGTAACAGGGCGAAGGCCGCGGATGCCAACTGAATTAACAAACTCATCAGGAAGGCTGGCTCCGGCCTGGGGCTGGAGTTAGATTCACTGGAGAAGGTGTTGGAGCGGAGGATGCTCCTCAAACTGCGGGCATCCTGGTCAATACAGCTCACCCCCTCTATGACACACTGGTCAATCGGAGGAGCACCTTCAGGAACAGACTGGTTCCACCAAGATGCAGGACAGAACGCCACAGGAGATCCTTCTCCCCTGTGGCTATCAAACTGTACAACTCCTCCCCATTCTGTCGTGGGGTAGACTGATTCCCCTCCCCCCTCCTCCTCCCCTCATCAATCTTTACACATCCCCAATCTTGGACTTTCCACTCGTCACTTTAATTTGATGTTTTATGTCACTTGTTGCGTTTCGTGACTGTTGGCTGACCAATTTCCCTCCTGGGATAAATAGTTATATCGTATCGTATTGTATCGTTCCCTCTCACACCATGTTTTTGTGGAAATGTATCTCCGTTTCCCCATTACTGGGACTAAATCTTAGAGTTCCTGACCCAGAAGTGGTGCGGAGACACAAATGCTGGAGTTATTCAGCGGGTCAGGCAGCATCTGTATCTGTACACTGTGGACGGCTTGATCATATCCACGTATATTCTTTTCGCTGCCTGGATCAAACGCAACAAAAAAGCTTTTCACTGTGCCCCGCTACACGTGACAATAATAAACAAAACTAAAAGTTTTGCACTGTATCTTGGTACATGTGACAATGATAAACAATACCACCTTTGGTGCCCAGAACTGAACACAATACTCCAAATGCGGCCTCACCAACGTCTTATATATAACTGCAACACGACCTCCCAATTTCTTTACTCAGAACTCTGACTGATGAGAGCCAATTAACCTACAAACCTGTGTGTCTTTGGATTGTGGGAGGAAACTGGAGCATTCGGAGAAAACCCACGCGGTCACAGGGAGAATGTACAAACACCATACAGACAGCACCCCGTAGTCAGGATCAAACCTGGGTCTCTGGCGCTGTAAAGCAGCAACTCTACCGCTGTGCCACCGTGCCGTCCTAGTACACGGTGGGTGGATAGGACGTCTATCAAGTGGGAAGCTTCAATGTTAACACACATCCAAACACCATTGGTGCTGCTCGCTGCAGCAAAGTTTGATACACCACTGCCTTATGCTAAGGCAAGTCCCTTTAAGGATTTGACCTGTTTTCAGAAATCTCCTGGACAAAACATTTTCAGCTCAATTGCAACACGAATGTAGTTAGTCTGACATGTTCTAAATATCCTATTCTCATCCCTCATCATTTTTATTGCCCTTTATAAATAATTCAATAATAGTCATCAAAATTATCTAATTTAAACGTACATGAACTGCAATTGGAATGAAACCCTCTATTTTTCAGAATCGCACATCGTGAATTTTAATATGACATTAAAAGCACTTGGATAATTACAAAGCCCTCATTTAAACAATGTGAACATATTTTGTGAGCGAGTCAATGAAACTTTTTGCCTCGTTCTTCCTCACTGATCCATCTACTACTGTAAATAAACACAGTGCAATCCATGCCAAGTTAACAGAAGGAGAAGCTAAATTCCTCAAATCTTTCTTTCCCCCCTCCAAAGAGTTCAAATCATGGTGATGCCTGCTTTGGGCTCCCTCAACCGAACCTGGCGGCAAGGAAATATGGCTTCTTATTCTTTGCTCTTTCTGTCTAATCCCGTAAATCCCCTGGGTATCAACTTTAAACTTGCTACTGCATCCTGTCAAACAGAACCAAGACGTGTTTTAGATAGGGTAGACAGCCAGAACCTTTTTTCCCATGGTGGAAATGTCCCACACTAGAGGGCATAGCTATAAGGTGAGAGCAGGAACGCTTAATGGAGATGTGCAGGGCAAGGTTTTTACACAGAGAGCGGTGGGGGCCTGGGACACATTACCAGAGGTTGTGGTGGAGGCAGATATGATAGAGGATTTTAAGAGACTTTTAGGTAGGTACATGGAAGTGCAAGCAATAGAGGGATATGGATCATCAACAGGCAGATGAGATCAGTTTAACTTGGCATCATGTTAGGTACAAACATAATGGGCTGAAGGGCCCGTTCCTGTGCTGTACTAAGTTCCATGTTCGGGACTTCCATCCCAAAAACGTTCCAGTTAATTGGCCTCTGTAAAGTACCCCTAGTGTGTAGATGCGAAAGTGGAATAACATAGAACTAGTGTGAATGGGTAATCGATGGTCGGCGTGGACTTGTTCCAAGGGCAAACAAGACAGTTCATATTTTGAGGTTTAGTGTTCAAAAGCCTGATGGTTGTTGGAAAGAAGCTTTTCAGACTTCAATACAGTTTTTACTTACCTTCTTCTCTATACCTTCTTCCCTATGACAGGAATGAAATGCGAGCATGGCCAGGGTGGTGTGGATCGCTGGTGATACTGGCTGCCTTTTTGTGGCAGTGCCTCTTGTAGATCCCTTCAATGGCGGAGCGGTCAGTACCGGGCAGTGTTCACCACTTTTTGAAGTCTCCTTCATTCCTGGGCGGTCGAGTTGCTGAACCAGGCGTGATGCAAACAATCATTATACTCTCTACTGTACACCTGTAGAAGTTCAAGAGAGTTTTCCTTGACATACAGAATCTTGTCAATCTTTTAATGCACTAGAGGCATTGATGGGCTTCCTTTATGATTGCATCAGCTATATGGAGAGGTTGCACAAACGTGGATTGTTTTCTCTGGAGGACTAAGGAAAGATTGGATGGCTAATAAATTATGAGGCATAGATAGTGTAAACTGTCAGAAACCTTTTCCAGGATTGAAAATATCAAACACTAGAAGGCATAGCTTTAAGGTGAGAGGGACAAAATTTAAAGGAGATGTGTGGGACAAGTTTTATACACAGAGAGACAATAGACAATAGACAATAGGTGCAGGAGTAGGCCATTCGGCCCTTCCAGCCTGCACCACCATTCAATGTGATCAAGGCTGATCATCCACAATCAGTACCCCGTTCCTGCCTTCTCCCCGTATCCCCTGACTCTGCTATCTTTAAGAGCCCTATCCAGCTCTCTCTTGAAAGTATCCAGAGAACCTGCCTCCACTGCCTTCTGAGGCAGAGAATTCAACAGACTCACAACTCTCTGTGTGAACAAGTGTTTCCTCATCTCCGTTCTAAATGCCTTACCCCTTATTCTTAAACTGTGAACCCCAGGTTCTGGACTTCCCCAACATCGGGAACATGTTTCCTGCCTCTAGCCTGTCCAAACTCTTAATAATCTTATATGTTTCAATAAGATCCACTCTCATCCTTCTAAATTCCAGAGTATACAAGCCTACCCGCTCCATTCTCTCGGCATATGACAGTCCCGCCATCCCGGGAATTAACCTTGTGAACCTACGCTGCACTCCCTCAATAGCAAGAATGTCCTTCCTCAAATTAGGGGACCAAAACTGCACACAATACTCCAGGTGTGGCCTCACTAGGGCCTGTACAACTGCAGAAGGACCTCTTTGCTCCTATACTCAACTCCTCTTGTTATGAAGGCCAACATGCCATTCGCTTTCTTCACTGCCTGCTGTAGCTGCATGCTTACTTTCATTGACTGATGAACAAGGAACCCCAGATCCCATTGTACTTCCCCTTTTCCCAACTTGATACCATTTCGATAATCATCTGCCTTCCTGTCTTTGCTACCAAAGTGGATAACCTCACATTTATCCACATAGTTTTGTTTTGGGGGCGTGAAATTGCTGCCAGGCGTGGTGGTGGAGTTTTGGGGCATGGAAGATGCTGTCAGGGATGGTGGTGGAGGCAGATACAACAGTGGCATTTAAGAGGCTTTTAGATAGGCACATGGATGTGCAAGGATTGGAGGGATATGGAACACATGCAGTCAGAGGAGATTAGTTTAACCTGGCATCATGTCCGGCACCAAAATTGTGGGCCAAAGGGCCAGTTCCTGTGCGGTACTGTTGTATGTTTTATGTTCCATGAGAACTCTGTTGCAACTTCTTTGCCTATCTTTTCTCTCACTGCATTCAATTCCTCCCTCAAAGCCCACTTCGCCCATCCTAAGGAAAACACAAATCGCTGGACTAACTCAGCAGGTCAGGCAGCATCTCTGGAGAAAGAGCAGCAGGAACCACAGAATTCCCATCAGAGAGAGGAGGAGAACTTCTTCAAAGTAGGCATACCTTTAAGGAGATTTTGCAGTGGGGCAGTGAAATGTAGACACAAGGGACTGCAGATGGTTTGCAAAAGAAAGCACATTGTGCTGAAGTAAATTAACGGGTCAGGCAGCATCCATGCTTAGGTACACAAAAATGCTGGAGAAACTCTTAAGCATCCATGCTTAGTTTAGTTTAGTTTAGCTTAGTTTACTTTAGGTTTGTTTATTATTGTCATGTGTACTGAGATACAGTGTAAAGCTTTTTTGTTGCATGCTATCCGGTCAACAAAACACTTCATAACAAGAGGAATTGAGTTTCATAACAAGAGGAGTTGAGTCTAGGAGCAAAGAAGTCCTTCTGCAGTTGTACAGGGCCCTAGTGAGACCACACCTGGAGTATTGTGTGCAGATTTGGTCTCCAAATTTGAGGAAGGACTATTCTTGCTATTGAGGGAGTGCAGCGAAGGTTTACAAGGTTAATTCCCGGGATGGCGGGATTGTCATATGTTGAAAGAATGGAGCGGCTGGGCTTGTATATTCTGGAATTTAGGATGAGAGGGTATCTTATTGAAACATATAAGATTATTAAGGGTTTGGACACGCTAGAGGCAGGAAACATGTTCCCGATGTTGGGGGTGTCCAGAACCAGGGGCCACAGTTTAAGTATAAGCGGTAAGACGTTTAGAACTGAGATGAGGAAACACTTTTTCACACACAGAGTTGTGAGTCTGTGGAATTCTCTGCCTCAGAGGGCGGTGGAGGCCGGTTCTCTGGATACTTTCAAGAGAGACCTAGATAGGGCTCTTGAAGATAGGGGATACGGGGAGAAGGCAGGAACGGGGTACTGATTGTGGATGATCAACCATGATCACATTGAATGGTGGTGCTGGCTTGAAGGGCCGTATGGCCTACTTCTGCACCTATTGTCTGTTGTCTATTGTCTATTGTCAAGAAGACTATACATGATTACAATCAAGCCATCTACAGTGTACAGATACAGGATAAAGGGTATAGAGCAAGATAAACTCCAATAAAGTCCAATTAAAGTCTCTTCGAGATAGATGAGAGTTCAGGACTGCTCTCTAGGATGGTTCAGTGACCCGATAACACCTGGGAAGAAACTGTCCCTGAATCTGGAGGTGTATATTTTCACACTTTACCTCTCACCTGATTGGAGAGGGGAGAAAAGGGAGTGACCAGGGTGAAACATGTCTTTGATTATGCTGGTGGCCTTGCCGAGGCAGGGTGAAGTGGAGATGGAATCATGTTCTCCAGAGATGCTGCCTGACCCGCTGAGTTACTCCAGCACTTTGTGTTCACCCATCCTAATATTTGCTTCAGACTATTTTGTCACAAATTCTGCCTGGCATCTTCTCTGCGTTATATTAATGCATACTATCAGTCATTTGTAACGGGAAAGAAACTTGACAAAGGTTTCACTTCAAAACTTGAAATTTATTCAGCGAGAAAATTGTGCTGAATTAGCACTAATTATTTCTTTGCCACAAAAACCCAGTTGCACCAATTATTTAATCTTCCCCCCATTCATCATAATAACTGTTATGTTTCCCAGCATTAAAGAGGAGTGAAAATACAAAGAATTGTTCATAACATCCCTGCACAGACTTGCAATCAAAGAACTAACTAACTTTGAGGATGGGTTATGATCCAACCTGCTCAATCACTGCTTAAATATAACTGAGCATTTCTCTTTGAACTTTTCTGTGCCCACTGCTGTGAAAATCGGAAAGAATTTCCTATATGTGCAGGACCTGATTGCTTGAATTGCTTTCTACTTGGTTACTGCATGGACTAAAACAACAACCTGGCAACATGCTCTCTTCTAATGAGTTGGTCCCATGCTGATGCATTCTACACCACGAGCTTCAAAGTCTCAATTTGTGTTGGGTCTCAGATTAATATGATTGAAAATTATCTTTGAGAAACAGTTTTCTCCACTGATGCTGCAGGCCAGATATGCACAGTGGGAGGTCCACCAGCCAAAATCAACCAGACTTCCAACCAGCTTCTATTTCCTTCTACCAATTTTCGTACTAAGTTGCTCTTCACTGGGTAATTTTAATTGAGTGCTGCAGAGAAACGTGACATTGCTTCTTGCAAAGGTGACTGCATAGCATGTCTTTAACCCATCATTGGTTCATGAGTTGAGATTAAACTCTGAAATATAGTCATAGAGTCACACAGCGTGGTAACAAGCCCGTCGGCTCAACCTGCCCAAACCACCCAACATGCCCATCTACACTAGTCCCACCTGCCTGCATTTGGCCCATATCCCTCTAAACCTGTATCTCCCACGTGGTCACAGGGAGAATGTGCAAACTCCTTGCAGACAACACCAGGATTGAAGCCAGGTCTCCAAACTTAGAACCATCCTCTACTCAATAGGGTGCGCAAACTATTTAATATCGAGGATGTTGCCACGACCTGAGGGTCTGAGCTATAGGGAGAGGTTGAGCAGGCTAGGGCTCTATTCCTTAGAGTGCAGGAGGATGAGGGGTGATTACAGAGAGGTGCACAAAATCTGAGGAATAGATTGGGTAGATGCACAGAGTCACTTGCCCAGAGTAGGGGAATCAAGAACCAGAGGACATAAGTTTAAAGTGAAGGGGGGAATATTGAATAGGAATCCATGTACCTGTCTAAATGTTTCTTAAATGTTGGGGTTGTACCTGCTTCAACTACCTCCTCTGGCAGCTCGTTCCATACACCCACCATCCTTTGTGTGAAAACGTTAACCCTCATCTTTCCCCCGTCACCTTAAACCTATGTCCTCTATTTCTTGATTCCTCTACTCTGGGCAAGAGACTCTGTGTCAACCATATCTATTCCTCTCATGATTTTGTACACCTCTATAAGATCTCATCCTCCTGCGCTCCAAGGAATAGAGCCCTAGTCTACTCAACCTCTCCCTGTAGCTCAGGCCCTCGAGTACTGGCAACATCCTCGTAAATCTTCTCTGCACCCATTCCAGCTTGACAACATCTTTCCTATATTATGGTGCCTGGAACTGACTACAATACTAAACACGGCCTCACCAACTTCTATACTCTTGAACACTGAATGTTTGCAATAAAGCAGGTAGATGGATGGGAAAGGATTCGAGGTATATTGGGCAAACACGGGCAAATGGGACTAGCATAGATGGGGCATCTTGGTCGGCGTGGTTGAGTTGTGCCTGTTTCCTATGTATGACTCTGTGGCTCTAATCATCTGGTCAGGCAGCATCTATGGAGAGAAAAACAGTGAATGTTTCAGATTGATAACCTTTCACCAGAATGAACATCCCCCCCCCCCCCCCCCCCCCCCAGTTGCAACTATAACCTTTATAGATTCATACGTTCATAAGGCTTAGGAGCAGAATTAGGCCACTCGATCCATCAGGTCTACCTCGCCATTCAATCATGACTGATCTATCTTTCCCTCTCAACCCAATTTTCCTGCCTTCTCCCCATAACCTTTGACATCTTTAAAAATACACAGCCTCCACAGCTGTCTGTGGCAATGGTCCTGGATAAAGAAATTCCTGGTCATTTCCAAATGCTAGAGATGAAAAAGGAAACAAATGGGTGCTAGATAAGGTGATGAGCATTGAAATGAGAAGCCAGCACGAGGGATAATGGTGGAAGAGGACAAAAGAGGGTGGGGAAAGAAGCAGGATATAGTGGGAGAAATGGGTGCACACCAGTGGGGGGGGGGGGGGGAGATGGGGAGGCAGAGGGAGGACAGAGGAGGAAGAGGCGTTACCTAAAACTCAATGTTCATACCATTGGGTTGTAAGTTACCCAAGCGGAATATGAGGTGCTGTTTCTCCAGTTTGTGTGTGGCCTCACTCTGACAATGGAGGAGGCCCAAGAAAAAAGATCAGAGTAGGAAGGGGTAGGGGAGAAAAATGATTAGCAACTGGGCGATCCAGCAGATCTTGGCAGATCGAATGCAAGTGTTCGGTGAAATAGTCACCTGGTCTCTGTTTCATCGCTGGGATGTAAAGAAGGCCACTCGTGGGCACTGAATGAAGCAGATGTGGTTTATAGAGTTGCACGTGAACCTTGTCTTAGCAAAGGACACAAAGTGCTGGAGAAACGCAACGGGTCAAGCAGCATCTCTGGAGAACATGGATATGTGACGTTCCTCACCCACTCCCCTCTTCTCCCCGCCCCCCTCCTTGCCCCCTTTCCTCCACTAAAAGTCAATTAACCCGTTCCACAGTTCACAATGATATATCCCTCTTGGGATCACACCGTCCCTAGCCAACAATCAGCCCATCAGGGAACCTGTCAGAAGGTTGGAGGAAGGGTTCCAACCCAAAACATCACCCAACCTTTTTCTCCATATATGCTGCCTGACCCATTGAGTTACTCCAGCGTTATGTGTCTACCTTCAGCATAATCCAGCATCTGAAGTTCCTTCCTACACTATCAGGGAACCTCCCTGCCTGAGGTCATCTGTTGTCGGCCCCGATTTGTCCTTTTTTCTTTGCTTCCAGTATTTTTCCCTCACTCTCCCACATGCAATCAATCCAAAGAAGGGTCCCGACCCGAAAAGTCACCAGATACATTTTCTCCAGAGATGCTGCCTGACCCATTGGGTTACTCCAGCATGTTGTGTCTATCATTAACCGATGAAGCTCAACAAATAATTTACTAGAATGGAGCGCCAGATTCCCTCTTTGACGTATTGGTTTCTGCTTTTGCTTATCAAGTATCATTCATTAAATGGTGCTCCATAATCAGAAATACCATGTCACCTAAAATGTATTGATTCATTTTTAGCCCTTACAGATTTCTAAACCTAATTTAGAACTGTTGTGATTAATGTTAGCTGAGCATTTAAGTTCTCATTTTAGATGCTAAGAAGATTAATTACAGTATTAACAAATCTGTCATTTTCTCTCGTGTGCGGGCCCCAGTTCCAGTTCTGCACAGATCATGCCTTTACTCTGCTGGCTCAGTAATTAAAACAGATGACACGCATCTGTCTAATTATAAGATTGCAGGATGTCTTTTTTTTCGTCCACTTGCAAGAGAAGCGGATCGAAACATCGAGATGAGTCGGGGAAACATCACGAGACGTCTCTCGATCTTTTTGAAAGGATGGCATTTCATGAATCGCTGAGACTGAGCTCGGAGATGGATATTGATGCTGACCCGTGCAAAAAGAAGACAGATTAGCAGTGGTAAGAGGCCATTCAGCCCATCTACCTTATTCTGGCAATCACAAGGTTAGTTAAATTTAAGAAAGAGCGTTGATAGTGGCACTGTGGCGCAGCGGTAGAGTTGCTGCCTTACAGTGCCAGGAACCCTGGTTCGATCCTGACTATGGGTGCTATCTATACAGAGTTTGTATGTTCTCCCTGTGACCGCATGAGTTTTCTTCAGGTTCTCCAATTTCCTCCCACATTGGCTTTGGGAAAGATTGTAATTGTCCCTAGTGTGTAGGATGGTACTAATGTATGGGGATCATGGTCGGCGCAGACTCAGTGGGCTAATAGGCCTGTTTCCACACTGTATCTTTAAACTAAACTAAACTAAACTAAACTAAACTAACCTAGACTAAACTAGACTAAGGCAGCTCTCTGGAGATAAAGGATGGGTGATGTTTCGGGTTGGGACCCTTCTTCAGAATGAATTACTTCAGCACTTTCTTTAATTTAGAGATACAGCATGGAAACAGGTCCTTCGGCCCACCGAGTCCATGCTGACCATCGATCACGTTCACAGTTCTGTGTTATTACATTTTGTCATCCTCTACTCAATAGGGTGCGCAAATTATTTAATATCGAGGATGTTGCCACGACCTGAGGGTCTGAGCTATAGGGAGAGGTTGAGCAGGCTAGGGCTCTATTCTTTGGAGTGCAAGAAGATGAGGGGTGATCATATAGAGGTGCACAATATCTGAGGAATAGATTGAGGCACAGAGTCTCTTGTCCAGAGTAGGGGAATCAAGAACCAGAGGATATAAGTTGAAAGTGAAGGGGGAAATATTTAATAGGAATCTGAGGGGTACACACTAAGGATGGTAGGTGTATGGAACGAGCTGCCAGTGGAGGTAGTTGAGCCAGAAATTATTGCAATGTTTAAGGAACAGTTAGACAGGGACATGGGTAGGATAGGTTTGGAGAGATATGCACCAAACACAGGCAGGTGGGGCACGTGTAGATGGGACATGTTGGTCAGTGTGGGAAGGTTGGGCCAAAGGGCCTGTTTCCACACTGTATGACGATGACTCTATCTAATCAAGCAACCCATAGTCACACTTGCAGTCAGACCATGTCTTTCTGTATTTACAGGCTATGGATGTTCCCTTCAACTTTATTGACCAGCCTCAACTCACCGCATTCAGAATCAACCTCATTGTGTGGAGTCACTAGTGGGTCAGGGAGATAAGGGCAGCAGATTTTCTCGCCCAGAATACTTCAATGAGCCAGTTAAGTTTCACAACAGCCATTATTGATCCTTGCGTTTTTTAATCCAGATTTGTTTAATTACTCGAGTTTAAATTCAACAGCCACCCTGATGGGATTTGAACCCATGTCCTCCGTTCAATAGCACAGGCCGCCAGATTCCGCAGCAGTAGTTTAATCACTTTGATTCCCCTACCCGACAACTTGTTGTCACCTTTTCTGTACGTGCCCTCACATCCACCCCATCAGTCGGCTGGTTAATAGACTGATCATAGTTTGACGAGGTGAAGTTGGTCTGCTTTATCTTTCAGCTGCGTGTAAGCATGCAGTGATATTTAATATCAAATCAATTCCAGTCATTCCAGTTTCCTAGCGATGAGTAAAAAGAATATTCAAGATCATATTACACTGAATCTTTTGGTGTTTTTAGGGACAGCGTGGCAACAGGCCCTTCTGCCCACTGAGTGCATGCCGACCATCGATTCCTCGTTCACAGTAATTCTATGTTATCCCACTTTCTTGTCCACTCCCTACTCTCTGGGTCAGGCAGCATCTGAGGAACGAATGGATAGATGACATTCCAGGTCAGGACTCCTCTTTGGGAATATGATATCAAGGACCTTCCGCATTTATCTCTGCTCCGACCATCTGCCTAGCAAACCCCCCCTTTGCTTGTGTCCACCTATCACCTACCATGCTTTATCCTGTCCTTGCAAAGAGTAGTAGTGAACGGGTCCTTTTCAGAATGGCAGGCGAGTGGAGTGCCGCAAGGCTCGGTGTTGGGGCCGCAACTGTTTACCATATATATTAATGATTTGGAAGAGGGAATTAGGAGCAACACTAGCAAGTTTGCGGATGACACAAAGCTGGGTGGCAGTGTGAACTGTGAAGAGGATGTTAGGAGGTTGCAGGGTGACCTGGACAGGTTGAGTGAGTGGGCAGATGCGTGGCAGATGCAGTATAATATAGATAAATGTGAGGTTATCTACTTTGGTGGCAAAAACAAGGGGGCAGATTATTATCTCAATGGGGTTAGGTTAGCTAAGGGGGAGGTACAGCGAGACCTGGGTGTCCTTGTACACCGGTCACTGAAAGTTGGCGTACAGGTACAGCAGGCAGTGAAGAAAGCTAATGGAATGTTGGCCTTCATAACAAGAGGATTTCAGTATAGGAGTAAAGAGGTTATTCTGCTGTTGTATAGGGCTCTGGTGAGACCATATCTGGAGTATTGTGTACAGTTTTGGTCTCCTAATTTGAGGAAGGACATCCTTGTGATTGAGGCAGTGCAGCGTAGGTTCACGAGATTGATCCCTGGGATGGCGGGACTGTCACATAAGGAAAGATTGAAAGGACTAGGCTTGTATTCACTGGAGTTTAGAAGGATGAGGGGGATCTTATAGAAACATATAAAATTATAAAAGGACTGGACAAGCTAGATGCAGGAAAAATTTCCAGCTTCCTTCCCACCCCACAATCAGTCTAAAGATAGGTCCCGACCCAAAATGTCACCTATCCATGTTCTCCAGAGATGCTGCCTGGCCCGCTGAGTTACTCCAGAACTTTGTGTCCTTTTGGATAAACCAACAACAGCAGTTCCTTGTTTTGTGCTACACAGTGGTGCAGCAATAGAGTTGCTGCCTTACAGCATAAGAGATCCGGGTTCGATCCTGACTACGGGTGCTGTCAGTCTGTCTGGAGTCTGTACGTTCTCACTGTGAGTGCATTGGTTTTCTCCAGGTGGTCCGGTTTCCTCCCACAGTCCAAGGACATAAATATTTGTAAGTTAATTGGCTTTGGTAAAATTATAAATGGTCCCCTAGTGTTTAGGATAGTGTTGATCGCTATGGTCGGCACCTGTTAATATTGGCCAAATTAAAGACACCAGAAAATGGAGGATCGCTGCACTTGTCAGAATTGCTTAACCCTTGTCAGCTGAACTTTACAGGCTTTGAATGGCGCCAGCCAGTCTAGGCTCAGACTGGTCTGCTGGATGGTGAGTGGTCCAGGTGTTCTCCTTGTTTCTCCTAAATTGATAAAAATGTAAGGTAGACAAAAATGCTGGAAAAACTCAGCGGGTGAGGCAGCATCTATGGAGCGAAGGAAATAGGCAACGTTTCAGGTCGAAACCCTTCTTCAGACTGATGTGAGGGTGGGGGGGGGGGAGGAAGAAAGGAGGCCTGAGGGAGAGCTGAGAAGGGGAGGAGAAAGTAAGGACTACCTGAAATTAGAGAAGTCAATGTTCATATCACTGGGGTGCAAACTGCCCAAGCAAAGTATGAGGTGTAGCTCCTCCAATTTACGGTGGTCCTCAATCTGGCCCAGGACAGAAAGGTTGGATTCCGAATGGGAGGTGGAGTTGAAGTGCTGAGCCACCGGGAGATCAGGTTGGCTATTGCGAACCGAGCTGAGGTGTTCGGGGAAGCGATCGCCAAGCCTACGCCGATGTAGAGCAACTGACATCTAGAGCAGCGGATGCAATAGATGAGGTTGAAGGAGGTGCAGGTGAACCTCTGCCGCACCTGGATGTATAGCAGTTTTGCGAACGAACCCTAAATGTATCATTTCGATTGGATCTCTGCAAAAGCATTGTAAATAGTATAAATAATGTTGCAAGACAGTCATCCTGTTAATCGATGATTGGTCGAACTGTTGAGCATTGGAGAAACTGTTTGTATCTCAGGGCACATGTTTCAATGTTTATTCTTGTTTGCTTCCTTCTAGAACTTTCTTTCAAATACATTGTATTGGTTACTGTATTATTGGGTTCGGGAAATGTCTATCATACTGTGTTAATCGATATCTGTTATTGGACTGTAAAGAGACCACCCCCATGGGATCGGCCCTTCAAGATTCGGGGACCTATAAAAGATAGCTCCTACGAGGTCCTGTGTCGATCTTCTGGGAGAACGCTTAGGACTGCATGACCTTCTGGAGTGTCTCTGCTTGAACGAGGCTACGAGGGCTTGTCCAGGCAGATACGAGGATCGAACCCGCGCCGCGGTGGTTAAGTATAGTAGTGGGAACTGTTATTGTGTTTTTCCAAAATAAAGTTTAGATGCGCAAGTGCTTGACTCAGTATTTTATTGACTGAAACTAGACTGGGGGGAAGCTTAGAATGAGCTATTTACACGCGGTCTCGGTCGGCCGAAGGGTCTGTTTCCACGCTGAATCTCTAATGTCCAAAATCTAAATCCTGCATTAGATCAGCAAATATCCTTATTTGGCATGGGTTAAATCATACACGTGCCAGACAGCAGAGCGTTTACATATAACAGTTACTACATCTCCAGAGCTGCTATCCTGTGGGCTTACTGCCAAACTTGTTAAGAAGTGTGAATTGCACTGTCTTCCACTTTCAGGCACTCAGGAGCTCACTGGCTGGTGGTTTCTAGCCTCAAATGAATGTTCCTCTTGTCATCTTTCACCTACAAACATTCTTACAGCAAACTAATGTACTTCCAACACCCTTGGCTCAAACCTCGTGTTCTTCCCTGACTCTGCTCCAGTGTTTGGATCTAGTGGCCAACTCAATCTTTCACGCAGTCATCGAGAGTAAGCGAGTCAGAGAACCCTTATTTCTCTGAGGAAACTAGTTCAACAAGTTAATTTATTTGAAGCAAATACATTTTTCAACATCGTTCACTCTTTCACACGTTCTGTGTCTTTCGACTGCATTTCACGACACGTTGCAGTAACAGCGACAGCTATTTATGTCTAAAGATCACTTTCTCTTATTCTCCCATGGGTTGTAGGAAGTCACAAGCACACCCAGCATTTCAAAGGGTTCTGGTCTTTTCTTAACTCCCGTAATACCTCACGCTGCCTCGGCAAGGCACCAGCATAATCCAGAATGAGTCGCACCCTGGTCACTCCCTCTTCTCCCATCAGGCAAAAGGTATAGAAGTGTGAAAACGCACACCTCCGCATTCAAGGACGGTTTCTTCCCAGCAGTTATCAGTCAACTGAACCATCCTATCACCAACAAGAGAGCGTTCCTGAAATACTATCTACCTCATTGGAGACACTCAGACTATCTTTGATCGGACTTTCCTGGCTCTATCTTACACTAAATTTTATTCTCGTTATTCCTGTTATCATGTATTTTTACTCTATGGTTGGTTCGATTGTAATCATGTATTCAATTCAATTCAATTCAATTCAACTTTAATTGTCATTGCACAGATACAAGTATGGGTACAACGAAATGCAGTCTAGCGTCTGCTCGTAGCAATATTGCAATATAGAAATAAAAACACAGAACAAGAACAATATACAGAATAAAATACAGAATAAAATACAGAATGAGCAAACAATGTGGACGGAGAGACTGGAGAAATCTATCGGCGGGACTCCGAGTTCAGCAATGTGATAGTGTTGTTGAAGAAGCTGTTCCTCATCCTGCTTGTACGAGACCTGAGGCTTCTGTACCGCCTCCCTGATGGGAGGAGGGCAAACAGTCCATTAGTATTGTCTTTCCTCTGACTAGTTAGCACGCAGCAATAGCTTTTCATGTACATTGGTACACGTGACAATAAACTAAAATAAACTCAAATTCAGTTCTCTCCCCTCTACTATCAGTCTAAAGAAGGGTCCCGACCCGAAACATCACCTATCCTTTTTCTCCAGAGATGCTGCCTGACCCACTGAGTTACTCCAGCACTTTGTGTCTGTCTTCAGTATAAACAGTTTATTGTCACAGGCACTAGTACGGTGAGGAGACGGAAAATGTAAGCATCTGCGCCCAGGATGAGGTGTTCCATACCAGGTCATCGGAGACGTCCTCATTCTTTAGGGAACGGGGGATTCCCCTCTTCCATTATAGATGAGGCCATCACTAGGGTCTCCTCGATATCCCGCAGCTCCGCTCTTGCTCCCCCTTCCCCATTCATAACAAAGACAGAGTCCCCCTTGTTGTTAATTAAGAGGGAGAAAAAAAGAGCAGGAAAGAAAGCTTGCGGGGAATGTAAAAACTGACTGTAAAAGCTTCTTTAGATATATAAAAAGGAAAATATTAGTGAAGACAAATGTAGGTCTCTTACAGTCACAGACAGGTGAATTTATAAAGGGAAACAAGGAAATGGCAGAACAGTTAAACGAGTACCTTGATTCTGTCTTCACTAAGGAAAACACAAACAATCTCCCAGAACTACTTGAGGACTGAGGATCTAGTGGGAGGGAGGAACTGAAGGGAATCCACATTAGTCCGAAAATGGTGTTAGGTAAACTGTTGGGACTGAAGGCAGATAAATCCCCAGGGCCTGATGGTCTGCATCCCAGAGTACTCAAGGAGGTGGCCCTAGAAACCATGGATGCATTGGGTGATCATGTTCCAATGTTCTCTCGACTCTGGATCAGTTCCTGTGGACTGGAGGGTAGCCAATGTAACTCCACTTTTTAAGAAAGGAGAGAGAGAGAAAACAGGGAATTATAGACCAGTTAGCCTTACATCAGTAGTGGAAAAGATGCTAGAGTCGATTATTAAAGATATTATAGCATCGCATTTGGAAAGCAGTGACAGGATCGGTCAAAGTCAGCATGAATTTATGAAGGGGAAATCATGCTTGACTAATCTTCTGGAATTTTTTGAGGATGTAACAAGTAGAATGGATAAGAGAGAGACAGTGTATGTGGTGTAACTGGACTTTCAAAAAGCTGACAATGTCCCACACAAGAGATTAGTGTGCAAAATTAGAGCACATGGTATTGGGGGTAGGTATTGATATGGATAGAGAACTGGTTGGCAGACAGGAAGCAAAGAGTAGGAATTAACGGGTCCTTTTCAGAATGGCAGGCAGTGACTAGTGGGGTGCCGCAAGGCTCGGTGCTGGGACCCCAGTTATTTAAAATATATATGAACAATTTAGATGAGGGGATTAAATGTGACATCTCCAAGTTTGCAGATGACATAAAGCTGTATGGCAATGTGAGCTGTGAGGAGGATGCTATGAGGCTGCTGGGTGACTTCGATAAGTTGGATGAGTGGGCAGATGCATGGCAAATGCAGTACAATGTGTATAAATGTGAGGTTATCCACTTTGCTGGCAAAGAACAGGAAGGCAGATTATTATCTGAATGGTGTCAGATTAGGAAAAGGGGAGATGCAACGAGACCTGAGTGTGCTTGTACATAAGTCACTGAAAGTAAGCATGCAGGTAAGGCAGGCAGTGAAGAAAGCAAATGGCATATTGGCCTTCATTGCAAGAGGATTTGAGTTAAGGAGCAAGGAGGTCCTACTGAATTTGTACAGGGCCCTGGCGAGACTGCACCTGGAGTAGTGTGTGCATTTTTGGTCTCCTAATTTGAGGAAGGACATTATTGCTATTGAGGGAGTGCAGCATAGGTTCACCAGGTTAATTTTCGGGATGGCAGGACTGACATATGATGAAAAAATGGGTTGATTGGGCTTGTATTCACTGGAATTTAGGATGAGAGGAGATCTCATAGAAACATATATAAAATTCTTAAAGGATTTGACAGTCTAGATGCAGGAAAAAAGTTCCCGATGTTGGGGGAGTCCAGAACCAGGGGTCACAGTTTAAGCCCATTGAGGGGTCATGCACCTATTTTTCTATGTTTCTATGTTTCTATGGTAGGGGGAAGGGGGAAAATGGATACAATCTCTCTTCCCTGTTCCCCACCTGAACTGGTACCTATTTCTCCACCCCCCCCTCCCCCCTCATCTCCTTCCACCTACAGTTTATTCCTTCCTCTGGCTTCAAAATTTGCCAGGCTTTGTCCTGCTCCCACTTCCCTTCCCACTTTCACCCCCACCGCACACTCAGATTCAGATTCAGATTCAGATTCAAACTTTATTGTCATTGTGCACTGTACAAGTACAGAGACAACGAAAGGCAGTTAGCATCTCACCCAGAAGTGCGAACATAGAATAATGGAACAGTAAATATATATATGTATAGACAGTAGCAGTAGTGCAATTTTCAGGGAGGGAGATCAGTCACTGGGGGAAGGAGTGACCGAGGGGGGGGGGGGGGGGTGACTGGCATTCACCAAGGTGCAGAGTTAAGCAGGGAAGAAGCTGTTCCTGAACCTGCTGGTCCGGGAACGGAGAGACCTGTAGACCCTCCCGGATGGGAGGAGGGTAAACAATCTGTGGTTGGGGTGAGAGCAGTCCTTGACAATGCTGCGCGCCCTTCGCAGACATCGCTTGCTCTGGACAGACTCAATGGAGGGGAGTGAGGAACCGGTGATGCGTTGGGCAGTTTTCACCACCCTCTGCAGTGCTTTCCGGTCGGAGACAGAGCCGTTGCCATACCATACTGTGATACAGTTAGTGAGGATGCTCTCGATGGTGCAGCGGTAGAAGTTCACCAGAATCTGAGGAGACAGATGGACCTTCTTTAGTCTCCTCAGGAAGAAGAGACGCTGGTGAGCCTTCTTGACCAGTGTTGAGGTATTGTGGGTCCAAGAGAGGTCATCAGAAATGTTGACCCTCAGAAACCTGAAGCTGGAAACACGCTCCACCTCCGTCCCGTTAATGTGGATAGGGGTGTGCGTGCCGCCCCTAGACTTCCTGAAGTCTACAATGAGCTCCTTGGTCTTCTTGGAGTTAAGGGCCAGGTTGTTGTCAGCGCACCATGCTGCTCGGAGCTGGACCTCCTCCCTATAGGCCGACTCATCGTTGTCGCTGATGAGGCCAATCACCGTTGTATCATCTGCATACTTGATGATGGTGTTAGTACCATGTACAGGTGTGCAGTCATAGGTGAAGATTAGACTGAAGATTAGACTATGATTAGACTGAAGAAATATCACCTATCCATGCAAAATACAATGAGATACGCAGATGCTTCCAGACCCATTAAGTTCCTCCAAAACTTTGTTCCCTGCTCGCATCTACAGATTCCCGTGTCCCTAGATTGGTGTCAACAAAGGAGATGCCTGAAAAAGGACACAAAGTGCTGGAGTAACTCTGCGAGTCAGGCAGCATCTCTGGAGAACTTGTCAGGTCAAGACCCTTCTTCAGAACCTTATGCATGAGATCCATCTGAAGAAGGGTCTCGACCCGAAACGTCACCCATTCCTTCTCTCCAGAGATGCTGCCTGTCCCATTGAGTTACTCCAGCATTTTGTGTCTACCTTCGATTTAAACCAGCATCTGCAGTTCCTTCCAACACCAACTTAATTGTGTAGGAAGTAACTGCAGATGCTGGTTTACACTGAAGTTGGATACAAAATGCTAGAGTAACTCAGCAGGTGAGGCAGCATTTCAGGAGAAAAGGAATAAGTCATGTTTTGGGGCAAAACCCTTTTTCAGACTTCTTCCACCAACTTCATTGGACGAATCAACAGCTACCCAGGTTAATTGCACAGGAATTGCACAAGGAGATGAGGAGGAATTTCTTTAGTCAGAGGGTGGTGAATCTGTGGGATTAATTGCCACAGACGTGTGTGAAGGCCAAGACAATGGGTATTTTTAAGGCAGAGATTGATAGATTATTGATTAGCACGGGTGTCAGGGGTTATGGGGAGAAAGCAGGAGAATGGGGTTGAGAGGGAAAGATAGATCAGCCATGATTGAATGGCAGAGTAGTCTTGATGGGCCGAATGGTCTAATTCTGCCCCTTCAACTTATGAACTTATGAAGGAACATCATCAAATGAAAAAATTCACCATGAAAGGCAACGCTAGCTCAGATTACTAAAAGCTCAGTCAAAGATATAGGTTTTAATCAGCATCTTAATTCAGATAGCAATCGCAATGTTATGCCCTTAAGCAAGGCTTCCTCTTTTAAATGGGATTCTGCAGTGAGCTCTGTACCAGGAATCTTGCTGTTGTGCATTGATCTCAGTGGAAAGGTTTTAATTCAGTAAATAATTAGCCCTAGCACTGTTTCAGCAGTGAGAATTAGGAAGAGCTGTAAATTGCATGTTTGAAGCTGTCACTGCCATCATTTCCTGAAACGTTCACAACATAAATGAAGCCTTTCGGCTGGCTTGCCATGAAAATGAGTCCCGTCTCTCCAACAACCTCTGGGCCTATAAAAGGTGCAGAAGTGTGAAAACGCACTGTCCCGATTCAGGGACAATTTTTTCCCAGCCGTTATCAGGCAACTGAACAATTCTACCAACAACTAGAGAGCAGTCCTGAACTACTGAGTAGGAAGGAAATGCAGATGCTGATTTAAACCGAAGATAGACACAAAATGCAGGAGTAATTCAGCGGGACAGGCAGCGTCTCTGGTGAGAAGGAATGAATGATGTTTCAGATCGAGACCCTTCTTTAGTCCTGAACTACTATTTACCTCATTGGAGACACTCAGACTATCTTTGATCAGACTTTACTAGCTTTATCTTGCACTAAATGTTATTCATGATACTTCCCTTTACCATGTACAGTGCATTCAGAAAGTATTCAGACCCTTTCACTTTTTACACATTTTGTTACATTATAGCCATATTTTAAAATGGATTAAATTCATTTTGTTTTATCATCAAACTACATGCAATACTCCAGAATGAAGAAGCGAAAACAGGTGTTTAGACATTTTTGCAAAGTAATTAAAAATAAATAACTGAAGCATCACATTTACATAAATATTCAAATCCTTTGTATGACACTCAGAATTGAGCTTAGGTTCACCCTGTTTCCATTGATTGAGATGTTTCTACAACTTGATTGGAGTCCACCAGTGGTAAATTAAATTGATTGGACATGATTTGGTAAGGCACACAACTGTGCATATAAGGTCCCACAGTTGACAATGCGTATCAGAGCAAAAACCAAGCCATGAAGACGAAGGAATTGTCTGTAGACCTCCGAGACAGCATTGTGTCGAGACACAGATCAGTGGAAGTGTATAAAACAAATTCTGCAGCATTGCAGGTCCCGAAGAGAACTGTGGCCTCCGTCATTCTTAAATGGAAGAACTATGAAACCACCATAGAGCTGGCCGCCCGGCCAAACTGAGCAATCGGGGGAGAAGGGCCTTTGTCAGTGAGGTGACCAAGAACCCGATGGTCACTCTGACAGAGCTCCAGAGTTCCTCTGTGGAGATGGGAGAACCTTCCAGAAGGACAACTATATCTGCAGCACTCCACCAATCAGACCTTCATGGTAGAGTGGCCAGATGGAAGCCACTCCTCAGTAAAAGACACATGACAGCCCGCTTGGAGTTTGCCAAAAGGCACCTAAAGGATTCTCCGATAGACAAAAACCCTTCTTCAGACTGATGGGGGAGGAGGGAGAAAGCGAGCACTATCTGAAATTAGAGATAATTTCAGATAGTCCTTGCTTTCTCACTCCTTCCCCTCCCCCTTCCCAGCTCTCCCACAAGCCTATTGTCTCCGCCGCTTCCTTTCATTTTCTCCCCTCCCCCCAACTTCAGTCTGAAGAAGGGTCTCGACCCAAAACTTTGCCTATTTCTTCTTTCCATAGATGCTGCCTCACCCGCTGAGTTCCTCCAGTATTTTTGTCCACCCTCGATTTCTCTAGCATTTGCAGTTCTTTCTTAAACTAAAGGATTCTCTGGTCTGATGAAACCAAGATTGAACTCTTTGGCCTGAATGGCAAGCATCACGTCTGGAGGAAACCAGGCACCGCTCATTACCTGGCCAATTTTCAGCGGCAGGAACTGGAAGACTAGTCAGGATCGAGGGAAAGATGAACGGAGCAAAGTATAGAGAGATCCTTGATGAAAACCTGCACCAGAGCGTTCTGGACCTCAGACTGGGGCAGAGGTTCACCTTCCAACAAAATAATGACCCTTAAGGGCCGGTACTCGGGAAATGCGGTAAGCTCGTGACGTTTTTTCAACATGGTGAAAAATGTCCACGAGAACCCCGAGTACCTACGAGCGGCTATTACCGTAATTCTCCGAGTTCGAATCAGGGGAAACTCGGGAGAACTCTTGAATTACCTCGCACAGTGGGACAGGCCCTAAAAGCCCTGTCCCACGGTACCAGTTCATTCCAAGAGCTCTCCCGAGTTTGCCCTGATTCAAACTTTGAGATTTACGATAATGGCCACTCATCGGTACTCGGGGCTCTCGTGGATATTTTTCAACATGTTGAAAAATCTTCACGAGTCTTCCCGTGCTTACCTGCCATTAGCGAGTCTTCCGGAGTACCTGCCGTTAGCGTCACGAACGGCTAAGAGATGTCCCCGAGCTCCGACGTATCCGCTACGTTCATTCTCTGTGCTTACCACGAGTTTGATTTTTTTAAAACTCGGGAGAGCTCTTGGAATGAACTCGTACCGTGGGACAGGGCTATTAAGCATACAGCCAAGACAATGCAGGAGTGGCTTCGTGACAAGTCTGTGCATGTCCTAGAGTGGCCCAGCCAGAGCCCGGACTTGAACCCGATCGAACATCTCTGGAGGGACCTGAAAATAGCTGTGCATCGACGCTCCCCATCCAACCTGACAGAGCATGAGAGGATCTGCAGAGAAGAATGGGAGAAATTACCCAAATGCAGGTGTGCCAAGTTTGTAGCGTCATACCCAAGAAGACTTGAGGCTGTAATTGCTGCAAAAGGTGCCTCAACAAAGTACTGAGTAAAGGGTCTGAATACTTATGTGAATGTGATATTTCAGTTATTTATTTTTAATTACTTTGCAAAAGTTTCTAAACACCTGTTTTCATTTTTTTATTATGGGGTATTGTGTGTAGATTGATGATAAAAACAAATGCATTTAATCCATTTTAGAATAAGGCTGTAACGTAACAAAATGTGGAAAAAGTGAAGGGGTGTGAATACTTTCTGTACACTGTGGATGGCTCAATTGTAATCATGTATTTTCTTTCTGCTGACTGGATAACACGCAACAAAAGCTTTTCATTGTACCTGACACATGATAATAAACTAATGACTGCCTGACCCGCTGAGATACTCCAGCACTTTTATAGAGGTGTACAAAATCATGAGAGGAATATGTCGAGTAGACACACAGAGTCACTTACCGTGTATATAGCGTTGAGTTGAATCAAAAACCAGAAGACATAGGTTTAAGACATGGGGGGAAAGATTTAATAGGAACCTGAGGAATAACACTCATACAGAGTTGCGGGAGTATGGATCGAGCTGCCGGAGGAGGTAGTTGAGGCAGATACAATCGCAACATTTAATTTTACTTCGGAGTCACGTGAGTGACTACGTGAAGAACCCCGTCAGGGCGCATGCGCGTCATTACGTCTGACGCATTGGCGACAACGGCAGCAGGAGCACGGAGCTCCTCCTGCAAGGTGAGTAATTACAGCTCCACCAAAGTCGGGGAGACTTTGGAGGAGTTAGAAAAAAAGTAAGAAAGTGTTTCTGTGTGTTCTTTCCCCACATACAGGAACAAGGAAAAGGTGCAGGCTGCTGCCGACAAGGAGAGAGAGAGCTGCGGGACGCAGTCTCTGAAAGGCAGCCTGTCACCTCGGGGGAGTCGCAAGCCGGTAGCGGTGCGGCGACAGACTTGGCAAAGTGCCCAGCCGGGTACACAGCTAACCCCAGTCGGGCGGTCGGCATAACCCAAGTCTGTAAGGGCTATAGACTCCGCAGAGTCGGGCCACGAGTCCCGTCGGGGACAGGATACCGTTCCCCAGCGGTTATCCAAAAGGAGCAGCTCATACAGGGGCTGCTCCACAGAGATGCTCCAGGGGACTTGTGCAGGCGGGAAGCCATAGAGAAGGCTCTGCTGGCAGTGCCTAGGAGAGGTCTGCTTCATTAAGCCACACTCCAGGGGAGTTGTGCAGGCGGGAAGCCATAGGTAAGGCTCCGCTGGCAGTGCCTAGGAGAGGTCTGCTTCATTAAGCCACACTCCAGGAGGAGTTGTGCAGGCGGGAAGCCTTAGGGAAGGCTCCGCTGGCAGTGCCTAGGAGAGGCCTGCTTCACAAAGCCACACTCCAGGAGGAGTTGTGCAGGCGGGAAGCCTTAGGGAAGGCTCCGCTGGCAGTGCCTAGTAGAGGCCTGCTTGTAAGCACCCTCTTTGCAAGAGGTGAGTGCAGAAGGGAAGATACGCTCTGACCCTGAGTCCGACGACGACTTCCAAAGGGAGGGCAGGCAGCTGCCAGAGCTGACACCGTGTGCAGCACGGTTTGCCATGTCGTCGGATGCTGGTGAGCCTCTGGGTGAGGAAATTGCCACCAGCATAAATTACCAAGTCTCACATCAGCTACAGGAGCTGACAATGGATGAGACAGTAAGGAAGCATGAAGCCCCAATCAACTGTAGACTGTTAAAAGTTACTGTTGGGAACAGGAAGAATTGGGGCAAGATGGGCATACTAATGAGAGCGCAGGAGCATGTCAAGCTCCAGCATATTTTTAAAGTTGCTGGCATCTGGTATAATGAGCTTTGCCAGGATGGTGGATGGAGAGGCCATGACAAATTACAACAAAAGGCGCTATTGTGGAGTGCCCACGTTGAGATCAACTGCCTTCGCAAGACTGCGATTACACCAACCATCAATTCTAAAATGCTTCACTCTGCCAGCCTGGCACAGTGCAACCGGCACAGCTGTTTGGCGAGGATTTCGCACAGCACGTGAAGGAGCTGGAGGAGAAGTATCCCTATAAGCAAGGAGACTGGTCCAGGCAAGGGACGAGTCCAGCTACGATGCAGCGCAGTTGACGTTTGGCTGTAGCACCGCCAGGGTAGGTGAGATATCCAGCTTGAGGCCGGGGAAGAATGCCAGGTGGTAAGGAGGTAAGTGGGTCTGGTTCGCAAGTAGACAGATCTAATGTGATACCTCAGATATGTTTATACTGAAGGTTATAGAAGGATATCGAACAAAGCTTAATGCAAATTCTGATTTACCCATGCAACATGTTCCAAAAAGGAGTTTGACTTCAGTATCACTGAACAATTGGAAGTTCAGGTGGAACTTGCAAGCTTATGTAATAAAGGTGTAATTGTTAAGGCAGTTTACCAAAGCCATCAGTTTGTGTCCAATATTTTTCCCAGACCAAAAAAAGGATGGTGGGATGCAGAATTATACTGGACCTGAATAGGCTTAACCCTTTTGTACGGTATAGACATTTTAAGATGGAAACGGTTGTGAAGGAGATCTTAAAGATGCGGATTCAGTGTCTGTTCATTTGCAGGATAGAAGATTTAAAATTCAGCTGGATGGGGCAATTATGCCAATACAATGCACTGCCTAATGGTTTGTCTTCAGCTCCTAGAGTGATTACAAAGTTGTTAAAACCTATTCTAGGCATGATGAGAAGTCAAGGGCATGTGCTCATGGCTTAACTAGATAATATCTTGATTGTAGGACAATCAAAGGAAACAGCTGAAGCATCAGTGGTAGTTGGTAAAAACCACTTTTTAACATAAGCTATCCAGAGAAATCTAAATTTATACCTGTGACACAAATTGGCTAGTTGGGTTCACAATAGACTTAATCAACATGATTGTGACCTTGCCCAGGCAAAAAAGGGTAGAGCTAATTAAGAGCTGTATCAAGTTAATTGCTCACACACAGCCTTCAATTAGCCAGGTGACAAGTCTGCTGTGGTAATTGCTGGCAGCATTTCCAGCAGTTCAATATGGCCACTTTATTATCTACAATTACAAAGGTCAAAGGAACAAGCACTGAGGATACATTAGGGTCATTATAACAGACTTATGCTTCTATCAATAGAGGCTGTTGCTGAAGTACAATGGGGGATTCAGCATGTGTCCACTAGTAGTTTCAAAGTGTTATTGGACCAAGCTTCCATGATTTTGCAGACCGATGTGAGAGCACTTGGGTCTGTGGAGACAGATGAACATTGCTTCTGCAAACATGGGGAATTAACCAAGAGTATTTTATGGACTCAAGGCTTATGGCACTAACAAAACTAGTTTGCATGTGCAGTGTAAAATAGACAACACTACAGCAGTTGCTTATATGAATCACATGGGTGGAATCAAATCGTTATCATATGACAGGTTGGCAAATAAAATTGGACCTGGAGTATGGATATTTGGATTGGAGCTATCTGCCAGAGAAACTTAATATAGTACCAGATGGCAGCTCATGGAAATTCCGTGATAATACAGAGTGGATGTTGAACCAGGATGTGTTCAAGAACATAGTACTTCTATATGGAAGGACAAAATATGTTTCATGGGCACCAGATCCAGGGCAGTGGCAATTGATGCTTTTTCACTAAATTGGGATGATATGTTTGTGTACATTTTCCCACCATTCTGCCTCATAGCTCGGTGTTTGAGAAAATCAAGTAGGATGCCGCTTCAGGGGTTTTGGTGATACCAAATTGGCCGATTCAACCATGGTTCCCTCTGATGTTACAGATAGCGATCCAACCTCCTTTGGCTGATTCCAAACAGTAGGAATTTGCTGGACCATCCAGTAACGCATTAAGTTCATCCGTTATGTGATCGTATTGATCTGTTAATTTGCAGGTTTTTAAGAATGCCTTACATTGGTCGAGGACTTTCTAGGCCAACGGTGGATATACTCACTGCAGCCTGGAGAAAGAGTACTCAAAAGCAGTATATGACTTATGTAACAAATGGGAACAATATGGTGTTCAAAAGAATATTCAATATGATACTGTAGTTATTGCAAATGTGTTAGAGTTTATCTACACTTTATTATGATGAGGGTCTTAGCTATACTGCTATCAATACAGCTAGAAGTGCTTTGTCGGCATATCTTGTAATAGGTACACGGACACAAAGTATAGGTTCTAACCCTCTCATATCTAGGTTGATGAAAGGAATCTTTAATTCCAAACCGCCTAAGCCTAGGTATATGGTAATCTGCGAGGTAAGCGTTGTTCGTAACATACTTCGACATTGGGTCCCTGTCACGTCTATAACTTTGTTAAAATTAACCATGAAATTGGCTATGCTAATGGCATTGGTGTCAGTACAGAGAGTGCAGACTTTGCAAAAACTTCAGTTCGAGAGAATGGAAGTGAATACAGAGAATGTTCTGTTTTATATTTCTGACCTGCTCAAACAAAGCAGGCCAGGTGTGACAGGTTTTAAGATTGTGTTTTCAGCATATCCTACAGCTCCATGTTTATGTGTAAGGACACATTTGTTACATTACATTGAAGCCACAAGGGCTTTAAGACAAGTAGAAACAGGATTATTTGTCAGTTACAAGAAGCCAACATAAAAGAGTGGCAGTTCAGACTATCTCAAGGTGGTTAAAGCAAGAGTTGGTTCAGGCAGGAATTAACATTTATGTGTTTACATCTCATTCCACTAGCGCAGTAGCAACATCCGGGGCCAGGGCGATGGACGTTCCCATCGACCATATATTAAAAGCCGCAGGTTGGAAAAATGAACTTGTGTTTCAGCAATACTACCATCGGCCGATTGCCGATGGAGGGCTGTTTGCCAACTCAATATTGAGTGCTGTTGCTATTGTTTAAAGTCTGTTTTCAATACTGTTTCGTTTGTTGCCCTACATTAAGAGGGTTTATTGGTTGTTTTATGACCAAAAAATAAAACTGTTTTGTTTTTGCATGATATGCAATGTCATGTTTACAGCATTATTGATGATACTCGGAGTCAATCGATGCAGTGAGAAGCCGGGATTTTGATCTGCGGCATAAAAATCACAGAGCTTTAAAATCTTCACGTAGTCACTCACGTGACTCCGAAGTAAAATAGTAAGATTAAACGAGAACTTATCTGTTTGAAGTTTGATCTTTATTTTATGAGGAGTTACGTTGGTGATTACGTGCCCGCCACGCCCAACCCTCTCTCATAGAAAAAAGGTCATAATGGTAGTTCTCATGTTGATCATCTTAATATGTTACTTCAATTATGGTGTTGTCTGTGATTTCATACCGCTGCTTTGAAGATTGATGCGCATGCGCCCTGACGGGTCTTCTTCACGTAATCACCAACGTAACTCCTCATAAAAATAAAGATCAAACTTCAAACTGGTAAGTTCTCGTTTAATCTTACTATTATACCGCTGCTGGCAAATTCATTTCACTGCACTTATATGTTGACTATTGACTATTGAACATTTAAGAAACAATCAAGATTCAAGTCATTTATTTGTCACATGTACCAATTGTACAGTGAAATGTGTTGTCACCATACAGCCATACGAATAAAAAAGAGCACAGAACACGATAGTCTTTAACATAAACATCCCCACACAGCGGAATCAAAGTTTCCCACTGTGAGGGAAGGCACCAAAGTTCAGTCATCCTCCTCTGTTGTTCACCCGTGGTCGAGGGGATCCCGAATCCCTCGCTGTCGCCGCTACGGGCGGCCTGATGTTCAAGCCCGCTCGCCGGATGATGGAACTCCGACGTCGGAACGGGAGAACATTCTCAGCAGCTTCGACTTCCGAATCGGCCACTTCCTACCGGAGACCGCAGCTCCCGAAGTCCACAGACCGAACTGGGCGGAGATTCACGCTGGCGACCCTCGGCAAAGGGATCCTAGGACTCCGCGATGTTGAAGTCAGCGCCGCCCGCGCTGGAAACTCTGCAAACCACAGCTCCGCGATGGTGAAGCAGCAGGCCCAACACTCCGGAGCTTCAAACGGCGATCCCAGGTAAGGCCTCGCCTGCTCCGCGCATCGCCCGCTCCTCGCCAGGAAGTGACTGAGAAACGGTTTCCCCCTTACCCTACCCCCCTCCCCCACATGGAAATACTTTAAAAATCCTCCAAAACGTACTTTTTAAACAAACTAAAAATAAAAAAAAGATAGAAAAACAGACAGACTGTAGGCAGAGGCTGCCATTATGCGGCGCCCCTAGTGGTCCATGTAGAATCATGGTACATGGATAGGGCAGGTTTAGAAGGATATGGACCAAATGCAGGCAGGTGAGACTAGTATAGATGGGACATGTTGGCCGGTGTGGGCATGTTAGGTCGAAGGGCTTATTTCCACACTGTAAGACTCAATGACTCTGTGACCATGAGTCTATGACATTCTGTGTCATTCTAGCAAGATGTCCGTCGGGGAAAGTCGCTGACTGGCTCATTCCAGACTGCAGGAGTACTATAGGTGCACAGGGACGCACTGAAGCTTGGTGCAGTCAACGCCAAGGCTCTGCGGTGCAGGACCACAGTCTAGGATCCTTCCACTGCTGCACATTGGGGTGGGAGTGTCTGGTGGGGACACCCTGCCCATAAGGGAAGGAATATCACCGCAGGGTGCACATGAGTGGCAAGGGTGCTTGATTTATAGATTGAGCATTACTATGGGTGGTACAGTGTTGACCACTGTAATGTGGCTGCCAGGTGTGGGTGGCACAGTCATGCAGCAGTAGAGTCACTGCCTTGCAGCTCCTGAGAACTATATTCAATCCTGACTATGGTGCTGTCTGTACAGAGGCTGCACATTCTCTCTGTGACCGTGCTTGTTTTCTCCGGGCGCTCCAGTTTCCTCCCACATCCCAAAGACGTGCAGATTTGTAGGTTAATTGGCTTTGGTTGTAAATTGTCCCCAGTGTGTAGGATAGTGCTGGTGTATGGGGATCGCTGGTCAGCGTGGGCTCGGTGAGCCCAAGAGCCTGGTTCCAAGCTGTATCTCTAAAACTAAAAACTAAATTAGCATATATGATATATATATAGAGCAAATGTATGAAGAATCTTTGCATGCTTTTTATTTTGTATGTATCTTTTATTTTAAATAAAAGGTGCAGCAGTAGAGTTGCCAGAGACCCAGGTTCGATCCTGACTATGGGTGTTGTCTGTACGGAGTTTGCACATTCTCCCCGTGACTGCTTGGCCTTTCTCCGGGTTCTCCGATTTTCTCCGACACTCCAAAGACGTGCAGGTTTGTAGGTTAATTGGCTTTTGTAAAAAGACTGTAAATTGTCCCCAGTGTGCAGGATAGTGTTAGTATAAGGGGTGGTCACTGGTCGGCGCGGACACGAAGGGCCGAAGGGACTATCTCCGCACTGTATCTCTGACGAAGTCTGAAGTCTATTTTTGAAATTTTGAAATATATGTTGCTGTCATGGCCTTGTTTCTGTGGTTCTCAAGTTAGATGCACTGGTAAAATTACATACTTTGAATTTTATTTATTAACAAGAGGTTTGGGCCAAAAATGTTTATTAATTTATACTTTGTTTTTTCAAAGTGCATGACACTAGTGAAACAGAATGCAGAATAGACAGAACAAGCTTGAACCCTGTCTCATATTCCATAGCCGCAACAGCCCCTAAAGATTTCTACTGCCAGACTTGTTAAGAAAACTGAATCTCAAAGTCTACCACCCCTCAGGCAGTCAGGAGCTTAATGCTTGATATTCCCAAACCCTGAATAAACTCGCTTCATTCAGTTAAATCAATTCTGATAGAAATTCATTTAGTTTGAGCAAATTTGGTTCCAATCTTGTTAGTCTCCTTGCTTCTTCTTCAGAATGATTGAATTTGGTGTCTAATTAGTTCTTTCATACATGCAACGTACATAATTTGGGTGGAGAACCTTTGTATCTCGGAGACGCTGCCTGGCCTGCTGAGCTACTCCAGCACTGTCTTTCTTCGTATCTCAGGGTTAGTTCATAGCAAATAATACATTCTTCCTGAAGCATGGTCTTTTTAATTGCCTCTTGCTCGTTCTTTCTTTCCCTGTCCCCAAGTTGACTCCCAAATTCCACTTCAGTAACTACCAACCAATATAGAAATTATGAACAGTACAGATCTGATGAGACCCCATAGCATCCAAATCTGGTAGACCACTTTTGCAGATTCTATAATTATCCTGAGTAGATGGTCAAAAATCAGATTTTAAGTGAGGTAAAATCCTTCACATCAATGGATAGTCATTCATTCATTCATCATTGTTGAAAACATTAGCGACGCAACGGTGCTGGTTTCCAACTGGAACGGTGACGGACGCACCACACATCTCTGTCCTCCATTTCCTGCGGACTTCCGCTGCTGGAAGTATAGGATTTTGGTGTGTGTGCTTTATCATCATTCCTTACAACGCTATGTACGACAGTGATCGCATCTTCTACTCATCCGCCTTTTGACAGGTCTTGTTTTTGGTCCCGCTGGGGGTCCACAGCCCCCTCCTCACCTGGCAAACCAGGTGGGGAAGACGGTTTAGTCGCCGACTATCCGACCATGGAGCAGGTAGCACGGGATTACATGGTACCCGTGGCGGGGGGGATCTCCCCCCGACCTGACCTGATGGATTGTCAAATACTTACTTTAGTTCAGTTCAGTTTAGTTCATTGTCACGTGTACCGAGGTAGTGACAAGCTTTTGTTGCGTGCTAACCAGTCAGCTGAAAGACAATACATGATTACAATCGAGCTATTCACAGTGTACAGATACATGATAGGAGAATAATGTTTAGTGCAAGATGAAGCCAGGAAAGTCCGATTAAAGATAGTCTGATGGTCACCAAGGAGGTAGTTCAAGACTGCTCTCTAGTTGTTGATAAGATGGTTCAGTTGCCTGATAACAACTGGGAATAAAACTGTCTCTGAATCTGGCGTTATGCATTTTCACACTTTTATACCTTTTGCCTGATGTGAGAGGGGAGAAGGGGGAGTGGCCAAAGTGCAACTCATCCTCGATTGTGCGGCTAGCTTTGCCAAGGCAGCGTGAGGCATGATAATTTACTCACCAATACCATATAAATCATACACAAATCTTTTCTTATACATTAATCTGCCTCAACATCTTCCACTACTTTTAAGATGCTGTAATGCCTCCTGATGTCGTCTTAATGTGTAATTTCTGTCTAGGTCTGACACGGAGTAGACCACAGTTAACACTTACCTACCCTTCTCTCAAGACAACAATCTTTGCCTCAACGTCAGCCAGACAAAGGAGATAGTGATCAACTTCAGGAAGCAAAGTGGGGCATATACCCTGGTATACATTGATGTCGCCAAAGTAGAGATGGTTGAAAGCTTCAACTTCCTGGGAGTAAATTAGGGTGAGGAGTGCTCACCCGATGCTGCAGTTCCATCTTCCCGGCAAGAGGGCCTGAAAACATCGGACTGGCTGCGGAGGCCACAAATAGGCCCCGACCTCGGGTGACCACAGAGGAAGAGGACTTAACTTTCTGATGCCTTTCCCCACAGTGGAAAATCTTGATTCTGTTGTGGGGGGATGTTCATGTTGAATTCTATAATGTGTTGTGTTATTTTTCTTTTTTAATTTTTTCTATGGATGTATGGAAACTTAATTATTTCTTCTATGTAAAGCACTTTGGTTTAAACATGCTATATAAATAAAATTTACTTTACTTACTAAATTTCACTAGCAACTTGTCCCGGAGCAGCTATAAAGAAGCAATGGACAAGAAAGCACACCAATGCCTTTACTTTTTAGAAAGCACAGAAAGTTCGGCATGTGCCCAACAACTCTCACCAACTTTTACAGATGTGCCACAAAAAGCATTTTATTGGGATATGTCACAGCATGGTTCGGGAACTTTGCCGTCCAGGACTGCAAGAAATTGCAGAGAATTGTGGACGCAGCCCAGACCATCGCGCAAACTAGCCTCCCTTCCATCTACACTTCACGCTGCCTCGACAAGGCCACCAGCATAATCAAGGATCGGTCATCCCGGTCACTCCCTCCTCCCCTCACCCAGGCAAAATTCAGAAGTGTGAAAGCGCACACCTCCAGATTCAGTGACAGTTTCTTTCCAGCTGTCATCAGGCAACTGAACCATCTTATCGCCAACTAGGGAACGGTCCTGAACTACTATCTACCTCGGACTAGCTTTAATCAGATATTATGGGACTTTATCTTGCACTAAACATAATTTCCGTTATCCTGTATCTGTACACTAAGGATGGCTTGATTGTAATCATGTATAGTCTTTTCGTTGACTGGATAGCACGTAACAAATAAGCTTTTCACTGCAGCTCGGTACACGTGACAATAATAAACGAAACACTTGCCCATGCCAGGACCGGATGCAGAGGACCAATCTAACCAGCCTTTTACACATTGGACCTCTTCCCCAGCCAACAAAGGACCATTGTGGGCTCCATTTTTCCTGAGTCATCCATGCAGGCTCTGCTTTGTTCTGTACCTTTCCATATGTCCAGTTTCCACCCTCCCTGACTCTCAGTCTGATGAAGGGTTCAGATTGGAAACGTCACCTATTCCTTCTCTCCAGAGATGCTGCCTGACCCACTGAGTTAATCCACCATTTTGTGTCTATCTTTGGGATGGTGAAGTCTCAACCTCATATGATGCCACAATGAGTCAAAGGGACCTGCCTTGTGCCGATCCTGCAAGGCCTTTGAACAATTTTCAAATGTGTCAGCGTTGAAAGATATTTGATCTGAAGAAGGGTCCCAACCCAAAACATCGCCCAACCATTACTTCCAGAGACGCTGCCTGATCCGCTGAGTTATCTGTATCTTTCTCTTTGCTCTACTGGAGTCTGGTCTGGTATTAACTGACGTGAGTAGACAGCATGCAGATCAGAGCTTTTCACTGTACCTTGGTACAGGAGACGATAACAATCCTAAACCTATTCCAGCACTTAACATTACAGTATCTGCAGTTCCTTGTATCACCGTTCAAAAATATTTAGTTTGGTTGGAGGAACCCTATATCTCAGAGCAAAAACCAAAGACTGATTTTGTGTGAATAAGATTTCTGACTCGCAATGTCATCTGTCCATTTCCCTCCACAGATGCTGCCTGACCAGTCTAGTTCATCCCGCTATTTGTTTTTAGTTCAAGATTCCAGTATCGGCAGTGTTTTGAGTCTCCTTGTACCTCAGAATCACTTAATCAGACATAAAACATATTTCCTGAAGTACATAGCCCGATAAATGTGTGAGAACCAGTGAACGAGGTCCTATCCTGACTATTGGAGTTTGTGTCTTCTCCCTGGGACAGTGTGGGTTTTCCCCGGATGCTCCGGTTTCCTCCCACACGCCAAAGACATACAAGTTTGCAGGTTAATTGGTTTCTGTGAATTGTAAATTCTCCCTAGTATATTGGATAGTGCTAGTGTACGGAGAGATCGCTGGTCGACGCGGACTCGGTGGGCCGAAGGGCCTGTTTTCTCGCTGTATCTCTAAAGTCTAAAGCTTAAAGACTTTTGTTTTGATCTGTCTTGCTGAACTGCAAGCTCAATAGAAATGGCAGCAATAAATTGCCAAGGGATTGTACCCATCAGCAGGCACCAGCTAAGGCAAGAGTTCAAAAGTGGCAGCAATGTCTTCACTGCTGAGACAAGGTCAGTAACAAATGGATACAAGTCACCAAAGTGGAGTCGATCAAATGCAATTTGTAACAGTAAGGTTTCAAGATAAAAGTAAAGATAAACAGCTGGTTGATAGATATGAGTATTGATACAGCACCAGGATCACTTGCAAAGGTGGGTTGAGTAGCAAATTGGTCCAATTAGCTTCATCAGAAGATGTCGTTAGTCTCAAGTCATTCTGGTTCAGTACAGAAGTTACAAGGTCAAATGCAACACTCCCGTATGTCTCAATGACCAATAATTAGGATTGTCAATAGTCGCAGCCGACTGAACACAACAACTGATCTTGCGATGCAAAGCACGGCTTGGAAAAACACAGGTCTGTTTAGCATTCATGCTCATCTTGCAAGTTCAGCCATGAAAATGGGGCGGCACGGTGGCGCCATGGCAGAGTTGCTGCCTCACAGCGCCAGACACCCGGGTTCGATCCTGACTAAGGGTGCTGTCTGTACGGTTTGCATGTTCTCCCCGTGACTGATTGGGCTATTGTAGATGGGGCATCTTGGTCGGCATTGGCAGGTTGGGCTAAATGGCCTGTTTCAATGGTACATTAATCCATGACTCCATGTGTCAGTTTGTAAGTTAGTTGACCTCTGTAAAATTGCCCCTAACGTATTGAGAGTGGAGAGTGGATGCGAAGTTGGGATAACATGGAACTATGGGTGATCAATACGTGATGCTGTATCTTTCTCAGTTCAGTTTAGAGATACAGCGTGGAATCAGGCCCTTTGGCCCACTGAGTCTGCACTGACCAGCGATCCCCCTGCACACTAACATTATCCCACACACTAGGGACAATTTACAATTTTTACTGAAGCCAATTAGCCTACAAACCTGCACATCTTTGGAGTGTGGGAGGAAACTGGAGCACCCAGAGAAATCCCACGCGGTCACAGGGAGAACGTACAAACTCCACACATACAGCACCCATAGTCAGTATCGAACCCGGGTCTCTGGTGCTGTAAAGCCCCTGTCCCACTTAGGAAACCTGAACCGAAACCGCTGCGCCACAGTGCTGCTGGTAGTTTAATTGGCCTCTGTAATTAGCTCCTGGTGTAAGCCCGTGGCAAAATCTGATTGAAAGAGGAGTTGAGGGGCATGTGTGTGGATCATTAAGATGCAGAGGTGAAGGGAAATAAGGAGACCAACTAGAGAATGGTCCTGTCCACCCATCCACCCCATTGGAGAGCTTGGAACTATCATGGCATGGATTCAGTGGGCCAACGGCCTGTTTCCATGCTGTATCTCTAAATTTAAAAACAGGTCCAAAATCTCTTCCTCTGTGCAAACTATGATAATATGATCATCGCATGGCAAAACACCGTGGCTGCTGTCTACATTGTAATTACAGCACCTTTCACAAAATCTCCGAAGACCCACAGCATTAATTACAGGTTACCCGTCCGTTTTTCAGAGACTGACAATTAGACTGACTGCATCTCCTTTACTGCTCTTGGACACGTGTCATTTCATTAGTGCTTTCAGTTTAACAATGATGTGATTGAACTTTGCCGGAAAGGTGTCGGCAAAGTCCATTTTCATCACTCCAGCATCAATATATTTAACGCATCACATCTGCTTCACAAATCCAGGTTTCGGATCACTAGTCTTCACGTTGACACCATCATGGGTCACAAAGTAGGAAAATTATTTAATTATTAGAGTATTGTGTTCAGTTCTGGGCACCATGTTATAGGAAAGGTGTTGTTCCGTTGGAAAAGGTGCAGAGAGGATTGTTGTCAGGATTCAAGCTTCTGAGCTATTGGGAGAGGTTGAGCAGGCTGTGACTCTACTCCCTGGAGCGCAGGACGATGCGGGGTGATCTTATAGAGATGAACAAAATCTAGAGAGGAATAGATCGGGTTGACGCACCGAGTCTCTTGCCCAGAGTGGAAGAATCAAGAACCAGAGGGCACACGTTTAAGGAGAAGGGAGAATGATTTTATAGGAATCCGAGGGGTAACGTTTTCATGTAAAGGGTGGTGGGTGTATGGAACGAGGAGGTAGCTGCGGCAGGGACTATCACAATATTTAAGAAGCAATGAGGCAGGTACATGGATAGGACACGTTTAGAGGGATATGGGCCAAATGCATGCAAGTGGGACTAGTGTAAATGGGAAGTTGGTCAGTGTGGGCAATTTTGGCTGAAGGATCTGTTTCCATATTGTATGACTATATGATTCTATGACACTATGACACGTTGATTCTATGACACTATGACACGTTGATTCTATGACACTATGACACTAGGAATCTATGACACTATGACTCTATGACTAGGACTCTATGACTATGACGCTATGACTATGACTCGATGACACCATGACTCTATACTCTGGTCTATTATTGCTGATACTAGTGAGCAGCAAAGAAACTGGAAATGTATCCACAGTTAAAATATTTAATGGACTTATTAGATCCTCATTCGATTCCTCGTTGTGCTGTGCTGGCTGCGGCACCCAATGTTTTCTCTTGGCCACAAACCAATTTCTCAAAGATGTCAGGTTGATAGAAATCCATCCCGTGTGATTGGATCCATAGACAATAGACAATAGGTGCACGAGTAGGCCATTCGGCCCTTCGAGCCAGCACCCCCATTCAATGTGATCATGGCTGCTTATCCCCAATCAGTACCCCGTTCCTGCCTTCTCCCTATATCCCCTTACCACAACTATCTTTAAGATAAGTTTTATCTTTACAATAAAGTTTGTCATTTCATTGTCCAGCGTTCAGTTTTGACCAGCCTCCAAAAACATTTGCAGCCTCCAAAAACAGGGAGTAGAAAATGGTGGAAGATTCATGTTCTGTAGACAGTATGGCAAACTAACTTTGCTGACAGTCTGCTTTAGGCTAGGTTAAAGATACAGCATGGAAACAGGCCCTTTGGCCCACTGAGTCTGCGCCGACCAACAATCACCCGTTCACACTAATTCTATGTTATCCCACTTTTGCAACCACTCTCTACACACTCAGGACAATTAACCTACAAACCCGCATGTCTTTCTAATGTGGAAAGAAATGGAAGCATCCATAAAAATTATTCGTTTCTCTTAAAGAAACCTGTGAGCACGGTGGCGCAGCGATAGAGTTGCTGCCTTACAGTGCCCGAGATCCTGACTACGGGCGCTGTCTGTACGGAGTTTGTACGTTTTCCCTGTGATCGCGTGGGTTGGCCGATGGGCCTGTTTCCGCAGTGTCTCTCTAAAGTCTAAAAGTCTGAAACCCACACGGACACTGGAAGAATATACAAACTCCGCACGGGCAGCACCTGAGGGCAGGATCGAACCCTGGTTTCTAGCGCTGTGAGGCAGTAACTCTACTGCTACTCCACCGTGCTCACAAGTTTTTTTAGGGGAAACTAATCATTGTTGCTCGTCATCTGTGGAATTGTTCCCTAGACCTTCGGATGGTTAAACAGAAAAAAAAACTTTCAAAGGAAAAAGGAATGTCTGTAAATGACGATTTGAGAGAGGGTTTATGATTCTCAAGAGTGTGGTCAACTGATTAACGGTAGACACATGGTTGCTCTATTGTTACATAAGTAAGTTTATGTACAGGGTCAAAATGACTACTCTAAGGAGATGTCAATCTAAAAAGAAAAATATATGTATGTAATATGGTCTAAAATGACCTTATTTTAAAAGTTCATAAGACATAGTTCTAGGAGCAAAATAGGCTATTCGGCATGTCAACTCCGCCGTTTAATCATGGCTTATCTATCTTTCCTCCTCAACCCCAAAGCCATGCCTCTTTGTAAACCTTGGAAACAAAGGATTGTTATATATGTCTCTCAATGTTGCATCTAATGCCAAGAGTGCGGCACAGTGGCGCAGTGGTAGAGTTGCTGCATTACAGCGCCAGAGACTGGGATCAATCCTGACTACGGGTGCTGTCTGTACGGAGTTTGTACGTTCTCCCCGTGACCGCATGAGTCACCGGGTCCTCCAGTTTCCTCCCACATTCTAAAGACGTACAGGTTTGTCGGTTAATTGGCTTTGGTAAAAATTGTAAATTGTAAATACAGGAATTATGCTAGTGTACAGGGATCGCTGGTCGGCCTGGGTGGGAAGAAAGCTCCTGTTTTTGCGCTGTATCTCTCTCAATGATGGAATCGAGAACCAGAGAACATAGGTTTAAGGTGCAGGGGGGAATATTTGATAGGAATTTGAGGGGTGACTTTTCAGCACAATGGGCGGTGGGTGTACGGAACTAGCTGCTGAAGCTGGTAGTTGAGGCAGGGTCTTCCGCAATGTTTAAGAAGTAGTGAGGCAGGTGTAAATTGCTCGTTCTAAGCTTCCCCAGTCAAGTTTCAGTCAAAAATCACTGAGTCAGGCACTTGCGCATCTAAACATTATTTTGACAAAACACAATTACAGTTCCAACTACTGTACCTAACCACCACGGGTTCGATCCTCGTATCTGCCTGATCAAGCCCTCTAGGCCTCGCTCAAACAGAGACACTCCAGAAGGTCACGCAGTCCCAAGCTCTCTCCAAGAAGATCGACACAGGACCTCGTGGTAGTGGACTTTTATAGGTCCCCGGACCTCGAGGGGCCGAACCACATGAGGGTGGTCTCTTTACAATCCAATTACAGATATCGATTAACCCCATACATGACAGACATTTCCCTAACCCAATAATACAGTGGCTAATACATTGTATTCAAACAGTGTTTCTCAGAGGAAATGAACATCGCAACATTTGCCCTGATATGCAAGAAAACCAGACAAGGCTCAATACTTAATCCGATCAACATCCAGCAAAGTAAAGCTTTGCAACATTATTTACAATGTGTATGTCTGGTTTGCATTAATTCAATCCATTCTATGCATTTTGCACCTAATTGTCAGGGTCTGCAGATGTTTCCATTTTACTTTGGAGTCACGTGAGTGGCTACGTGAAGAAGACCCGTCAGGGCGCATGCGCGTCATTACGTCAGAAGCATTGGCGCTCACGGATGTGAGCTCCTCTAGTGGAATGTCGTTTTTACAACTCCAAGGTAAGTAAAACACTTTTTGGGAATTTTTTAGGTCCGTTTGCTGTGGTGGTCTGTTGCAATTTTTTCACAGGCACCATGAACAAAACGGGCAAGGGCTAGAGGCAAGCCGCAAAGCCGATAGAGAGCCGCGGGAATGCGGTTGGTGAAGGGCTACCTCATACCCCTGTAACAGTCGCCGGCTGGGAGCGGGGCGACTATGGACTTGTGTATTTAGAAAAAGAACGGAGCCAGCGTCAGTTGGGCGCTAGCCAACATGCAAGTCACGTCCATGGAGCAAGAGTCAGTTTGGGATTCACCTCCAAGGCTGGATACCACTTTCTGAGTGGATATACCAAATGGAGAACCTGTACACAGGTTGCTCCAACAAGACATACTCCAGGAGGAGTGATGTCAGAGCCAGGCTGCAGAAGCCAGGTCAGCAGCACCTAGTAAAGGGCTGCTTGATAGCACCCTCATTGATGAGGCGCGTGCACAGGGTAGGCAGAGTTCTCCGATACAAGCGAAGACGGCAGCTGCCAGATGTTCTACTCCTGGCAGTACGATTCGCTGCCCCATCAGAGTCAGGAGAGCCACTGGGAGAAGAAGTGGCCTCTACGATCAACTATTTTGTCTTCCATCAGCTCCTGTAGCTTACGATGGATGAAAATGCCCAAAAAGCACGAGACCCCAAGGAACTGCGTATTGCTGAAAGTATTAGCAGTGAACCAAGATATAAGCGGTCAGATGGGCGAGGGCATGTGAGCCTAAGAAATAAAACTGCAGAGAATATTGAAGCTGCTGGGTTGAGGAACAACTGCATTTTTGCAAGAACAATGGATGGAGGCCAGGGATGGAGATGCATCAAGAGGCACTAGGGTTGCTATGTAGCGCCCACTTTGAGATGAATTGTTTCAGGAAGTATGCCATTCGGTCCACCATCAACCCTAAGTTGCAGCAACTCTGTAAAGCCCAGCAACGTGCAGTCACTCAACTTACTCTTCGGAGAAAAACCTCACGAAACGTGGGAAAGAGTTGGATGATGAGGCAAAAACAGCAAGGTTGATCAAAACTTCGATGGTCGGCAAGTCTGTGAAGAGGAGGTATCCTTTCAGACGTCATACAGAATCCTGGGCCTACACCAGGAACAAGTCGACCATTGAAGCAGGGGCGCAGTTGGCATCCTGCAGCGGGAACACAAAAAAGCATGGGTTTTCCTGCCAGGAGCCAGGGACCACAGGTCACTCAGGTGACAAAGGAGGTAGGTGGACCTGGTTCTCATGGGAACATATTAAGGCAAAAACAGCCAAATATTCGAAGCAAATTACTTCAAATTCATTATTCTGAGTATTATTCAAAGGTTTTGAATTGATTCGATCCAAATAGTGATTTGCCATCCAGCATGTTCCTAGCAGAACACTCCAATTTCACAAAAAGAAGTGATAGAGGTTCAAGCTGAATTTGAAAACTTGTCTATAAACAAGTAATTGAAAGGTTGGTTTATCAAAACCACCAAATTGTGTTTAAATTTTCTCGACCTAAAAAGGTGAGGAGTATTTTAGATCTGACAAGTCTTTAAAATTTTGTGAAGTATAGACACTTCAAAATGGAGACTTTGAGACTGCCAAACAACTTATTTCAAAAGATGTTATATGGCACCTATAGATATGAAAGATTTATATTACTCAGTGTCTGTTCATTTGTAAGATAAAAATATTTGAAATTTATCTGAATGAAACAATTATGGCAATTCAAAGTTCTGTAATGGGTTAACTTCAGTTCCTAGAATTTCACTAAATTGGTAAAACCAATTTTGGGGCTAATTAGAGTCAAAGGACAGATGTTGATGGCTTAGCTGGACGAAGTCCTAATTAGGACGAACAAGAGAATTAGTGAGTTATCTCTCTCAATTGTTCAATCCACTTTTGAAAGTTTTGGGTTTAATTCATCCAGAGAAATCAAGGTTAACGCCACTTACAACAATTGATTATTTTAATTTCACAATTGATTCAATTGACATGGTAGTAATTTTACCCAGGGTAAAGGGTACAGCTGATTGATGGTTGCATTAAGCTGTTGAAAAAGCAACAATCTTCAATTAAGACAGGTGGCCAGCTTGTTAGGAAAATTAGTGTTATTTCCAACAATACAATATGGGCCATTGCACTACCAGCAGCTACAGATGGCAAAAAGAAAAGGCACTAAGATGCATGGTGGCCATTTTGATAGGCCATGCAGTTAAACAACAAATGCTGCTTCTGATTTGCAGTGGTGGATTTAACATGTCTCCAGTAGTTCGAGCAAGATACTGATTGAACAGCCTTCCATTGTCTTACAGACTGATGTCAGTGCACTAGGATTAGTGCCACTGAAATGTATCCATCTGTGGACAGATGGAATATGGAAGAGGCATTATTTTTTGCAGACATGGAGAATCAACGTTTTACAGCTGTTGGAAGGCTTATGAGCTCCAAGCTTGTTGTTAATACAACTAATCTGCATGTTCAGCTTCAAATTAACAATACTACAGCAATGGCATGTATTAATCGTATGGGTGGAATTAAGTCGGTGTCATGTGACAAATTGGCTAATCAAATTTGGACTTGGTGTGTTGACAAATATTTGGTTTCAGCTATTTATCTACCAGGTAGATTCAATATAGTAGCAGACACCAGGTTACGGGAATTTCCATGATAACAAAGAATGGATGTTGAATCTTAAGATTTTAATGATATAGTAGTCAGATTTGGGAAGCCAGATACGACTTGTTTCCATCCAGACTCAATCACCAGTTACAGAGATATGTGTTATGGGAACTACATCGGGAGACAGTAGCAATTGATGCTTTCTCGCTACATTAGGGTGGTATGTTTTTATATGCATTTTCCATCATTCTGTCTCATAAACCGGTGTCTGCTTAAAATGAAGCAGGATGCTGCCTCTGGGGTACTGGTGGTACCAGACTGGTCTACGCAGCCATGGTTCCCTTTGATATTGGAATTAATGACACAGTTTCTGATAAAGGTTCCCAAAAGAAGGGATTTACTGGTGTATCCGATAATTGGAGAGTAACATCTGTTATATGCCTGTATGGATCTGTTAATTTGCAGGTTTTAAAAAGAGGATTGTCTGGGCATACTGTGGACATGCTTACAGCAGTCTGGCGGAAGAGCATTCAAAAGCAGTACATTTGCGAATCTGAGGTTGTGACTCTGTAAATGCTGCTTTCCCATTATGTAAAGAATGGGAAAATTTTCTGTGTACAAAAGAATATTGAATGTTGTATGGCACATGTCTCAAATGTCTTAGGTTTTCTCAACACTCTATTATGAGGGGTTGAGTTATAGTGCGATTTATTCAGCCAGAAGTACATTGTCCTCGTTTTTTATTGATGGGGTCGGAAAGACATCCTGTTGAGTCTCGTTCTTTCGTTTCCAGATTAATGAAAGGAATTTTAATTCCAGACCTTCTAAACCTAGGTATGGCAATCTGGACGCCCAGGGACCGTTGCAGAAGGAGGAGCAGCGTCCGGGTGGTGAGTAGATAAATGGCGTGGGGCTTCGCTTTCCCGACGCCCAGGGACCGTTGCAGAAGTCCCAAAACTGCAACGTTCCATTCAAGTTTCCTATAAGTGAGGAAGCCGCTGATTGGTGGAAGAGGACATTGAGAAAGCAGCTGATTGGGAGTCAGATCCCTGCTGATTTCCTCCACCAGTTTTGTATTGTATCCAGGGTAAGGGGGGAGTATGAGGGCCAGGGCAGTTTACTGTTCTGGATGTCAGATGTGGGAGGTCATGGAGTCTGATACCCCTCCAGACGTTCACATCTGTGTCAGGTGCATAGAGATGGGGTTCCTAAGGGACCGTGTTAGGAACCTGGAGCAGCAGCTCGATGACCTCCGTCTGGTCAGGGAGAGTGAGGAGGTCATAGAAAAGAGTTATAGGGAGGTGGCCACTCCAAGACCACGGGAGGCAGACAAGTGGGTCATGGTTAGGAAAGGCAAGGGGCAGAGGCAGGGACTAGTGAGTACCCCGGTGGCTGTACACCTTGAAAATAAGTACTCCTGTTTGAGTACTGTTGAGGGGGACAGCCTTCCTGCGGATAGCAACAGCGGCCGGGCCTCCGGTACAGAGACCAGCCCTATTGCTCAGAAGGGTAGGGAAAAGAAGAGGAGAGCAATAGTAATAGGGGACTCTATGGTTAGGGGATCGGATAGGCGATTCTGTGGACGCAGTCAGGAGACCCGGATGGTTGTTTGCCTTCCTGGTGCCAGGGTCAGGGATGTGTCTGAACGCGTCCAAGATATCCTGAAATCGGAGGGAGAGGAGCCTGAGGTTGTGGTACATATAGGTACCAATGACATAGGTAGAAAAAGAGAAGAGGTCTTGAAAGGAGAATTTAGGGAGTTGGGAGGAGAGTTAAGGAGAAGGACTACAAAGGTAACAATCTCAGGATTACTACCTGTGCCACGCGACGGTGAGAGTAGGAATGGAGTGAGGTGGAGGATAAATGCGTGGCTGAGAAACTGGTGCAGCGGGCAGGGATTCAAATTTCTGGATCATTGGGACCTCTTTTGGGGAAGGTGTGACCTGTACAGAAAGGACGGGTTGCACTTGAACCCGAGGGGGACCAATATCCTGGCGGGGAGATTTGCAAAGGCTACAGGGGAGACTTTAAACTAGAACGGTTGGGGGGAGGGACTCAAATAGAGAAAGCTAGTGGAAAATGTGGGAGGCAGGAGGCAGAGAAGGGAAGCACTCGGACCCAAAATGTAGGGGAGAAAGAAGAAAAAGATAATAAACAGAGAATAAGTGGTGGTGGGTTTCTTAAATGTGTATATTTTAATGCTAGGAGCGTTGTAAGAAAGGTGGATGAGCTTAGAGCCTGGATTGACACCTGGAAGTATGATGTTGTGGCGATCAGTGAAACATGGTTGCAGGAGGGCTGTGATTGGCAAATAAATATTCCAGGATTTCGTTGCTTCAGGGGTGATAGAATTGGAGGGGCAAGAGGTGGGGGTGTTGCATTGCTTGTCAAGGAAGATATTACAGCAGTGCTTTGGCAGGATAGATTAGAGGGCTCGTCTAGGGAGGCTATTTGGGTGGAACTGAGAAATGGGAAAGGTGTAGCGACACTTATAGGGGTGTATTATAGACCGCCAAATGGGGAGCGAGAATTGGAAGAGCAAATATGTAAGGAGATAGCAGATATTAGTAGTAAGCACCAGGTAGTGATTGTGGGAGATTTCAATTTTCCACACATAGACTGGGAAACACATTCTGTAAAAGGGCTGGATGGTTTGGAGTTTGTAAAATGTGTGCAAGATAGTTTTTTGCAGCAATACATAGAGGTACCTACTAGAGAAGGGGCAGTGCTGGACCTCCTGTTAGGAAATGAGACGGGGCAGGTGGCGGAGGTATGCGTCGGGGAGCACTTCGGGTCCAGTGATCACAATACCATTAGTTTCAATATAATTATGGAGAGGGTCAGAACTGGACCTAGGGTTGAGATTTTTGTTTGGAGAAAGGCTAACTTTGAGGAGATGCGAAAGGATTTAAAAGGAGTGAATTGGGACATGTTGTTTTATGGGAAGGATGTAGAAGAAAAATGGAGGACATTTAAGGGTGACATTTTAAGAGTCCAGAATCTTTATGTCCCTGTTCGGTTGAAAGGAAATAGTAAAAAATGGAAAGAGCCATGGTTTTCAAGGGAAATTGGACACTTGGTTCGGAAAAAGAGAGAGATCTACAATAATTATAGGCAGCATGGAGTAAATGAGGTGCTTGAGGAGTATAAAGAATGTAAAAAGAATATTAAGAAAGAAATTAGAAAAGCTAAAAGAAGATATGAGGTTGCTTTGGCAAGTAAGGTGAAAGTAAATCCAAAGGGTTTCTACAGCTATATTAATAGCAAAAGGATAACAAGGAATAAAATTGGTCCATTAGAGAGTCAGAGTGGACAGCTATCTGCAGAGCCAAAAGAGATGGGGGAGATATTGAACAATTTCTTTTCTTCGGTATTCACGAAGGAGAAGGATATGGAATTATGTGAGGTAAGGGAAACAAGCATAGTAGCAATGGAAACTGTGAGATTCAAAGACGAGGAGGTGCTGACACTTTTGAAAAATATGAAAACGGATAAGTCTCCAGGTCCTGACAGGATATTCCCTAGGACATTGAGGGAAGTTAGTGTAGAAATAGCAGGGGCTATGACAGAAATATTTCAAATGTCATTAGAAACGGGAATAGTGCCGGAGGATTGGCGTACTGCGCATGTTGTTCCATTGTTTAAAAAGGGTTCGAAGAGTAAACCTAGCAATTATAGACCTGTTAGCTTGACGTCAGTGGTGGGCAAATTAATGGAAAGGATACTTAAAGATAATATATATAAGCATCTGGATAAGCAGGGTCTGATTAGGAACAGTCAACATGGATTTGTGCCAGGAAGGTCATGCTTGACTAATCTTCTTGAATTCTTCGAAGAAGTTACTAGGGAAATTGATGAGGGCAAAGCAGTGGATGTTGTCTATATGGACTTCAGTAAGGCCTTTGACAAGGTTCCTCATGGAAGGTTGGTTAAGAAGATTCAATTGTTGGGTATTAATGGTGGAGTAGCAAGATGGATTCAACAGTGGTTGAATGGGAGATGCCAGAGAGTAATGGTGGATGGCTGTTTGTCAGGTTGGAGGCCGGTGACTAGTGGGGTGCCTCAGGGGTCTGTGTTGGGTCCACTGTTGTTTGTCATGTACATCAATGATCTGGATGATGGTGTGGAAAATTGGATTAGTAAGTATGCAGATGATACTAAGATAGGTGGTGTTGTGGATAATGAAGTAGATTTTCAAAGTCTACAGAGAGATTTAGGCCATTTGGAAGAGTGGGCTGAAAGATGGCAGATGGAGTTTAATGCTGACGAATGTGAGGTGCTACATCTCGGCAGAACAAATCAAAATAGGACGTACACGGTAAATGGTAGCGAATTGAGGAATGCAGTTGAACAGAGGGATCTAGGAATAACTGTGCATAGTTCCCTGAAGGTGGAATCTCATGTAGATAGGGTGGTAAAGAAAGCTTTTGGTGTGCTGGCCTTTATAAATCAGAGCATTGAATATAGAAGTTGGGATGTAATGTTAAAATTGTACAAGGCATTGGTGAGGCCAATTCTGTAGTATGGAGTACAATTTTGGTCGCCTAATTATAGGAAGGATGTCAACAAAATAGAGAGAGTACAGAGGAGATTTACTAGAATGTTGCCTGGGTTTCAGCAACTAAGTTACAGAGAAAGGTTGAACAAGTTAGGTCTTTATTCTTTGGAGCGCAGAAGGTTAAGAGGGGACTTGATAGAGGTCTTTAAAATTATGAGCGGGTTAGACAGAGTAGATGTGGATAAGCTTTTCCCATTGAGAGTAGGGAAGATTCAAACAAGGGGACATGACTTGAGAATTAAGGGACAGAAGTTTAGGGGGAACATTAGGGGGAACTTCTTTACTCAGGGTGGTAGCTGTGTGGAATGAGCTTCCAGTGGAAGTGGTGCAGGTTCGATGTTATCCTTTAAAAATAGATTGGATGGGTATATGGACGGGAAAGGAATGGAGGGTTATGGTCTGAGTGCAGGTAGATGGGACTAGGGGGAAGTATTTATTTTTAATTTAAAAAAAATTTTTTTTTTATGTTCGGCACGGACTTGAAGGGCCGAGATGGCCTGTTTCCGTGCTTATATGGTTATATGGTTATATGGAATATAGACTGGTTTTAAGCTACTTCATCAATGGACTCTTGGTACGATTCTGATTTTGGCCAAATTCAGCATGAAGGTAGTCATGCTTATGACACTTGTAACAAGCACAGAGCGTGCAGACATTACAAAAGTTACAGATACACAGGATGGAAGTACCTCAGGATTATGTTATGTTTTATATTGATGACCTACTCAAATGACGTAGGGTCAGGTGTGACAGGATTCAAGAGTGTTTTATTAGCATATTCCATGGATCCATGTCTCTGTTAAGACATATTTGTTGCAATACATTGAGGCTACAAAGGTCTTATGAAATATGAAAACAAGATTGTTTATCATTCATGAAAAACCATACAAGATAGTGTCAGTTCAGACTATTTCAAGATGGTTAAAACAAGTCTTGGTTGCTGCAGGTGTTAACAGTGATGTTTTTACATCCCATTCGATTTAGCAGCAACATTGGCGACCAGGGCGAAGGACGTCCCATCGACCATATCCTCGCAGCCGCCGGGTGATTTAATAAGTTGGTGTTTCAACACTTTTAACATCGGCCTATTGCCAATTCGGGGTTGTTTGCAGATATTATATTAAGTTTTGCTTAAATTCCCGTAAGTTAAAGGGGATACTGTTAATTCAAAAATTCAAATAAATGAATTACTGCATTTTTTCATGCAAATGTTATTAATGCATTATTGATTATTTCTCGTTCCGAGTCAATCAATGCAGTGAGAAGCCGGGATTTGAATCTGCGGCATGAAATCACAAAGCATTGAAGTCTTCACGTAGTCACTCACGTGACTCCAAATAGTAAGATTAAACGAGAACTTACCAGTTTGAAATTTGATCTTTATTTTATGAGGAGTTGCGTTGGTGATTACCTGCCCACCACGCCCAACCCTCTTTCATAAAGGTCAGCTGGAAGTTCTAAAATTTACTAGTTTTTACTATGTTACTATGTTACTTCGTTATTGGTGTTTTGTGATTTCACACCGCTGCTTTGAAGATTGAAGCGCATGCGCCCTGTCGGGTCTTCTTCACGTAATCACCAACGTAACTCCTCATAAAATAAAGATCAAACTTCAAACTGGTAAGTTCTCGTTTAATCTTACTATTCTCTTCCTGCAGCTCTGATCTAGGCTCTAGACAAACTGGCACCATTCTGCAGCTTGTCCCATTTCTACAGAAAGCACTTTTAAATTGACCAAATGGCTAAGCAGCCCTAAAGCTTTTACTCAATTTTAGGGTCCTGGCCTCCCCAATTTGACCAGGATTAACACAGGTGCATGGATAGGAGAGATTTAGAGGAATATGGGCCAAACATAGACGTGGAAGTAGTATAGATGGGACATGTTGGTCAGTTCGGGCAAGTTGGGCCGAAGGGCCTGTTTCCACGGTGTATAACTCCCCTACTCCCAATTCTTCCATCTACACCACATCTGCGCTCAGGATGAGGTTTCCCCATACTAGATCATCGGAGATGTCCTCATTCTTTAGGAAATGGGGGTTCGCCTCTTCCATTATAGATGAGGCTCTCAGTCGTGTCTCCTCGATATCCTGCAGCTCCGCTCTTGCTCCCCTTCCCCCAATTCATAACGAGGACAGAGTCCCCCTGGTCCTCACCTTCCACACCATCAGCCGTCGCATACAGCATATAATCCTCCAACGGTATCCCACTACTGGCCACATCTTCCCATATCCACCCCTTTCTGCTTTCTGCAGAGACCGTTCCCTCTGCAACTCCCTGGTTAGTTTGTCCCTTCCCACCCAAACCACCGCCCTCCCAGGTACTTTCCCCTGCAACCACAGGAGTTGCAACACCTGTCCCTTTACCTCCCTCCTCGACTCCATCCAAGGACCACAATAGTCTTTCCAGGTGAGGCAAAGGTTCACTTGCACCTCCTCCAACCTCATCTGCTGTTCCAGGTGTCAACTGTACATCGGCGAGACCAAGCGCAGGCTCGGCGATTGTTTCGCTGAACACCTCCGTTCAGTTTGCACTAACCAACCTGATCTCCCGGTAGCTCAGCACTTCAACTCCCCCTCCTATTCCGAATCTGACCTTTCTGTCCTGAGCCTCCTCCATTGCCAGAGTGAGGCCCAGTGCAAATTGGAGGAGCAGCACTTCATATTTCGCTTGGGTAGCTTATACTCCAGCAATGTATGAACATTGACTTCACTAACTTCAAATAGCCCTTGCTTTCCCTCTCTCCCCATCCCCTCCCCCTTCGCAGTTCAATTTTTGTCCCGCCCACTCCCCTGACATCGGTCTGAGGAAGGGTCTCGACCCGAAACGTCACCCATTCCTTCTCTCCAGAAATGCTGCCCGTCCCGCTGAGTTACTCCAGCATTTTGTGTCTATCTCCCAGTGTCCAGCCTTCCTGCCCCCTTCAACCTATAATCCCTTCCTCTGGCTTCACATGTTGTGTCTCTTCTCTCCTTGTCCCGCAGTCTTTTATCATCTTCCCTTCTCTGGAGTTTGTCCACCCAGCATTTTGTGTCTTCCTCCAGTCACCAAGTTTGGTTGGCAGGCAACGTTCAGTCAACTTCTCCTTGATAAAGTCGTGGTCAGGTGCTTTGTACGCCAGTAAGAATTGTCCATCAATAGCTAATTAGCCTTTGTTACAATTTTTACAGTGTGTCATTGAACCGTTCCCTGCACCCTCATCCTCTTATAGTGGAGACCACATTTAGCGAATGAATTAATTCTCCATAATGTGCATGAACAGCTTTTCAATGACTTTGGGCCCATTAACTGCCTGACAGTGCTCTCTGCACCGGCAATTCCATCTCACAAACTGCACTGCACTGATTTATGGATGTAACATTTCAAAAGCTCGATGATAAGTGTGCATCAAATTTGATTGTCACAACTTTTATTTTTATTTAAAATGCATTCAGAAAGTGACTTTCATATCGCCACTCCATTCCAGACACACCACAGCTAATGGCGGCACAGTGGCACAGCTGGTAGAGTTGTTGCCTCACAGCGACAGAGACCTGGGTTTGATCCTCACCTCAGGAGCTACCTTTGTGGAGTTTGTACGTTCTTCCTGTGACTGCGTGGTTTTTCCTTGGGTGCTCAGGTTTCCTCCCACATCTCAAAGACGTGCATGTTTGTAGGTTAATCAACTTCTGTAAATCGCCCCTGGTGTGTAGTGTGCGAAAATAGGACAACGTAGACAAAATAGGACAATGTATGGGTGATCAACGGTCAGTGTGGACTTGGTGGGCAGAAGGGCCTGTTTCCATGCTGTATTTCTAAAACTATAACTGAAACTAAAACTAAAATCCACAGCTCATGAATAATCTTCAATCCAAATTGTCTAACTGAAGAGAGAGGCTTCCTTGTCATCTCCAACCAAGTGAATGGGGAAATTGGAGTATTGTGAGTAGTTTTGGGCCCCATATCTGAGAAAGAATGAGCTGGCACTGGAGAGGGTCCAGTAGAGGTTTACCAGAATGATCCCAGGAATGATTGGGTTAACATATGATGAGCGTTTGACACACTGAAGTTTAGAAGGATGAGGGGATCCTCATTGAAACTTACTGAATAGTGAAAGGCCTGGATAGAGTGAATGTGGAGAGGATGATTCCACTAGTGGGAGAGTCTAGGCCGGAAGGCACGGCCTCAGAATAAAAGGACGTACCTTTATAAAGAAGATGAGGTGGAATTTCTTTGGTCAGAGAGTGGTGAATAGGTGGAATTCATTGCCACAGACTGCTGTGGAGGCCAAGTATTTTTAAGGCGGAGATTGATAGATTCTTGATTAGTAAGGATGTCAAGGGTTATGGGGAACAAGCAGAAGAATGGGATTGAGAGGAAAAGAAAGATCACCCATGATTGAATGGCACAGTAGAACCAGTAGGCGGAATGTGCTAATTCTGCTCCTATGCTTTATGGACTTATGAAGTTACAAGAAGGCAGGAGAATGGGGTTGAGAGAGAAAATAGATCAGCCATGATTGAATGGCGGAATGGACTCGAAGGGCTGAATTCTGCTTCTATGTCTTATGGTCTTATGGCCGAAGTCTCAAACGTCCACAATAGAGTCATACAGCACGGAAACAAACCCTTCGGCACAACTCTTGGTCAGCACGGATGAGTTAGGCTAAAAGGCCTGTTTCCATGCTGTATGACACTATGACTAACTCGTCCATGCCAACCAAGATCCCCCATCAACGATAGTCCCATTTGCCTAAGTTTGGCCCATCACCCTCCAAAACGTTCTTATTCATGTACGTGTCCTCGTGTCTTATAAATCCTGTTATCATATCTGCTTCAACTACAACTGCAGCAGCTCATTCCATATACCTATCACCCTTGAGTGAAAAGGCTGTCCGTCAGGTTCATGTTAAATCTTTCCCCTCTCACCTTAAACCTGTCTTCTTGATTCCTCTACTCTTGGTAAAGTAGTTTGCAAATGTTCCTGTTATTTTCATTGTCGTTGGCCCCGAGGAATAATATTTTGACTACAGTGATTCATCAAGAATTCTGATTCATTCTGAAACATTAATTATTTCAAAGGATAGGATAATTATTACCTGTAACTTAAATTTTTCATAACATGTAGTGCAACAGCAACAGACGGTAGATATATAGGTTGGAAAGATGTTATAGCAGCGCATTTGGAAAGCAGTGACAGGATCGGTCAAAGTCAGCATGTATTTATGAAGGGGAAATCATGCATGACTGATCTTCTGGAATTTTTTGAGGATGCAGCAAGTAGAATTGAAACGGGAGAGCCGGTGGATGTGGTGTACCTGGACTTTCAAAAAGCTGACAAGGTCCCACACAAGAGATTAGTGTGCAAAAGTAGAGCACATGGTATTGGGGGTAGGGTATTGACATGGATAGAGAACTGGTTGGCAGACAGGAAGCAAGGAGTAGGAATTAACGGGTCCTTTTCAGAATGGCAGGCAGTGACTAGTGGGGTGCCGCAAGGCTCGGTGCTGGGACCCCAGTTATTTACAATATATTAACGATTTAGATGAGGGAATTAAATGTGACATCTCCAAGTTTGCGGATGACACAAAGCTACAATGAGGATGCTATGAGGCTGCAGGGTGACTTGGATAGGTTGGGTAAATGGGCAGATGCATGGCAAATGCAGTATAATGTGGATAAACATTATAGCTATTGAGGGAGTGCAGCGTAGGTTCACCAGGTTAATTCCCGGGATGGCAGGTCTGACATATGATGAACACATGTGTCGACAGGGCTTGTATTCACTGGAATTTAGAAGGATGAGAGGATATCTTATAGAAACATATAAAATTCTTAAAGTATTGGACAGGGACTTCCGGTGGCGCTATGGAGTAGGAGAGACTCGCGCCGACTAGCTCCGTGAAAAACCCGCTGAAAACGGGGGAAAAAGACGGGACCTACCTCCAGAAAACGGCACCGATTGTTTGCAGCAAGTTCGTGACGTCATCAGGCGCACGACACCGGCAGCATGTTGACTCAACATACCCCCCCCAAGACGAGAAAAAACGGCAAGGGTAAAGAGGTAGGCCCAACTGAAGCCTCGGTCTCAGTTTTAACAGCATCCCAAGAAGATATCTCAAAGAAGAAAAAGACAGATGTGGAAGAATTAAGAACCTTCCTTGCACAGGAAATCTCTAATATAATGAAAGAAGTTAAAAATCTTAAACAGGAGCTGAAATCTTTGAAAGATGAAATTAAAGATCAAATTAAAGATGAGTTTACAGCTTCTGTACATGAAGTTCTGGAAGATTGGAAGTTAACCATGGAAGAAAATATGAAACAAAATATTGAAGAAGTAAATGATAAACTGAATTCGATGGAATCCAGATTTGATTCTAAGTTAGAGCCTATCCTCCAGACATTAAATCAACACCACGAGGTTGTAAAGGAATTAGAGGAAATTGCTGAGACGAGCACCGAAACTACAAATAAACTTATTGCCGAGAACAAACGCCTATCAAAGTTATTACATCAAATAACCGAAAAATGTACTCTTGGAGGGACGACAGAGACGCCAGAATTTAAGAATCGTAGGCGTCCAGGAAGGCAGAGAGGGGCATCGTGACCCCCGTGAATTTGCTGCAGATCTACTGAAAAAAGTCTTGAAACTGGATCAAGCACCACTAATTGCCCGAGCGCACAGAATATCGAAACGTCGCCCAAGGGAGGGCGCCCCCCCAAGACAACTGATAGTGAAGGTGCAATATGACCATGTTTTGGATGATATGATGAAGATAATTGTTCAAAGCAGAAACCTCGTATTTGAAGGAGACAAGATCAGTATATTTAGAGATTATCCTGTGGAAGTCGCCAAGAAGAGAGCGCTGTTTACAGAAACAAGAAGAATACTTAAGAATATAAACAATTTGAGATATGGACTGTTAACCCTTAGTTTGTGTTTTGGGGGGGTGGGGGGTTGAAACGGGGTTTGCAGTCTCTCCCTGCGGGACTTTTTTGTCGTATTCCCCTTCTCTGCCTCCGTCTGTGCTGAGGCCTAATGGAGCTGATGACCTCGAGGCTCCAGAGGCAGAGCCCGTCAGGCTCAGGGCTGGAACAGTGCTCCCATGAGAGGTTATGGGGCTCTCGTGAGGGCGGGCGGCCAACCCAAGGGTGGAACGAGGCTCCCGTTGGAGCGGCCGAGCTCGGGGAGGTTCGGCGCCCAAGTCGGGGCAGCCTGGCCGGGGGGAGAAGCGACGCCCAAGTCGGGGCAGCCCGGCCAGAGGGAGAAGCGACGCCCATGTCGGGGCGGCCCGAGGGAGGTTCGGCGCCCATGTCGGGGCGACCCGCCCGAGGCTGAAGACGGCACGGTACTCACGTGAGGGTGGCTGGGACGGTGTTCTGGCGGTGGTGGCCTGAGTCCGGAGTTCGGCCGCGGGCCAGCAGGACTGGTGGGCGGCAGCTTCGACCACCCCGGGCCGCGGTGTTTGAGCCGCGGGACTGATTTAACATCGCCCGGGGGGTATCGCCTCAGCGCAGAGGGAGAAGAGGAGGGAAGAGACTGCAGACCTAAGACTTTTGCCTCCATCACAGTGAGGAGATGCAGGGTGGACTCACTGTGGTGGATGTTAATATGTGTTTATTGTTGTTTTTATTGTATTATATGTATGACTGCTGCAATTTCGTCCAGACTTCGGTCTGAACGACAATAAAGGCATATCTATATCTATCTATATCCCGCAACATTAAGAGTAACCTACGAGCGGAAGGAACATTTCTTCATCAAGCACACAGAGGCACTTGAATTTGCTCAGAGCATTGTGAATAAGACCGAAGATTGAATAATATTCTACACCCAACATTCACCTGAAGATAGTGGATATTGTTACCCTGCAGAGAAGAAATGGAACTTTAAACTATAATATTTAAGAACTGTCCAAAATCTGCAAGAAGAATTGGGCAATTATCTCGCTACTGATATATATTTACATTTTAGTACTAATTTCTAACAATTAATTCTAATCATGAATACTAATCAATACTAATTATTGTTAACTGGATCAACTTAGAATTAATTAAAAGTATGAAATATAAGTAAAGTGTGATCCAGGTAATTAATTAATAAAAATTTAGGAAGTTTTTTCTTGATATTTTGGATATTTTGATATTTTGGACTTTGATTACTCTTTAACAATGTTTTTTGATTACTCTTTAACAATGTTTTTTTTATATTTTTATTTTGCTATACGATACTAACATTTCAATTGTAGACTAACAATTATTTCAATTATGGAATAAAACTATTGTTTCCCTCCCCCCCCATAAATTGTTTTCATTGTAATTGAAACTTTTCTGTTAAGGAAAGTACGGAGCTAGTAATATATATATATTTTTAACAAAAGCTACGGAAGTCTTTAGATGTTTAGCCACACTAGGGTGGCTATCACTAACTGCACTAATCATAGTTGTAGTTTTCTTCCTTTTCTACTCTTTACACATTACTAATGCAACATTTTTTTACCTTTTCTATCTTATGTTATATTATATTTTGTATTTGGAATGGAATTATATATTTTATTTAGGGAGATATGTCCGGATGGAAAACCGACGAGACCTAAAATTCATCTACCTGAGGTTCGGGTATAAGGTAGGGTTTAATGTGCTGAGCCATCTGCTCCAACATAGACCACTTAATCACAAGATGCAAGACGTTAATAGGAAAATTGGGGGTGAAGGAATTAAATTCTGTAGCTGGAATGTTAAGGGAATTAATGAACCAATCAAGAGAGGTAAAGTATTAGCTCACTTAAAATCACTTAAAGCAGATGTAATATTTCTCCAGGAAACACATCTTAAAAAGGAAGCACAACATAGATTGAAAGCCAAATGGATTGCTAAAACATATCACTCTTCATTCTCACATAAATCTAGAGGGGTTGCAATATTAATTCGTAAAGGTATACCCTTTAAACATATATCAACGACAGAAGATATTGAAGGCAGATATATTGTATTAGTAGGGGAGTTATACTCAAAAAAAGTGACTCTCCTTAATGTGTATGGACCAAATTTTGATAGCCCCCTGTTTTTTAAGAGAATACTTAACATTATCCCGGATTGTACACAACATAACTTAATTATCGGTGGAGACTTAAATTGTACACTGGATGCTTACTTGGATAGATCATCAACTCAAAGAAAATTAAAATCTCAGTCAAGTGAATTTCTAAATTCATATATTAATACTACCAACATTAAGGATGTTTGGAGAATTGAAAACCCGTCTGGTCGAGAATACTCATTTTACTCACCAGTGCATAAAACTTACTCAAGGATAGACTATTTCTTACTAGACTCTAAACTTATCCCATTTACCTATAATTCGCAATATCATAATATTATAATATCGGACCATGCTCCACTAACATTTATGATTAAACTAAACGGAATGACCGAGACAAAGACACAATGGAGACTTAACCCCCAAATCTTAAAAGAAAAGCTATGTAATGAATACCTTGTAAAACAGATTAATATGTTTTTTGAGGCTAATGACAGTCCTGGAATCTCTGCCTCCCTTCTTTGGGAACATTTAAAGCATTTGTGCGAGGAGCATTAATCTCTTCCCAATCATTTCTTAACAAAGAGAATAGGGCCAAACAACAGACTTTGGAAATGGAAATAAGGCATTTAGACAGAAAATGCAATAGCACCATCTATGGCAAAACACAATAAAATTGCAGTACTGAAATATAAGTTAAACAAGATATACTCAGACCAAGTTATAAAACTATATCAACATACAAAACAATTAAACTTTGAATTTGGTGATAAACCACAAAACTATTAGCGCATCAACTTCGTAAACAGGACGGGGGAAAACAATTTACAAAATTAGATCAGATAAGGGAGAAACATTAACACTGCCTAAAGATATTAATGATAGATTTTTACAATATTATCAAAAACTGTACTCATCTAAAACGACAGAACAATCAGCAGGAATGGAAACATTTCTACAGAAATGTAATCTTACAGGTTTAGATCAG
>CM075977.1:77286403-77338063 GCA_038087875.1 Malacoraja senta | reverse complement strand
AGTGTAGAAAAGTGTAGAAAATGTAACAACAAAAAAGGACGAAGACCCTATAAGAGCGAAATTAAAAACAAAAAGAAAAAGAGTTAAGAAATAGGCCCTAAGAAAAGAAAAGAGAAAGAGAAAAAAAGAGAAACAAATGTGTTTTTTTTTGAGCATCACGTAAATAGGACATACCAACTCTTCAACTATCATCCCCCCTTACCCGACCTCAATTTTTTATTTTTTTAAAGTACTTTTGCACCCTATGTTTGTAATAATTCTATAAATGCAGACCACGTCAGGTGGAAGTGATCTGGTTTACCTGCTAGGAGGAGTCTTATCTCTTCAAGGTGTAATGTTTCAAACATATTTGAAATCCACATATTTATAGTTGGTATTGGAGCCTTCTTCCAAAATTTTAGAATTAGCTTTTTTCCAGTTATTAACCCATAGTCCATTAATTTCTTTTGAAACACATTTAGTTCTGGATCATCTTCCGTTATTCCGAAGATAATCCATTCTGCTTTGGGTATCAGTCTTGTTTTAAATAACTTTGTAAAGATTTCAAAAATTTCATTCCAAAATTTTTGAATTTTTGTACAGAAGACAAATGAGTGCGCTATAGTTGCTTCTTGGGATTGACATTTATCACAAATAGATGATACGTTTGGGAAAATTTTATGAATTTTAGTTTTCGAATAATATAATCTATGTAAAATTTTAAATTGTATTAAAGTGTGTCTTACATTAATCGAGCATTTATGCACTTTTAATAAGTATTCATTCCAACTTTCCTTTGAAATTTTAATAGCTAACTCTTGTTCCCAGTCTCTTCTGATACCCTCCGTAGATGGTATTTGTGCATTTAAGATAATATTGTACAAATATGATATTAAGTTTGCTGATTCCGCTTTTATCTGCATTGCCTCGTCCAGTACATCTGCTGGGTTATTATGATGATCTTTTGTATATTTTTTCAAATAGTCGCATATTTGAAAGTATTTAAAATATTGATTATTTCCGAGTTTATATTTTATTTGTAATTGTTGAAATGAAAGTAATTTTCCAGTTTCATACAAGTCACCAAGCGTTTTAATTCCTAGTCTATCCCATTGTGTATAAGCTTTATCTATAATAGAAGGACTAAACGAAGGGTTATTGACTATAGGTAATAAAAGTGATAAGTTTCTTAATTTTAAATTTTGTTTTATTTGTTTCCAAATACGGATTGTACTATGAATAACTGGGTTCTTATTATAGTTTATGTTATTCAATTTCATTGGAGAGAGGAGGATCGCTCCAATGTTTCTAGAGGAGCAATCCTCTTTCTCCATTACAATCCAGTCTACTTGCTGGGCGGAGTTATCCATCAGTTGAATCATGTTTTTAATATTTACTGACCAATAATAATACATAAAATTAGGTAGTGCTAGACCCCCCCAATACTTTAGATTTATTCAACGCTCTCAAAAAATTAACTACGTTTAAATCAACAGAACAAAATGAAATGAAGAAGGAAATTAGCTTTCACTAATTGCTCTACAGACAGCTGTGCTGACATTCATTTCACTGGGGCCGCTGGGCTGGTGTCTGTATCCTGGGCATGGGATCAGAAGGGTACAGTACTCTGCTGGTGGGCAGGGGAGACCGTGGACACATATCCCCCCCTTGCTGGATTCCATAAGTACATACATTCCATGAGCAGAATTAGTTCATTTGACCAAGCAAGCCTAGTCCACCATTCAATCATGGCTGGGGTGGGAGATTGTAACCTTCACGTGCTCCACCCTGTTTCGACGAATGTAATCACCCCGGCGCGCACAATCAAACAAGATCACATAGAACAAGTTGTCCTACAACTTTAGGCTGTGCACGCCATTCGCAAGAAGAATCATGGCTGATCTATCTTTCCCTCTCAACCCCATTCTGCCTTCTCCCATAACCCCCGACACCGTACTAGTCATGAATCTGTCAATCTCCGCCTTATAAATACCCAATGACTTGGACTCCACAGTCGTCTGAGGCAATGAATTCCACAGATTCACCACCCTCTGGCTAAAAAAAAATCCTGCTTATCTCCTTTCTAAAGGTACGCCCTTTTATTCTGAGGCTGTGCCTTCTGGTCCGAGACTCTCCCACTAGTGGAAACATCCTCTCCACATTCACTCTATCCAGGCCGTTCACTATTCGGTAAGTGTCAATGGGGTAAGTTTCTAGTTCCACCCATATGGGGCCCGATGCCCCCAAATCAGCAGCCGGCGTGAACCAGCTGTTGCAGGAGCCGGTGGAAGAAGAGCAAGTCGAATGTCCAGGAACAAAGAATGAGATTGCAAATAGTGGTGAACACTGCCCAGTCCATCATGGGGACCGATCTCCCCACCATCAAAGGAATCTGCAGGAGTGGGGAGAGGGGGGGGGGGGGGGGTTAGGAGAGGGACCTAATGTAAGCAAATAGAATTGGTGGAGATGGGTAAACAAAATGTCAGCATGGAAATAGTGGGTTGAAGGGCCTGTTTCTGCGCTGTATGACTTGATGACTTGATGACTCCATCTCAGGAGCCCTGACCTCAAGCAAGTGAAGGTGATAAGAGGCAGTGCTATAGGACAGTGTGGGGATGATGTATGTTGATCAATAGACAATAGACAATAGACAATAGGTGCAGGAGTAGGCCATTTGGCCATTCGAGCCAGCACCGCCATTCAATGTGATTATGGCTGATCATCCCCAATCAGTACCCCGTTCCTGCCTTCTCCCCATATCCCCTGACTCCGCTATTTTTAAGAGCCCTATCTAGCTCTCTCTTGAAAGTATCCAGAGAACCTGCCTCCACCGCCCTCTGAGGCAGAGAATTCCACAGACTCACCACTCTCTGTGAGAAAAAGTGTTTCCTCGTCTCCGTTCTAAATGGCTTACTCCTTATTCTTAAACTGTGGCCCCTGGTTCTGGACTCCCCCAACATCGGGAACATGTTTCCTGCCTCTAGCGGCAATTAAGAGACTTCTGGAAAAACATATGGATATCAGGAAATAGAGGGATAAGGATTACATAAATTGCACCTAATGTGTAGGATAGAATTAGTGTAAGGGTGATCGCTGGTCGGTATGGACCTGGTGGGCCGAAGGGTGTGTTTCCACACTGTATCTCTAAGCTAAGCGAAATTAAAGGTGGTCTTGGCATCATGTTTGGCAAGACATTGTGTGCTGAAGGGCCTGTACCTGTGCTGTACTGTTCTATGTTCTGTGCTCCATGTTCAAAATCTCTGGCACCAAAAACAATCAGTGCAAAGATATCCCCAGTGAAGTGATTTGGAATAATGAGGAGAGCCTGTCTATTCATGTTTCTGCTCAGTTCTGTGAATTGTGTAATATTCTGACAATACAGCTAAATGTATATAAAGCTGTTCCTATTCAGCTCTGTGCATTGAGTGACTTTCTTCATGTACCCCTATATTAGTGGTTCTGGTTTGCTGACAGAGGAAAGAGTTAAAGATTCAGGAAATATGAGTATTTGAAATATCATTGTATAGGCCGACTGCAAGTAAACTGCAAGGTCTTGACTCTACCGTATGTTCTCTGGTTCTGGATTCCAACATTGAGTGAGATACAGTGCGGAAACAGGCCCTTCAGCCCACAGTGTCCATGCTGACTATTAAGTACATGTCTAGACCTTGCATTCTATGGGGAAAAAACAGGAACGGGGTTCTGATTTTAGATGATCAGTCATGATCATATTGAATGGCAGTGCTGTCTTGAAGGGCCGAGTGGCCTACTCCTGTACCTATTTTTCCATGTTTCTAATTGGCCTGTAAAAATTGTAAATTGTCCCTAGCGTGTAGGGTAGCGTTGGCTGGCGTGGACTCGGTGTGACGAAAGACCTGTTTCCGCACTGTATCTCACTCAATGTTGGAATCCAGAACCAGAGAACATACTGTAGAGTCGAGTGAAGAGCTGGGTCCTGACCTTCCATCTACCTCACTGGAGACCTTTGAACAATCATTAATTAAACTTTATCTTGCACTAAATGATACACCCTTTATCTGTTAATGCACTCTGAGGACGGCTTGATTGTAATCACGTTTAGCCTTTTGGTTGACGAGAAAGCACACAACAAAAAAGCTTTTCACTGTACATTGAACACTAAGAAACTAAACTAAAACAAAACTAAAGTGCCAGTTGAAAGCACCATTGATAACACCTTTTACCTCTTAGCTAGAAATGGAGCAGTAATTAGTTGGACTGTTAGAGGCCTGTGTTTTTGGTGTGAACAGGACACATCTGGGCAACTCTCCACCTGTTGGGTAGATGCCAGGGCTAACTGTACGCTTGGCTACAGGCACAGTCAGTTCCAGAGCACAGACCTTCAACACACCAGCTGGGATGTTTCCTGATCCCATAGCCTTTGCCGGATCCAGTCCAGTACTCACCAGCAGTCACGCCAGAGATGACAGTGGTACCCGCTGTGAGACAGAGCGGCACAGGGGCACAGCTGGCAGAGCTGCTGCCTCACAGCGCCAAAGACCCAGGTCCGATCCTGACCCTGGGTGCTGTTTCGTTTCCTTAAGTTTAGAGATACAGCGCGGAATCAGGCCCGTTGGCTCACCAAGTCCGCACCGACCAGTGATCCCCACACACTAACACTATCCTACACACTCTAGGGACAAATTACAATTTTACCAAGTCCAATTAGCCTACAAACCTGTACGTGTTTGGAGTGCGGGAGGAAACCAGAGCACCCGGAGAAAACCCACGCAGTTCAGGGGGAGAATGTACAAACTCCATACAGACAGCACCCGTAGTCAGGATTGAACCCAGGTCTCTGGTGCTGTTGGGCAGCAACTCTACCACTGCATCGCCGGGGCCACCATGCTGTCTGTGCGGAATTGCTTGCTCTTCCTGTGCCACGTTAGTTTCCTCCGGGTGCTCCGGTTTCCATCCACATCCCAAAGACGTGCGGGTTCGTCGGTTAACTGGCCTCTGTAAATTGCCCTGAGTTTGTAGGGAGTGGATGGGAAAATGGGATAACATAGAACTAGTGTGAAAGGGTGATCGATGGTCGGCGTGTGATCGATGGTCGTGGACTCGAAGGGCCTGTTTTCATGTTGTGTATTTCAATCGAAGCAACAAAAATAATCTTGAAGGTGAAAGGGCAAAGTCCAAAGGATAATTAAGAATCTATCTATGCCTTAAATATATCCACTGACTTTGCCTCCACAGCCTCCTGTGGCAAAAAATTCCGCAGATTCATCACCCTCTGACAAAGAAATTCCTCCTCATCTCCTTCCTAAAAGAATATCCTTTCATTCTGAGGTTATGACTAATCCTAGACTCTCCCACTAGTGGAAACATCCTCTCCACATCCACTCTATCCGAGCCTTTCACTATTCTGTACGTTTCAATGAGGTCCCCCCCCTCATTCTTCTAAACTCCAGCGAGTACAGGCCCAGTGCCATCAAACGCTCATCATAGGTTAACCTACTCATTCCTGGGATCATTCTTGTAAACCTCCTCTGGGCCCTCTCCAGAGCCAGCACATCCTTCCTCAGATATGGTGCCCAAAATTGCTCACAATATTCCAAATGTGGCCTGACCAGCACCTTATAGAGCCTCAACATTACATCCCTGTTTTTGTACACAAGCCCTCTCGAAATAAATTCTATCATTGTGTTTGCTAAACATTGTGGACGGAAGGGCCTGTTCCTGTGCTGTACTGTTCGACATTCTAACACAGTTGATTAATTACTTTCAAATAGCGGCATTTGGTGCAGTCAACATAATGGACAAATTTGACCCCATTGTGAGATTAATTTTAACAGTAAACCGAGCATAACCTGAGATGTTGTTGATGCTTTTAGACCGTAAAGATGACTGGTGTGTCGGTGAGATTACAGCCAAATGAAGCATGGCTTATCAGTGGATCACAGCACTTTACTATGCAGAATGCCAAATTAACTTTTAATCAAATATGTACAGTAGCATCATTTGTCCTATGGTTTATTGTACCTGAATATTCAATCATTTAAATAATTAATAGAATTTTCAATTGCAAAAATAATTAGTCAGAGCGCTGATTGTATTTAAAGGATCACTCTGTCAAAAGCAGAATCCCCAGGCACTGTACGCATATTATTGAGAAGGTAATTTCAAAGTAGAATAGTGCTTTCTGCGCTTGTTCTAAACTTATGGAAATCTAAACGGAATTCAGAAGTTCTCCGTCATTCTTTGCGCGGCTGTTGTGTCCCACTGTGGTGGTCTGTGTGCCAAAGTCATGTATATCCCTTGGCAGCAAAATCAAGGACCAGTCTCACCTTGGTCACTCCCTCTTCTCCCCTCTCCCATCAGGCAAGAGGTACAGAAGTTTAAAAATGCACACCTCCAGATGCAGGGGCAGATTCTTCCCAGCTACTATCAGGCAACTGAACGTTCGTCTCACCGGCTAGGGTGTGGTCCTGAGCTCCCATTTACCTCATAGGAGAACTTATGTGGACACAGTGGTGGAGTAACTCAGCGGGTCAGGCAGCATCTCTGGAGAAAAGTTGACGTTTCGGGTCGAGTCGCTACTTGACACAAAATGCTGGAGTAACGCAGTCTGATGAAGGGTCTCGACTTGAAACATCACCTATTGCTTTCCTCTAGGGACGGTGGCTGACCCGTTGAGTTACTCCAGCATTTTGTGTCTATCTACCTCATCTTAGAGCTTTGGACTATCTTTAATCCTACTTAATCGGACCTATTCCCTTCCATCCACTATCCCTCCCTAGTTCCAATCAAATCCACCTCGCCTGTACCTACCTATCACTTGACAGGTTTTGTCCTGCCCCCACCACTTTTCCAGCTTTCTGCCCCCTTACTACAATCGGACTAAAGAAGGGTCCCAACCCGAAACATCTCATTTTCTTGTCTTGGGAAAATGCTGCCTGACCCACTGAGTTACTCCAGTACTTATACCCCTTGAATCGGATGTCTTTCTGTGCCACTTCTGAGGGCAACTGAGAGTCAACTACATTCCTCGGGCCTGGATTCACAGGGAGACTAGAATGAGTAAAGGCTGAACTAATCTGAAGGCAGCACGGTGGCGCAGGGGTAAAGTTACAGCCTTACAGCGCCAGAGACCAGGTCCAATCCTGACTACGGGTGCTGTCAGCACGGAGTTTTTACGTTCCCCCTGTGACCGCGTGGGTTTTCCCCAGGTGCTCCGGTTTCCTCCCACATTCCAAAGATGTACAGGTTTGTAGGTTAATTGGCTTCAGAAAAATTGTAAATTGTATGCAATGTATAGGATAGGGCTATGTGCGGGGTGATTGCTGGTCAGCACAGTCTCAGTGTGCCCAAGGACTTGTTTCTGTGCTGTGTTTCTAAACTGAACTAAAGTACAGACAGACACAAAGTGCTGGAGTAACTCAGTGGGTCAGTCAGCATCTCTGGAGAAAAAGGACAGGTGACATTTTGGGTGTGAACCCTTCTTCAGACAAAAAGCTGGATTCCTCAATTCCTCCATCTACACCGCATCTGTGCCCAAGATGAGGTGTTCCATACTAGAACATCCGAGATGTCCTCATTCTTTAGGGAATGGGGGTTCCCTTCTCCCATCATAGATGAGGCCCTCACTCGTGTCTCTTCGGTACCCCGCAGCTCTGCCCTTGTTCCTCCTCCCCCTAGTCACAACAGAGACAGAGTCCCCCTAGTCCTTACCTTCCACCTCATCAGCTGTCGCATACAACAGATAATCCTCCGAAATTTCCGCCACCTCCAACGGGATCCCACCACTAGCCACATTTTCCCATCTCCACCCGTATCCGCCTTCCGCAGAGACCGTTCCCTCCGCAACTCCCTGGTTAACTCATCCCTTCCCACCCAAACCACCCCCTCCCCAGGTACCTTCCCCTGCAACCACAGGAGAAGCAACACCTGTCGCTATACCTCCTTCCCCGACTCTGTCCAGGGACCACGACAGTCCTTTCAGGTTAGGCTTCACGTACTCAAACCTCATCTACTGTATCAGTTGTTCAAGATGTGGACTCTTATACATTGGCGAGACCAAACGCAGACTGGCCGATCGTTTCGTGGATCATCTTCGCTCAGCCCGCGTGAACCAACCTGATCTCCAGGTTGCCGGACACTTTAATTCTCCATCCCATTCCAACACAGACCTTTCTGTCCTCAGTCTCCTCCATTGTCAGAGTGAGGCTAAACGCAAATTGGAGGAACTGTCTATCTATATCTATCTATGGCGTTCACTCCAACTTGGGGTTGAGTGATGCCATCTGCTTCATGATGTCCTGCCATGGTGATGCCATCTCCTTCATGACTCTCTTCTGTTCTTAGCTAGCTCGGACCAGAGAGTTGATGTTCTTTTTGCTGCAGTCTGCTTTCAGGCAGTCAATCCATCTTTTTGGTCGTCTTCCTCTTGGGCGGTATCCATGGACACGTGCCTCAAATGCTAGTTTGGGAAAGCGTTATGGTGGCATTCGCTGGATATGGCCGAAGTAACGCAGTATTTTTGTTGTAATTCTGTCCGGAATGGTTAATTCCATACCAAGGGTTGCACGTATGGAGGTGTTCCGGATCCTGTCGAGATGTGACACTCCCATTATTTTGTAAAGGCACATCATTTCAAATGTTGGAGGAACAGCATCTCATATTTTGCTTGGGCAGTTTACAGCCCAGTGGTATGAATATTGATTTCCCTCACTTCAGGTAGCAGCATTCCCTCTCTCTCTATCCCTTCCCCACCCAAGACAATAGACAATAGACAACAGACAACAGACAACAGACAACAGACAACAGACAACAGACAACGGGAGTAGGCCATTCGGCCCCTCGAGCCAGCACCGCCATTCAATGTCATCATCCCCAATCAGTACCCCGTTCCTGCCTTCTCCCCATATCCCCTGACTCCGCTATCTTTAAGAGCCCTATCTAGCTCTCTCTTGAAAGTATCCAGAGAACCGGTCTCCAACGCCCTCTGAGGCAGAGAATTCCACAGACTCACATCTCTCTGTGTGAAGAAGTCACACTAGCTTCTCATTTACACCCGACAAACAGCTTTTTGTCCACCTTCGATTTTTCCAGCATCCGCAGTTCTTTCTTAAACAAACAGTTTACAATGGCCTGTTTCCTTTGTCATCGTTACTTGTTTGCATATCTTTCATTCATTGTTCTTTATCTCTCCACATCAACGTCTATATCTCTCATTTCCCTTATCCCTAACCAGTCTGAAGAAGGGTCTCGACCCGAGACGTCACCCATTCCTTCTTCCCAGAGATGCTGCCTGACCCGCTGAGTTACATCCAGCTTTTTGTGTCTATCTTCAGTTTAAACCAGCATCTGCAGTTCCTTCTGACACACTTCTTCAGACTGAGTTACTTCAGCACTTTGTGTCCATCTTTGGTGGAAGCCAGTATCTGCAGTTCTTTGTTTCTACATAAGGAATGAACTTGCCTTTTGTAAAGGGCATTAATAAACCAGATGTGTTTTCAGGAGCAGCATGCCGTTTCACGGTCTGCTAGCTTTTTAATTGCAGATTTATTTAATTAATTGAACTTTAATTCTCCAGCTGCCGCTGAGGGATTTGAACCTATGTCCGTGGATCATTAATCCAGACCTCTGGATTACTAGTCCAGTAACGAAGCCACTTTAGTACTGCAACAAAGGTCACAGAGCATTTGACTTTGATCAGATGCCAAGTCCATTTCCTATGAGGAATGGCAGCTGTAGTTGAACAAAACCACCGATGCTGCAAGAGGCAGCGGTGAAGAATTACTGGAGAATCAGTCGTAGAAACCTAGAGCTAAACTGCACGAGGACAGGCCCTTCGGCCCGTCCTGACCATGCCGGCCAAGTTGCCTAACCAAGCCAACCAGGCGGCTCAGTGACGCTGTTCGAAGCTCTTCAATGGGGTGGATGGGAGGACAGGACCGTTCTCTACTTGGTCTCTTCACCTCTGCATCTTAATCATCCACACACATGCCCGTCAACTCCTCTTTCAATCAGACTTTACCACGGACTTACACCAGGATCTAATTACAGAGGCCAATTAAGCTACCAGCAGCACTCTGGTGCAGCAGTTGAGTTGCGACCTAACAGCACCAGAGACCCAGGTTCGATCCTGACTATGGGTGCTGATTGTACAGAGTTTGTACATTCACTCTGTGATCAGGTGGGTTTTCTCCAGGTGCTCCGGATTCCACCCACACTACAAAGACGTTTAGGTTTGTAGGTTAATTTGCTTCGGTAAATTGTAAATTTCCCTAGTGTGTAGGGACAGTGCTAGCGTTTGGGTTGATCGTTGTTCAGCGTGGACTCGGTGGGCTGAAGGGCCTGCTTCCATGCTGTATCTCTATTGTCTAAAATCTAAAGTCCAAGAAGCTGCACTCACTTGCCCCGTATTCCTCCAAAGCTTTCCAACCCATGTACCTGTCCAAATGTCTTCTAAATACCATCATTGTACCAGCTTCTACCATTTCCTGTTTCGTTTACCCATCGCCTTCTACGTGAACAAGTTGCCCCTCAGGTTCTTATTAAATCATTCCCCTCTCATTTTAAACCAATGCCATAATCATATCCACCTCTCCCACTTCCTTTGGCAGCTTGTTCCACATACCTAACTCCCTCTGTGTGATAAAGCTGCCTCTTCAAGTTTCCACGGTCAAGGTCGGTTTATTGTCACATGTACCAGTTAGGGTCCAGTGAAATGTGAGTTACCGTACAGCCATACTAAGTGAAAAGCAACAAGACACACAACCACATAAAAATTAACGTAAACATCCGTCACAGTGGATTCCACATTCCTCACTGTGATGGATGGCAATAAAGTTCAACCTTCTTCCTCTTCTTCTCCCGCGGTCTTTAGGTTTCTCTTAGATCTTTCCCCTCTCACCTTAAACCTATACTGTAATTGTACCCACCTCTGCCGCATCCTCCAGCAGCTCGTTCCATACACGCACCACTCTCTGTGAGATATATAGACACACACTCACAGACACACATCCATATACTCACATACGGACGCTCACACATATTCCCAGACATTCACACTCTCATACACACTCTCAATCACACATACTCTTGCACACTCACGTACACCCACACAATCACACACTCTCGCATACACATATACTCTTACACATTTACACACACTCACACACAATCACTGACATTCACACCCACACATGCACCCACTCTCACAGCCACACACATATAGACACACACATATAGACACACACAGAGATACCCACAGCTAAACACTCACGCAAACGCAGACACACATATACTGTACATACACACACACGTACGGAGAAACACAAAACAGACATATATAATGGCATATATAAACACCCACACAGACTTTTTACACACCTGCACACAGACACACAATGCTTACACTTAGTCCCACACGCATATGCAGGTTCATTTGTATACACCCATGCACATGCATGCACGCACACACACCCCACATACTCACTCATTCATTCATATATGCATACACCTGCACACACATTCACACTCACTATCTATCACACACAAACATAGACATGCACACACACTCATATACAGGAGATGTGCCGGGACTCTTCAGACTGATGACCAGATACTGAAATGTGACTCTAAGTGACTCCATTCTCACATGGAGTGGGGACTTGACCAATTCAAGAGCTGGTTGCAAACCAAAGTGGGAAACTGCACCTGGTTTTGCAACTAATGCATAAACTGAAGGGATAGATCAGAGTAAAGATTACCCTTTAAAACGTAGGAATCTTCTCTAAAACGGCCCAAGGCACGATAATTGCCACCTCGTCTGGAACAGAGTGACCAATTCCCCAGTTAACATTTGGCCTGAAAGCTAATAACATAAAATTAGATTCTTCAAATTAAATTTTTGCGTCAAACTAATCTGGGCCACAACCTGCTCCAGGCTTAATCACTAATAGAGAATCACAGGAACTTGTGTTGGTGAACTTACGCTGACTCGTGCTGCCATCCACCAGTCAATTGGACTCAGTCAGAATTTGCAGAAACTTTTTTATCAAGTTTCCTTCCTTTGATTGACTGAGAAATGCATTAAAAATGACTTTTCAGTTAATCTAAATGATCTAATCTCCTGAATTGCATGCAATCTAACCTAATCAGTCAAATCCCTTCCAATAATTGTTCTGCCCTGTGATTGTTTTACTTTGGATTTTGGAGGCATGGTTAGTTGATTAAATTATTTGATTGTAGAGATGGAATCCCCATTGGTCTCTGTGGAAATTGGTTTCCCTTCATTCTTGCAGTGATTACAGTTGCACAGGTCTTCAGACTTCATGTTTACTTGCAACACATCGCCACGGATGGCAAATAGTGAATCTAAAGTTTATTAGTTTTTAGTTTTAGAGATACAGCACGGAAACAGGCCCTTCATCCCATCGGGTCCGTGCCAACCAGCGATCCCCGCACACCAACACTATCCTTCACACACTGGGGACAATTTTTTAAACAATTTTACCAAGCCAATTAACCTACAAACCTGCACAGAGAGAAAGTTCAAACTCCATACAGACAGCACCCATGGTCAGGATCGAACCTGGGTCTCTGGCCCTGTAAAGCAGCAACTCTACTGCTGCGCCACCGGGCCACTCATAAACTTCAGAATCTTATTAAACCTTTCCCCTCTCACCTTAAACCTATGCCCTCTAGTTCCTGATTCTACTATGCTGGGAAAAAGATTGTGTGCATTCACCCTATCTAAGCCCCTCATTATACACCACTATTCACCTCCATACACCTCCAGCAGCCAAAATAGCCTCAGTTGGGGGAGTGTTAGTCTGAAGACCTAAAGATCCCTGGTTCAATCCCAGGTTTTGGCATTGATACTAATTTAGGTTGGCTATTTAGAGTTGCTGACTTACAGCGCCAGAGACCCGTGTTTGACCCTGACTACGGGTGATGTCTGTACGGAGTTTGTACGTTCTCCCTGTGACCGCAAGGGTCTTCTCCGGGTGCTCTGGTTTCATCCCACATTCCAAAGACGTGCAGGTATGTAGGTTAATTCTGTAAATTTCCCCGAGAGTGTAGAAGGCAAAATTGGGATAACATAGAATGAATGTACAGGTGATGATTGGGCGGCATGGACTCCGTAGGCTGATGTGCCTGCTTCCATGCTGTATCTCCAAACTAGAGTAAGTAAGATCATCCCCTCAGCCTACTGCACTTCAAGGAATAAAGTCCTAGGCTGCTCTTGCTCTCCCTGCAGTCAGTCCCTAGAGTCCTGGCGACATCCTTGTACATCCTATGTGCACGCATCTTCCCTATTGCATCCACACAGAGCAAAAAACAGTGCTGGAAGAACTCAGTGGGTCAGTCAGCATCTGTGGAGGGAAATGAACAGATGCTACTTCATAAGCAGCCTTGGTTTAGTTTTGTTTAGCTTAGTTTAGAGGTACTGTGCGGAAGCAGGCCCCTCGGCCCACCGAGACCCCACCGACCACTCATTCCCATACACTGGCACCATCCTACACACTAGGGACAATTTACAAGTTTTACAGAAGTCAATTAACCTACAACCCTGTACATCCATGGAGTGTGTGAGGAAACCGGAGCACCCAGGGAAAACCCACATTGTCACAGGGAAAACGTATAAACTCTGTACAGACAGCACCTGTAGTCAGGATTGAACTCGGATCTCTGGCTCTGTAAGGCAGCAACTCTACCGCTGCGCCACAATGCTGCCCTGGTTATCGTTGAGTGACTTGTCCAGAGAGATACATGGTGGTAATGGGGAGGAAACCACCCCTGAAGTCACATCGGGAGACAAGGATTGTCAAGGGGGAAGATAGTGCAGCAATCAAATATTTTGACATCTTCAAAACTTGGATGAAAAAAATTCAAAAGTCTTATGATGTTCAAGTCTCACAATAACCACTTGGAAATTTGAACTTATAGTCATAGAGTCTTATGATGTGGAAACAGGCCCTTTGGCCCAACTTGCCCACATGTCCCATCTATACTACTCCCACCTGCTTGCGTTTGGCCCATATCCCTCTAAACCTGTCCTAGCCATGTACCTGTCCAAATGTTTCTTATGGATCTGTCCCACTTACGCGACTTTTTCGGCGATTGCCGGCACCCATCATAGGTCAACAGTTGAAAATTCAGCGGCGACCAGAAAGACGCTACGACTCTTTGGGCGACTGAGGAGACTTCTCACGACCATACAGGCGACTCCTTGGCGACATGTCGCAGGGTGAAGCTTGTATGGTCGTGAGTAGTCGCCCAAAGAGTCGTACCTTTTTCTGGTCGCCGCTGGATTTTCAACATGTTGAAAATTTTCGGCTACCTGCTGCGACTATGACGGGTGCCGGCAAGTTGCCGTAAAAGTCGCATAAGTGGGACAGGCCTATTAAGCTTTGCCTTACCTGCCTCAATACCACCTCTGATAGCTTGTTGCATACACCCACAACCCTTTGTGTGAAAAAGTTACCCCTCAGATTCCTGTTGAATCCTTCCCCCCTCACCTTAAACCTGTGTCCTCTCGATTCCCCTACTCTGTGCAAGAGACTCTGTGCGTTTACCCAATCTATTCCTCTCATGATTTTGTACACCTCTATAAGATCACCCCCTATCCTCCTGTGCTCCAAAGAACAGTCCTGGCCTGATCAACCTCTCCCTACAGCTCAGTCCCTCGAGAAAAGAAAAGAGTACTTAGAGCAACGTGATAATGAATCTATCAGATGGTTGCAAAAACCCCAACACTAATTACAGCTCGGAATCTATTTTCTGTAAGAGTGTTGAAAAGACAAAGAATTGGATGTCACAGGGCTGAGGGGAACATGAACTAATTGGATGCCTCTTTACAAGATCTAGCAATGGTACAAAGGGTTAATCAGTCTGGTTTCATGGTATATCATTCTACTGTCATGGGGATCATGACAGAAGCCTCCTCGTGGCGATCCCTGGAAGCGACGACGTGGTGCGCTCTGTGACGCATCGGGCGACCAATTCTGTCAACATGTTGGACGACGACAGAAGCCAACAGCGAGCTACATCGTCTGACACACGAGCCAACGATTCTACTGTCTCAAATAACTCTCATCCCCAAGAGTCTGAAGAAGGGTCCTGACCGGAAACATCAGCCTGAAGAAGAGTTCTGACCCGAAACGTCACCTATCCATGTTCTCCAGAGATGCTACCTGACCCGTTTGTTACTCCAGCACTTTATATCTTTTTTTCACTCATCTCCGTTAAGCTATTTCCACATTTTAAATGCAAAGTTATTTCAAACGGCAGAGAATTCCATGATAGCTTTAATTTTATTCTTAGTTTTAGAGATACAGCATGGAAACAGGCCCTTTTGTCCCACCGAGTCCGTGCTGACCAGCGATCCACGCCGTGTGCGAGGAAACCGAACATCTCGGAGAAAACCCACGCAGTCACGAAGAGAACGTACAAACTCCATACGAACAGCAGTCGTGGTCAGGATCGAAGCCGTGTCTCTGACGCTGTAAGGCGGCAACTCTACCGCTGCGCCACCATGCCGACAATTATATTTCTAGATGTTACACCTAACGCACCATCCTGACTTGGAAATAAAGCACTGTTCCTTCACCTGGGTCAAAATCAGGGACCTCTCTGCCAGCAATATAGGTATACCCACACAATGTTCAAGAAGGAAGCTCACTACCGTCTTCTTAAGGACATCTAGGTCGGGACAATTAATTACTGTAGTGTACATCCCTTGAACAAATATATATATTTTTTAAGAATCAATGGAATTGCTTCTGACTCTTCCAAATTTTAGTTGGTCCAACTTTTCCTTATTGCTTGGCCAACATTACTGTTATCAGACTTGTTGGCCAATGATGCAGCCAAATTTGTGTCAACCATTGCAGGTAACCAAGGATGTGGTTCAGGATGTGGTAGAGACAGCATCCGTAGTCAGGATCAAACCCGGGTGTCTGACGCTGTCGGGCAGCAACTCTACTGCTCTGCCACCCCATCTTCCCTGCATAATTGTCTCCAGGCCTACATCAGTGGTGCAGCTGGTAGAGTTGCTGCCTCGCAGCACCAGCGATCCCAGTTTGATCCTGACATCAGGTGCTGTCTGCGTGGAGTTTGCACGTTCTCCCGTGGCCGCCTGGATTTCCTCCGGGAGCTCCGGTTTCCTCTCATGTCCCGACGACGTGCAGATTTGTAGGTCAATTGACCTCTGTAAATTGTCCCTAGTGTGTAGGATAGAACTAGTGTGAACGGGTGATCACTGTTCAGCACGGACTCTGTGGGCTGAAGGGCCTGTTTCCATTGTATATCTTGAGGTCTCCATATGCCCTCAAGCCTTTCTTTTGCTGCTTCATTGGTTATGGAGCGGAGGGCATGGTTTCAGCCGGCAATGAAGGAACCCAGTTTTTCTTTGTCTCCGTTTTGGGTGTTTCATGGCTTTGCCTGCCCAGTACATTGGTGGCAATTAGGAAGAAGCCTCGCCTTTTTATATCCTAAACATAAACAGATTTCAAGCATATTGAATAGTAGCACAGAGCTTAATTTTAAACAAAGTTGAATTTTAAAAAAGGACACAAGGACGGCACGGTGGTGCAGCGGTAGAGTTGCTGCCTCACAGCGCCAGAGACCCGGATTCGATCCTGACTACGGGTGCTGTCTGTACGGAGTTTGTACGTTCTCCCTGGACCATGTGGGTTTTCTCCGTGTGCTCCAGTTTCCTCCCATGCTCCAAAGACGTACAGGTTTGTAGGTTAATTGGCTTTGGTAAAAAATGTAAAGTGTCCCGAGTGTGTGTAGGGTAGTACTAGTGTACGGGGAGATCACTGGTGGGCGTGAACTCAGTGGGCAGAAGCGCCTGTTTCTATGCTGCGTCTCGGATGTCTGAAGTCTCTCGTGCTGGAGTAACTCGGCGGGTCAGACAACATCTCTGAGAACACAGATAGATGACATTTCCAGTGGGGATCCTTCTCCAGATTGATTGGAGTGGAAGTGGGGAAGAAAGCTGAGAGAGAGGAGAGGCAGAACAAAGCATGACAGGTAATAGGTGGGCACAATTGACGGGGGTGAAGAGCATGTGAAACGGAAGGATTGAAGAGTTGCAATTTATGGAGCCAGGGGAAGGAATGTGCGAGGAGGGGATGGGAAGGGGAGAAATAGGTGCGAGTCCAAGTAGGGTACAGGGTGGAAGAAAGGGAGGGTTTGGGGGAGAAAGGGGAAGGGGAGAGTGGGGGATTGTTAGAGGTAAATGAATTGATGTTAATGATGTTAGAGGTTAATAAAATGGGTTAATGCAGGCTTAAAATATATTGTGTACACGTGCCGTAAATAATTTCATTAGGCATTTTTTCCAATGCATGAAAATATATTTTAGGTATTACTTTAAAAAAATTCAGATATAACGCTCTGCTTTAAGAAAGTGACACATATAATAAAACTTCCAGTCACCTTGGCTTATGGAGGCTGAGTTTCCAATAACAAAGTGCATTTGTACATTTTTTGTGACTTCTTAAATCTGTATTCAGTCGGCCTATTATTCACGACAAAGTATTTATGGATTTCTCTGCTATTTCAATTAATTCAGCCTTTAAACTTTGCTGGAGAAGCACAATGAACAGTGGACGAGAGCCTTTATCGTAAGACAGAGCAAGGTCGTTCAATTCATTGTATCATTGCCAAAGTTGGCACAAGGCTTGTCTTTGACTTCTGACACTTATCTGACACTTCTGGCATCACACTGCCGAACATGTGCACCTTTTCAGTTCAGCTTTTACAACATTTCCACTCAATCCCTTTCTTTCTTTGCTCCGAAGCAGAGTTATTCAACTGAAATGGCTTCCGTTTGAAACTGGGACAATAAGTGTTAACGACACGTTTAAATATTTGACTTCCTAGGCAGCATTTTCTATCCAATTTTTGCTCCTTTGAAATTATATCCAATTTGTTGCAAATAGCTGTGTTCACCAAAGGATTGGAATGACGCAGAAACTCCATTCGCCGACTTCTTGACATCGGAGCCCCTCGCTTCATTATCCAGTGAGATGATCAATATTGTTTTGAAAATGGATGTCCTGAAATTGTGACCTTTCTCAAGAGATGCAGTGTTCCATCACAATGACCGATGCGCTTCTCCCTTAAATTTCCACTTATTGGGTGACATTGTGTAAAATACACCGAGCAATTTGTTTCCCCACAGTGATCATCATTCTTTCTATAGCGCAAACCTTCCAGGAGATTACCATACTCGTTGCAGGAATCGCAGCTTTCTCATGGGGTTTTTATGAGTGCATCTTAAGGGACATTAGGGTGAGCAAATTGGCGACACAGCGAAGTGGAAGAGAGTGCAGCCCATCCCCAATGGGTCAATGTGGAGGAAGGAACTGCAGATGCTGGTTATGCACCGAAGATAGACACAAAATGCTGGAGTAACTCAGCAGGACAGGCAACATCTCAAGAGTGACATTTCGGGTCGAGACCCTTCTTCAGACATCTGCCACACGGCATTTCAGGAAGGCCTTGTTAACCACACCTTTGTAACCTTGGCCATTATAAAGACATTGAGTCTACAGCTTGGTAACAGGCCTTGCAGCCCATCTCTTCCATGCCAACCAAGATGCTCCATCTACGTTTCAGAGAAGGGTCTCAACCCGAATCGTCACCGATTCCTTTTCTCCAGAGATGCTGCCTGTCCCGCTGAGTTACTCCAGCTTTTTGTGTCTATCCAATGGATCATGGTGCTTTATTTGTCACATGTGTAACTGGACAGTGAAATACATTTTGCATATTCACACAAACCATGTGTTGACGAGATTTCCACGTCCAAAGTCCGTTTGACCTGCGCGCTTTGCAGGGCCCGATTTAGATGAAGAGAGGCCCTACGCTATTCCACTTGTGAGGCCCCTCCCAATCCCCCACCCCCACGACTAGAGGAAGATGGTCCACCAGATTGACACCGATTTGCACCCGAGCGTGGCCAATGAGAAAAGGGGCTGTAAAGGTGCGCTTATTTATTTATTTATTTATTGCCAGTGCTAGTGTCGCGTTATTAGCTTAAAACACTATTATTCTGAAATGGAGGGCAAGGAAAATTACTGAAGAGTTGTTTAGAGACTATAGTGCGTTGTGACAGCATATGTAAGAAAGGCCTATGACAGTGTCAAAAATATTATACACCTTGCAGGGCTGTTGTCTCTGTTGTCAGCCGGGCAACCTTGGCAACTTTTTAAGTTGCCAAATGACAGTTTAGGTGGTCATTTAAGACGGCTTGCATGACGCGTGCGATAATGTGCTCGGACGAAGTGCGTAGTTACCAGTCGGAATTATGCTCAATGAAGCATTCACATATTATTTCTGCTTCAAATAAAGTCACAAACTAAACATATTCACCAATAAAGACATGATATATACCACAATGACATGCAGCAAAATTATAATACAGTATCTCAACTGTTTTTACACATTGCAATTAATGCAATTTCTATTATTTCTTTCCACTTCCAAACAAAAATGTGGTTGGATTATTCAGCGTATGATCAACCTCGGTGAGACCAAGCGCAGGCTTGGCGATCGCTTCGCACAACACCTCCACTCAGTTCGCAATAACCAACCTGATCTCCTGGTGGCTCAACACTTCAACTCCCCTTCCCATTCCGAATCCGACCTTTCTGTCGTGGGCCTCCTCCATGGCCAGAGTGAGGCCCACCGCATATTGGAGGAGAAGCACCTCATATTTGCTTGGGCAGTTTACACCCCAGCGGTATGAACATTGACTTCTTCAATTTCAGGTAATCCCTGCTTTCTCCTCCCCTTCCCAGATCTCCCTCAGCCCACTGTCTCCGCCTCTTCCTTTCTTCTTCTCGTCCCCCCCACCCTCACATCAGTCTGAAGAAGGGTCTCGACACGAAACGTCGCCTATTTCCTTCGCTCCATAGATGCTGCCTCACCCGCTGAGTTTCTCCAGCATTTTTGTCTTCCCATTCACACAAGTTCTGTTATCCCACTTTCCTCACCCACTCCCTGCACATTAGGGGCAATTTTACAGAGACAAGTTAACCTACAAAGCCAATGCATCTTTGGGATGTGGGAGGAAACCCACATGCTTGCAGGGAGAATGTACAAATTCAACACAGACAGTGCCCGAGGACAGGATCGAACACAGATCTCTGGCGTGTGAGGCAGCAAGTCCACCAGCTGTGCCAATATATTTTGTTTTCCAACACACAAAAAATTATACGTTGATAACTTTGGTTACTAAAAAATGAAAATATCAATTTTCAGATTTAAATCTCCAAGTGACGCTATGTCTCCCTTTACAGCTACTGTATGTTTTAATTAAGTTCAAGACTATGGGGCAGTACATTGGGAATAAAGTTGCTGCCAAAAAGTGCCAGAGACCCGTAATTGATCCTGAATATGGGTGCTGTCTGTATGGAGTTTGCTCCTTTTCCCTTTGATCGCATGGGTTTTCTTCGGGTGCTCTTGTTTCCTTTCACATTGCAAAGGTGTGCAGGAACCTATTTCAGACCCAACCCAAAACGTAATATTTTCCTTTTGTCCAGAGATTCTGTCTGACCTGTTGAGTTACTCCAGCTTTTTGTGTCTATCTTCAGTTTAAACCAGCATCTGCAGTTCCTTCCTACACACATGATACTATACGATAAAACTTTATTAATCCCAGGAGGGAAATTGTGTGTGTGTGTGTGTGTGTGTGTGTGTGTGTGTGTGTGTGTGTGTGTGTGTGTGTGTGTGTGTGTGTGTGTGTGTGTGTGTGTGTGTGTGTGTGTGTGTGTGTGTGTGTGGGGGAGGGGTATCTATATTATGCACACACACACACAGACATATATATATTTATATATTCTTATATAAATATATACCGTTTTGTTTTCTCGTTTATAACATTGTTTACAGAGTACTGTGTTTACATATTCTGTTGTGCTGCTGCAAGTAAGGATTTCATTGTTCTAACTGAGACGTGAGAGAATAAAACACTCTTGACTCTTGACTTACTCCACTAATGTGTGGGATAGAACTAGTGTACGGGTGGACGGCGTGGACTCAATGGGCCGAAGGGCCTATTTCCACGCTGTATATTTAAATTAAACTAAAAACACTAAAACCAGAGGGAGTCTAAAGAAGTGTCTCTACCCGAAACGTCACCCAATTTCTTCTATCCAGAGTTGCTGGCTGTTCCATGGAGTTCCCCCGCACAAATAAAGCATGATATAGTCTACCATAGTTACCCAACCAGACGCATCTAAATTTAAGGTACCTCTTTTTTCCCCAAGAACCCTTTTTTGCTTAAGTCCAAGTCAAGAGTCAAGAGAGTTTTATTGTCCCAGATAGGACAATGAAATTCTTCCTTGCTGCAGCACAACAGAATATGTAAACATAATACTGAACAGAAATAAAAGTTCAGTGTGTTAGAAACATAGAAACATAGAAAATAGGTGCAGGAGTAGGCCATTCGGCCCTTCGAGCCTGCACCGCCATTCAATATGATCATGGCTGATCATCCAACTCAGTATCCTGTACCTGCCTTCTCTCCATACCCCCTGACCCCTTTAGCCACAAGGGCCACATCTAACTCCCTCTTAAATATAGCCAATGAACTGGCCTCGACTACCCTCTGTGGCAGAGAGTTCCAGAGATTCACCACTCTCTGTGTGAAAAATGTTTTTCTCATCTCGGTCCTAAAAGATTTCCCCTTTATCCTTAAACTGTGACCCCTTGTCCTGGACTTCCCCAACATCGGGAACAATCTTCCTGCATCTAGCCTGTCCAACCCTTTAAGAATTTTGTAAGTTTCTATAAGATCCCCCCTCAATCTTCTAAATTCTAGCAAGTACAAGCCGAGTCTATCCAGTCTTTCTTCATATGAAAGTCCTGACATCCCAGGAATCAGTCTGGTGAACCTTCTCTGTACTCCCTCTATGGCAAGAATGTCTTTCCTCAGATTTGGAGACCAAATCTGAACGCAATACTCCAGGTGTGGTCTCAACAAGACCCTGTACAACTGCAGTACAACCTCCCTGCTCCTATACTCAAATCATTTTTTATATACCATAGACCATATATATACACCATAAATAAACAGATAAAATGCAATAGGCTGTTATTGTTCAGCCCTCCACCACCTCCAATTTAAATTCCATTTAGAATATTTATGGAGGACCAGGAAACCAGAAGCAAGAGTTACTCCAGGGAGTTACTCCAGATCCAGGGTCAGGGAGTGATTCTGCGTTGGTTTTCAGCGGTCGCGGCGAGGCGGCGACCGGACAGCAATGGCGGCCAGATCTCCCACAATTCAAAGCGAGGGACAAAGTGCTCAGCGCCGACCAGTTGCCGTGGCAGTGCGCATGCGCAGGGCGGCCGATGATATGCTGGCCGTGGTTGTGCGGATGTGCAGGGGGAGGATGTGCTGGCTGTAGCAGTGCGCATGTGCAAGGCGGCCTGCCATGCCAGAAGATGAGGAGCAGGCGGAGAGCGGAGACCCGGACATGGATACAGATGGCGGGCGGAGACGGAGATTGACTGACAGAGAGAGAGAGAGAGAGAGAGAGAGAGAGATAGAGAGGGGGGCCTGCCCAGAGTTGAACAGCAGGTGTCCTGCCTTGGCCGGAGGCCCCCTAGATTTCGAGGCCCTAGGCTTCAGCCTATGAAGCCTAGTGGTAAATCCGTCTCTGCGAGGCCCCCCTAGATCTCGAGGCCTTAAGCTTAAGCTTGTCAAACTAATACGGGGTTGGTATTGATGGCACTGCCCTGAGCTGGTTCATCTCCTACCTCAAAGGTAGGAGTTTCTCTACTAACATAGGCAACTCTTTCTCCTCCCCAGCTAATCTCTGCTGTGGGGTTCCACAAGGTTCCATACTTGGCCCCATTCTCTTCTCCCGGTATATGCTCCCCTTAGGCCAAGTCATTCAAAGGCACGGCATTTCCTTCCATTGCTACGCAGATGATACACAACTCTATCTCCCCCTGAAGCCCAAAAAACGATCAAATCTGCTTAACCTTATGCGCTGCCTCGAGGATATAAAGTGTTGGATGGCCCTCCAACTAAACAAGAGTAAGTCTGAGGTCATCCTTCTCGGCCCCTCGGACTCAATCAAAATGATAGCAGGCAGCCTTGGAAGCCTTACCCCACTACTCAAACCACACGTCAAAAACCTTGGCGTGATATTTGACTCAGCATTGAAATTTGACAAACAAGTTACTGCCGTGGTAAAAGCTAGCTTCTTCCAGCTTCGGACGATAGCTAAAATAAAACAATTCCTCCACTTTGATGACCTCGAAAAGATCATCCACACATTTATCTCCTCCCGCCTAGATTACTGCAACTCCCTTTACACTGGCATCAGCCAATCTTCCCTGTCCCTCCTGCAACTGGTCCAAAACGCCGCAGCGAGATTCCTGACGGGCACCCGAAAAAGGGACCACATCACCCCGATCCTGGCCTCTCTCCACTGGCTCCCTGTGCGGTTCCGAAAAAATGTCAAGATCCTCCTTTATGTCTACAAAGCCCTTAACGGGCTTGCCCCCACCTACATCAAAAGTCTTCTCACCCACCTCACCACCTCCAGGTCCCTCAGATCGGCCAACTTGGGGTTACTGAACATCCCGCGGTCCAGGCATAAGCTCAGGGGTGACCGCGCCTTTGCGGTTGCAGCTCCTAGACTGTGGAACAGCATCCCTCTGCCCATCAGAACTGCCCCCTCCATCGACTCCTTTAAGTCGAGACTTAAAACTCATCTTTACTCTCAAGCCTTTCTTGACGTCCTCTGAGTGAGGGCTATATGTATGTATTTATGTATGCACTTAATCTATGAACCAATGCTGTAAAATGTTAGTACCTCCACTAATGTAAAGCACTGGCCAACGAGAGTTGTTTTTTAAATGTGCTATATAAATAAAAGTGACTTGACTTGAATACGTAAATCCGGCCCTGGCGCTCGGTCGACTGAAACAGCTCTCGATCTAGATAAGCCTCAGGCCTCTGCACTTCATGAGTTCATGAGTTCATAAGTTCATAAGTTATAGGAGCAGAAATAGGTAATTCGCCCCATCAAGTCTACTCCACCGTTCAATCATGGCTGATATACCTCGCAACCCTATTCTCCTGACTTCTCCCCATAACCCGACACCCTTACTAATCAAGAATCTGTCAACATCTTTTTTTTTAAATTTTTATTAGAAGCAATTGTACAAGGATAAAACGATCAACATCACAATTATACAATTATTGTACAGCTTCATTTTTAACCTTATAACCTAAATTTTAAAAAAAGAAAAAAAGAATAAAAAAGGAAAACAAGGAAAGAAGAAAAGAAAAAATGAAGAGATAAAGTAGAAAAGAACAAGAAAAAGACCCCTAAGCTACCAAAGCAGTGCAGAGGAAAGAAAAAGAAATAAGAAAAGAAAAGATGGAGATATACCTCCCCCCCCCCCCCCCCCTCACCCATCATAGCATCGGATTTAGATTTAAATTGTGTTTCACCATTCTGTTGTTGTAAGAATTCAGTAAAGGGTATCCATGTCTTAAGAAATTGATCTGTTTTTTCTGCCAAGACAAGCCTAATGTTTTCCAAGTGTAGTGTCTCGGACATATCTGTAATCCACATCTTCACTGCGGGGACTGGTGTCTGTTTCCAAAATTTAAGTAATAATTTTTTCGCCATTATTAGGCCGCAATTGAGGAAACGTCTTTGAAATATCGTTAGCGTAGAGCAGGCCTCTGACATACCTAATATGATCAGTTTTATATCTGGGTCCAATTTAATTTTAAGTATTTTGGAAAAGGTATCAAATATTCCCCTCCAGAAGTTTTGTAACTTTGTGCAGGAAGCGGGAGAATGGGTTGTAGTCGCTTCTTGGAGGAGACATTTATCACAAATAGGAAAGACATTTGGGAAGATCTTGTTCAATTTGGACTTTGAATAATAAAGTCTATGCAGTATTTTAAATTGTATCAGGGAGTGCCTAATGTTAAGAGAGCAGTAATGTATGTATAAAAGGCTTTCCTCCCAACCATCCTTTGAGATTAGTAAACCCAATTCATCTTCCCATGCTCGCCTAAGCATTTCAGAAGATGGGATGTGTACGGTTAGAAGGGTATTGTAAATATAGGATATTAACTTACTTGTGTCTGCCTTTCTATTCATGCATTCGTCTAATATATCTGGGCCCATAGAATGACAGTCTTGTGTGTGTGTTTTCACATAGTGTGGGGGGTAACGGGGCAACTTTTTCTCCGGGCTGCCCCGTCGACCCGTCCTTGCGGCCTACCAGCGGGCGTGGAGCGGCGTTTTCCTGGCGGGGACTGCCCAGCACCTTCAGCTCCGGTGGCGGCACAGCGCTGGAGCGCTATCGCACAGCGGAGCGGGCGATGCCTTGCCTGGGTCGCTGCGCTGGATCGACGCGCTGGAGCTCTGGTGAGCTCTGACCGCCGAGCTCAACACCTCCGGGCTGCAGGACTGCGGAGCGGGCAGCCGCGGGCGGCGGCGCGGACCCTAACATCGGGAGCCTCGGAGCTCCAAATTGGCGCGGCCCTGTTGGCTTCAGGTGCCACGGACTTCAATAGGAGATCGGCTGTTCCAGCCGTCCCAGCCGCTGCGTGGACTCTCCCGACGCCGGGGCAACTCCACCCAGCGAGAACGGCCAGGAACATCGGGCCTCCGTAGAGGCAACTGTGGAGGCCTCAATTGGCCTGACTTTGGGTGAACTGGGGTTGGGGACTAGACATTGTGCCTTCCCCCACAGTGATAATCATTGTGGGGGGATGATTTTATTTTGTGTGTGTAAATGATATTTTATTTTATGTCCAAGATGGCTGCCGGAGGGGAGAGTGGACGCTGGCGTGCTTTAGCAGCCGCTGCTCTCTCTTCCATATTCTGTCTTCCATATTGTGTTTTTGATTTTTGTTTTTGGATTGAATTCTCTCTTTAATTTGTGTACTCGTGATGTCTTTACTATTTATTTCATTCCGCTTACATGTTTCTACTTTGTTAAACTTTGTAAGGTGTCCTTGAGACTTTTGAAAGGCGCCCATAAATAAAATTTATTATTATTATTATTATTATAGTCTCGGATTTGAAGATATCTAAAAAAATTACTAGATTTCAAATGATATTTCTCCTGTAATTCTTCAAACGAGAGGAAGATCCCCTTCTCGTAAAGATGTCTAAGCATTTTGATTCCTGAGTTTTTCCATTGTGCAAACGCCTTATCTAAGGTAGACAATTTAAACGAGGGATTGTCGGTGATTGGTAAAAGGAGAGAGAAATTTCTCAATTTGAGAGTTGATTTCAACTTTCCAAATTCGTAGGGTGCTATGAATTATCGGATTTTTCTCATACGTTGATTTATTCAGATGTATTGGAGAAAGAAGAATCACGCCTATATTAAAAGGCGAACAATCTTCCCTCTCCATTTTTATCCAGTTTACTTGTTGACATATATCATCCATCCAGTAGATTACATTTTTAATATTAGTTGCCCAGTAATAAAAAAGAAAATTGGGGAGTGCTAATCCACCGTTTTCTTTACGTTTACATAAATGTCGTTTGTGAATTCTATGGGTTTTATAATCCCAGATAAAATTTGTAATCACAGTCAAGTTTAAAAAAAAACTTTTACGGAGATAAATCGGTATTGATTGAAATAGGTAAAGGAGTTGTGGAAGGAAAATCATCTTTATAGCATTTACTCTACCTATAAGGGAAATAGGAAGTGTTTTCCAAAATTGAATAAGGGCATTTAATTTAGTAATTAATGGTGGAAAATTTGCTTGGAATAGAGAGGTATATTTTCTAGACACATAAACTCCAAGGTATTTGAATTTTTCAGTGACAATTCTAAAGGGAAATTTTAGGAAATATGAAGGGTCTTGAGCTTTTATTGGCATAATTTCACTTTTATTCCAGTTTATTCTATACCCTGAAAAGGAACCAAATTGTTCTATAAGGTTTAATATATTTGGGATACTGACTTGAGAGTTGGTAATATATAAAAGTACATCGTCTGCATATAACGACATTTTGTTATTGGTATGTTTAGTATTATAACCGTGAATGCCCGGATGTACTCTTCTCTGACAATCTCTGCCTTAAAAATATCCATTGACTTGGCGTCCACAGCCATCTGTGGCAATGAATTCCACAGATTCACTGCCCTCTGACTAAAGAAATTTCTCCTCATCTACTTTCTAAAGATACGTTCGTTTATTCTGAGGCTATGGCTTCTCGTTCTAGACTCTCCCACCAGTGGAATCATCCTCTCCACATTCACTCTGTACAGGTCTTTCATTATTCAGGGCCTTCCTCCATCGCCTTCGACTGGATAGGCCCACGAACCAACATCCCTTTCCTCACCTGGCCATCTTTGCATCACGGAGGCGTCTCTTGCAGCCGATCTTGATGGCGCCAGGAGCAATACACCGGTTAACCCTCCTACCAGCCCTTGCTCCAGTGGCTCCCTCCTGGTACCGCAGTCCGCCGAGCTTCACGTCTTCCTGGTGGGCACTGTGGTCGCGGCACCTCAGGAAGGCCTCGTTAACCACTCCCATATAACCTTGGGCACTCTAGAGCCATAGTGTCAGGCAGCTCGGAAATAAGCTCAACTCGCCCATGCCAACCAAGATACCCCACCTAAGTTTTGTTCAGTTTAGTTTAGAGATACAGTGTGGAAACAAGAATGGTCTTGACCGGAAACGTCACCCATTCCTTCTAGTCAGAGATGCTGCCTGTCGCACTGAGTTACTCCAGAATTTTGTGTCTGTCAAACAGGCCTTTCGGCCCACTGAGTCCACGCCAACCAGTGATCACCTGCACACCAGTTCTATTGTACACACTAGGGACGGTTTATAGAAGCCAATTAACCTATAAACCTGCACATCTTTGGAATGTGGGAGGCAACTGGAGTTCCCGGAGGAAACCCACGTAATCACAAGGAGAACGTACAAATTCTGTACAGACACCACCGTAGTCAGGATCGAACCCGGGTCTCGGGCGCTGCAAGGCATCATATCTACCGCCGTACCACTGTAACGCCTTGCTGTTCTTTGTGTGGAGTGTGCACTTTCTCCTTTCTCCTTTCTCCTTTCTTCTTTGCCCGGGTGCTCTGGTTTACTCCCACGTCGGAAAGGAATGCCGGTCAGTAAATTAATTGTCCCTTACAAATTTCTCCCAGTGTAGGTTTCGGGTCCGAAGTCTGAAGAAAGGTCCCTAACTGAAACGTCATCTGTCCATTCCCCTCACGGATGCTGCCTGACTCGTTGCTTTCCTCCAACATATTGTGTTTTGCAACAAGTTTAATTGCAAGTTGTAAATATAAATGACCATATGAAGGACTTTCATAAATCAGCATCTGCAGTTCCTTGTTGCTTTAATGATTCAACAAGGTTTTTAATACAGCTCTGAATTACATTGTACTTACATCCAATCTGTCTTATATTCTGATAAACTGATCTGTGTTTCCCAAGATTAACAGAGGCATTATCAATCACATCAGATGACATGCAATTTGTACTCAGGTTGTTTTCATCAGCAATTTGCAAAACATGTACTACTGTGATCTTACTTGTGCTCATGTAACTGGTGTAAAAAAAAAAACAAGCCATATTTCATGACTTTTGTACAGGAAAATTATGAAGTCATAAAACCTTGTTAGAAAATCTGATTCAATTGAAAAAAAAATCCTTCCTAATTCAAAATCATGAAGCCAAAATTCTTGCAATTGTGATTGAACCATTTTAACTGGATGCCAATTACTTTAGTCAGTTCACATACTATTTTTAGGTGACTTCAAACACCAGCAGAAAACATGAAAGCATTTGATACCACAGTCTTGACTAGTATAATTAGTTCAAGTTCAAGTTCAAGTTACAATTATTGTCACATTCACCAATTGGTACAGTGAGATTTGAGTTACCATACAGCCATACGAATAGAAAAAGAACACAATACACGATAGAGTGTAACATAAACATTCCCACACAGCGGAATCAACGTTCTCACTGTGAGGGAAGGCAATTAGTTGACTAGTATTAGGGCGGCAGAGTGGCGCAGCGGTAGAGTTGCTGCCTTACAGCGCCAGAGATCCCGTGTTCAATCCTGACTACGGGTGCTGTCTGTGTAGAGTTTGTACATTCTACCCGCGACAGAGTGGGTTTCTCCTGGTGCTCTGGTTTCTTCCCTCACTCCAAAGACGTACAGGTTTTGTAGCTTAAATGACTTCTGTAAATTGTGTAGGATAGACTGGTGTATGGTGATTGTAGGTTAGTGCGACTCAGTTGGCCGAAGGGCCTGTTTCCACATTGTATCTGAAAACTAAACCAAACTAAGCGAACGTAAACTCAAGTGATGAACCTCGGTAAATCTCCCAGTTTCTGCAGTCATCCAGAGATTATGAGAAGCGACGGTGCAAGAGTGTCCACTGATAATTTATTGTGTTATTGTTCATTGTATATTTATTTGTTGTGTTGTTGCATTAATATGCCCGCAATGCTGCAGCAAGTAAGAATGCCATTGTTACATTGTTTCATATGACAATTAAACACTCTCGACTCTTGATGACCAACTTGGAATCATAGACTAGGTAGGTCCAAAAGAGTATCTGACACAGTATCTTCTTCCCGCCCCCCCCACCCTCACATCAGTCTGAAGAACGGTCTCGACTCGAAACGTCACCTAATCCTTCACTCCATAGATGCTGCCTCCCGCTGAGTTACTCCAGCATTTTTGTCTACCATCTGACACACTAAGGTCATCAAAATTTACAGCAGGATCTTGATCGGTTGGGCAAGTTGACTTTTCCTCAGGTTCCTATTGAATCTTTCCCCCTCACCTCAAACGACGGCACGGTGGCGCAGCGGTAGAGTTGCTGCCTTACTGCGCCATGAGACCCGGGTTCGATCCCGACTATGGGTGCTGTCTGTACGGAGTTTGTACCTTCTCCCCGTGACTGCGTGGGTTTTCTCCGAGATAGACAATAGGCAATAGACAATAGGTGCAGGAGTAAGCCATTCGGCCCTTCGAGCCAGCACTGCCATTCAATGTGATCATGACTGATCATCCCCAATCAGTACCCCGTTCCTGCCTTCTCCCCATATCCCCTGACTCCGCTATCTTTAAGAGCCCTATCTAGCTATCTCTTGAAAGTATTCAGAGAACCGGCCCCCACCGCTCTCTGAGGCAGAGAATTCCACAGACTCACAATTCTCTGTTTCCTCATCTCCGTTCTAAATGGCTTACTCCTTATTCTTAAACTGTGGCCTCTGGTTCTGGACTCCCCCAACATCGGGAACATGTTTCCTGCCTCTAGCGTGTCCAAACCCTTAACAATCTTATATGTTTCAATAAGATCTTCGGTTTCCTCCCACACTCCAAAGAAGTACAGGTTAGTAGGTTAATTGGCTTGATATAAGTGTAAATTGTCCCTAGTGTGTGTAGGATAGTGTTAATGTGCGGGGATCGCTGGTTGGTGCAGACTCGGTCGGCTGAAGGGCCTGTTTCCGCGCTGTATCTCTAAACTAAACTAAACCTATGTCCTCTGGTTCTCGATTCCCCTACTCTGGGCAAAAGATTCTGTGCGTCTAACCGATCTATTCCTCTCGTGATTTTATACCCCTCTGTAAGATCACCCCTCATCCTCCTGTGTTTCAAGGAATAAAAGCCTAGCCTGCTTAACTTGTCCCTATACCTCAGGCCCTGGAGTCCTGGCAACTTCCTCGTAAATATTCCCAGCACCCTTTCCAGCTTGTCATCATCGTTCCTATAACATGGTGCCCAAAACTAACACAATACTCCAAATGTGGCCTCACCAACGTCTTCCTCTACTCTGGGCAAAAGGCTCTGTGCATGCAAGTAAAGCAAATGAGTTAGAGTTAGATTTAGCTCATAGGGCTAACGGAATCAAGGGACATGGGGAAAAAGTGGGAACGGGGTATTTATTTTGGATGATCAGCCATGATCATATTAAATGGCGGTGCTGCCTCAAAGGGCCGAAAGGCCTACTCCTGCACTTATTTTCTATGTTTCTATGTTTCTAAATGTATTTCTCTGTAAGTTATTTTCGAACATAGGTCATAGAACAGTACAGCACAGGAATGTTAGTGCCAAATAAAACTGATCTCATCTGCATGTACATGATCCATATCCCTCTATTCCCCGGACTTCCACATGCCTGTCTAAAAGCTTCTTAAATACCACTGTCGTATTTGCCTCCGCTACCACTGTCTTCCCGGCCCCCACCACTCTGTAACAAAGCACTTGCCCCGCACATCTAAATTAAACTTTCCCCCCTCTCACCTTATAGCTATGTGCTCCAGTGTTGGACATTTCCACCCTGGGAAAATGGCTCTGACTGTCTACCCTATCTATGTCTCTCGTAATTGTAAACGCTTCTTTCAAGTCTGCTCTCAACCTCTGGCGTTCCGGAGAAGACAATCCAAGTTTATCCAATCTCTCCCTGTAGCTGAGACCCTCGAATCCAGGCAGCATTCTGGTAGAGCTTTAACACAGCTCTTAATAAAACACTTTGTTGGTTTAATTTACCAGGTGTCAAAGTCAAGAGTGTTTAATTGTCATATGCACAGGAAACAGAACAATGAAATTCTTACTTGCAGCAGCTTGACAAGTCTATTATCACCAATTTCTCACAAAGTGATAATGATAAAACTTGTTTCTGTTATTCACAGGTTTTTTTAGATCAAAAGGGTAACTCTTCCTGCATTAAACAAATTGCTTTATTCATCAACTTTGTAAAGTTACTTTTTACTGCTGGGCTTTAGAGAGGGAGGAGAGATATTGACAGAGAGAGAGAGAGGGAGATGGAGGGGGGAAGAAAGAGGGTGCGAGAGATAGTGAGGGTGTGAGAGAGAGAGAGAGACAAAGAGAGGGAGAGGAGAGATGAGAGGGAGAAAGAGAGGTGAGAGAGGGAGAGAGAGGGAGAGTGAGAGAGAGAGAGAGAGGCAGCGACAGAGAGAGAGAGAGAGAGACACAGAGAGAGAGAGAGAGAGAGAGAGAGAGAGAGAGAGAGAGAGAGAGAGAGAGAGAGAGAGAGAGAGAGAGAGAGAGAGAGAGAGAGAGAGAGAGAGAGAGAGAGAGAGAGAGAGAGAGAGAGAGAGAGAGAGAGAGAGAGAGAGAGAGAGAGAGAGAGAGAGAGAGAGAGAGAGAGAGAGAGAGAGAGAGAGAGAGAGAGAGAGAGAGAGAGAGAGAGAGAGAGAAAGAAAGAAAGAAAGAACATGAGGGAGATATGGAGAGGGGGAGAGAGAGAGAGAATGTGTGTGAGAGGAAAAGGGAGGAGAGAGAGATGATAGAGAAAAGAGAGAGGAGAGAAAGAGGAGAGAGCGAGAGTGAAAGAGAGGGGTGCAAGCGAGAGAGAGCAAAAAAGAGAAGAGAGGAAATGAGATGAAGAGAGGAGCGAGAAGGAGAGAGGAGAGAGAAAGAGAGTATGTGTGCGAGGAAAAGGGCGGAGAGAGAGAGAGGAGAGAAAAGAGGAGAGGGAGAGTGAGAGAGGGGAGTGCAAGCGAGAGAGCAAAAAAGAGAACAGAGAGAGTGAGTGAGATAAAACTGCAAACTTAAAGATATGGAAACCATGGCAACCTCCTCCAGTGCAGAATGCCAACTTGGTCGGAATGAACTGGGTGGGCCGAGGAGCCTGATTCCAGCTCTGTAGCTCTATGACTCCAGTGGACATCCAGACTATATCTGAGACCCTCCATTCCCACCAACATTTCATTACCAGACACTGCCTCTGGAAACCCACTATTGACTCTCAATCCACTTCCCGTTGCCCGACTCATGACCCTACATTTCCTGTGGATACTTCTACATATTTAAAACTTCCCCAAATCTCACAGATAAAAGTACCCATGTAATAGTCCTTCAAGCAACAAGATTTTAAGAGACATAAATAAGATAATCAGAACCTTTTTCCCAGGGTGGAAATGTCCAACACTAGAGTGCATAGCAATAAGGTGAGGAGGAGGAAGGTTTAATGGAGATGTTTGCACTAGTGGGAGAGTCTAGGACCAGAGGCCAGAGGCCAGAGCCCGAGAATAAAAGGGCATACCTTTAGGAAGGAGATGAGAAGGGATTTCTTCAGTCAGAGGCTAGTGAATCTGTGGAATTCATTGCCACAGAAGGCTGTGGAAGCCAAGTCGATGGATATTTTTGAGGCAGAGATTAATCGGTTCTTGATTAGTACGGGTTATGGGGAGAAGGCAGGAGAATGGGGTTGAGAAGCAAAGATAGATCAGCCAAGATAGAATGGCAGAGTAGACTAGATAGCCGAACGGCCTCATTCTGCTCCTATCACCCTACACAGAGGGTAGTGGGGGGGGGGGGGGCCTGGAACGCATTGTCAGGGGTGGAGGCATTTACGATAGTGGCGTTCAAGAAGCTTTTAGATAGGCACATGGAATTGCAGGGAATGGAGGGGTATGGATCACTTACAGGCAGATGAGTTGAGTTCAGCCAGGCATCATGTTCGTCACGGGCAGCCAGGCATTGAACTGTCTCCAGAACCTGACTGCTTTGAAGATGTGTGCACGTGCCTGGGAGTTTTTACCCTACAGCTCCCAGTCAACGCACCTGCGCTGCGCTCCACAGACCCACATTCAGCTGATGAGTTGAAGTTAATATATCTTCCTCTTATTGATATTTTATTTGCAAGACATTTTCGAAGTACTTCGTGGCCTCTGAATATCTTTTGAAGTCTGTACTTCCATTGCCTTGAGTAAGGAGGAACTGCAGTTGCTGGTTAAACCAAAGGCAGACACAAAGAGCTGGAGTAACTCAGCCGGTCAGGCAGCATCTCTGGAGGAAAAGAATGGCGAATGTTTCAGGTCGAGATCCTTCTTCAGAGCCTTGATTGATTGATACTTCATTGTCACGTGTACTTGGTACAGTGAAATTCTTTGTGTAGAATAAATACATAGTAGGCAAAGAGTATGCATGGGGCACTGACAAAGCTACAAATGTATTCAATATCAATGGTCCCTCTTTCTTCGCATCCTTGTATCCCTGCCCCTGCCCCTTCCCCAGCCAACAATGGGCCACCCTTCCTGAGGTTATCTGTTGCCAGCTCTGATTTGTTCTGGCCTTTCGTTGCCTCCAGTTTCCCCTCACCCCCACCCTCACCCCCACCCACCACCTCTACAATTCAGTCTGAAGAAGGGTTCCGACCCGAAACGTTACCTATTCCTTTCCTCCAGAGATGCTGCCTGACCTGCTGAGTTACTCCAGCATGTTGTGCCTATCTTCAGTATAAACCAGCATCTGCAGTTCCTTCCTACATACGTTTACATATTTCTGCTGAAGCATGAACGTCACTGTTCCATTTCAGGGCACACGACGATAAACCACTCGTGACCCACTTGCCTCTTGAACACTTGTCTGAAGAAGGGTTTCGGCCCGAAACGTTGCCTATTTCCTTCGCTCCATAGATGCTGCTGCACCCGCTGAGTTTCTCCAGCATTTTTGTGTACCTGCCTCTTGAACACGTTGGGTCAATTGCTCCTGAACTGTTGGTGGGAGAGCCAGGCAAGGCAAGGGCCATTTCTTTGAGCCTCCAACTAGATTGCTTCTAGGGATTACAGCTCTCACAAGTGGAACTTGAACATGGAGTGACACAGTGCGTGAGAGTCTGCTCATATTGAGTGGTCATCCAGGCAGAAGCTGACAATGGTTGTCTATTACTTCAATCTAAATGTGGTAATGTTGGTGCTGAAAGCTGCACCAGAAGAGATGTCAGCCACAATGACAAGCTAATCTTCCGCTCTTTGCATTCAGTAAAATCCTTCCTGACACCAAGACAGGCCCTATGATAGAATAGAGAGACTAGATTGTACGTGGCAGTGCTGTTAGTTGTGGGGATAGTTCTATCCATTGCAATTAAAGTAAATCAGTCTGAAGAAGGGTCCCGACCCAAAATGTCACTCGTCCTTTTTCTTCAGATGCTGCCTGATCCACTGAGTTACTCCAGCACACTGCTTCTATTATAGTTTAGTTCAGAGACACAGCACAGAAACAGGCCCTTCGGCCCACTGAATCCATGTCGACCAGTGATCTCCCCGTAAACTTGCTACACACTAGGGACAATGTATAATCTTTACCAAAGCCAATTAGCGTACAAATCTGTTCACCTTTGGGATGTGGGAGGAAACCGGAGCACCCGGAGAAAAGCCATGCGGTAACAGGGAGAACGTACGAATTTCATACAGACAGCACCGGTCAGGATCGAGCCCGGGTCTCTGGCACCACAAGGCTGCAGCTCTACCACTGCGCCACCTTGCCGCCCTTCTATCTTTGTTTTAAACCAGCAAGTGCAGTTCTTTATTTCGACATGTTACCTCTTCATTGTCTTGAGGAACGAGGGCCAGCTTGATATTTAATTTAATTTTAATTAAGTTTAGTTTATTATCACATCCACCGAGGTGCAGTGAAAAGCTTTTTATTGTGTGCTATCCAGTCAGCGAAAAGACTAGACATGATTAGAATCAAGCAATCCAGAGTGTATAGACACATGATAAAGGGAATAATGTGCAATATAAAGTCCAGTAGAGTCTGAATAAAGATAGTTTAAAGAACTCCAGCGAGGTTAGGACCACTCTCTAGTTGGTGAGAGGACAGTTCAGTTGCCAAATGACAACTGGGAGGAATCTGTCCTATGACCCAGGTCATAGGACAGATGTGAAAAGGGGAAGAGGGTTCTATCTGAATAGGATGAAAGGAAGGGTGTCCATTAAGATAACGGGGAGGTACAGTGGCACAGTGGTAGAGTTGTTGCCTTACAGCGCTAGAGGCCCAGGTTCAATCCTGACCACAGGTGCTGTCTGTACAGTGTTTGTACATACTCCCTGTGACCACGTGGACTTTCTCCAGGATCACTGGTTTCTTCCTACACTCCATAGACGTACAGGTATGTAGCTTAATTGGCTTGGTAAAATTGTAAATTGTCCCTGCGAATTTCAACATTGAGGAGCTCGCAGTCTCGGGTAGAGACTGATGTCGGGAAGCTCCAAGCCACATGAGGTTCGACTAGCCCCAGCCCGGGGTCCGATCGCCTGGTGCGGGGGAGCTGACATTCCCCCGATGCGGGAGCTTGATCGCCCCGATGCGAAGGGCTCGACCGCCGGCTGCGGGAACCAGGATCACCCCGACAACGGAAGGTTCGAGTGCCCCGACCACGGGAGAACAAAGAAGGGAAGAAGATTGAAATTGTTTTGACTTCTATCACAGTGAGGAATGTGGGGGAGTCGCTGTGGTGGATGTTCATGTTAAAAATGTATTTGGGTGTCTTGTTGCTCTTTATTGGTATGACTGTATGGCAATTCAAATTCCTCGTATTTTGCAAAACATACTTGGCTAATAATGTACTAATATGATTATGATTATGATCAGTGTGTGTAGGATATTGTTAGTGTGCAGGGATCACTGTTCGGCGTGTACCTAGTGGGCCGAAGGCCTGTTTCTGCGCTGTATCTTTAAATTATACTAAAATAACAACCTTAGGTTTAGGTTTATTATTGTCACATTAACTCAGGTACAGTGAAAAGCTTTGTTTTGCATGTCATCCAAACAGATGAGATATACCATACATAGATGTAATCAGTTCAAACTCAACTACAATACATAGAGCAGTGGGGAAGATACAGAGTGCAGGATATAGTTTGCAGCATTGTAGAGCAAACGTTCCTTAGGCAAAATCCAATGTCCTCAATAAGGTAGAGGTGAATAGAACAGCTTACCCTAGCTTATGGAAGGACCTTTCAGAAGCCCGATATCAGAGGGGAAGAAGCTTTTGCTGAGTCTGGTGTTGGGCACTTTCAAGCTTCTGTACCTTCTGCTGGATGGGAGCAGGTTAGAATGAGAAGAAGGGATGACTGGGGTGGGACTAGTCTTTGATTATGTTGGCTGCATTTCTGAAGCAGCGTGACGTGTAGATGGAGTCAATGGTTGGAAGTCTAGTGTGTGTGATGGATTGTGCTACATCTACAACTCTCTGCAATTGCTTGCGATCTTGAGCAGAACTGTTCCCAAGCCAAGCTGTGATGCAATTCTCTGGTACATCTGCATTACTTTGTAAGGGTCACTGGATCGCATTATAGACACATATTGTACACACACAAGTTCCCACTTAAAGAAACATTTCACTAACCAAATCCTGGATCTGCAGATATTTAAACATCTATTTGTAAGTTGGGAAGTCCTGGCAAAACCTTTTAGATAGGCACATGGATATGCAGAGAACGGAGGGATATGGATCATGAACAGATCTTGGCATCAGGTTAGGCAAGGACATTGTGGGCCTAGAGCCATAGACATAGAGTCACACAGCGTGGAAACAAGCACTTTGGCCCAACTTGACCTTGCCGATCCAAATGCCCCATCTACACTAGTCCCACCTGCCTGCATTTGGCCCATATCCTTTTAAACCTGTTATATCCATGTATATGTCCAAATGTGTCTTAAATGTTATGATGGTACAATCTATGCTGCCTCAACTACCTCCTTCGGCAGCTCGTTCCATACACCCTCCACCATTTGTGTAAATAAGTTACCCCTCAGGTTCCTATTAAATCTTTCCCTCCTCACTTTAAATCTATGTCCTCTGGTTTTCGATTACCCAACTCTGGGCAAAAGACTGTGCGTTTACCTGATCTATTCCTCTTATGATTTTGTGCACCTCTATAAGCTCACACCCACATCCTCCTGCGCTCCAAGGAATAGAGTCCCAGCCTGCTCAACCTCTCATAGCTCTGGCCCTCAAGTCCTAGCAACTTCCTCGCAAATCTTCTCTGCACCTTTTCCATCTTGATAACATCTATCCTACAACATGGAGATCAAAACTGAACACAATATTCCAAATGTGGCCTCACTAACGACTTATACAACTGAAAAATTACCTCCCAACTTCCATGGTCAATACTCCTACTGACTAAGTCTTTTTGACGACCTTATATACCTGTAGTCCTGCATTCAAGGAACTAAAAACCTGCACACCTAGATCTATAAGATCACCCCTCATCCTCCTGCACTACAAGGAATAATAGTAAGATTAAACGAGAACTTATCAGTTTGAAGTTTGATCTTTATTTTATGAGGAGTTACGATGAGGGACTACGTGAAGAATCCCATACAGCCGCACGTGCGTCAATCTTCAAAGCAGCGGTGTGAAATCACAGATAATCGTGACTGAAGTATAATAGTAAGACGAGAGAAGAATAGAACTACCAGATGAGATTTATGAGGGTTGGGAGCGGAGGGCACGTAGTCCCTCATCGTAACTCCTCATAAAATAAAGATCAAACTTCAAACTTGTAAGTTCTCGTTTAATCTTACTATTTTACTTCGGAGTCACGTGAGTGACTACGTGAAGATTTCAAAGCTCTGTGATTTCATGCCGCGAGAAACAAGTCTACACAACCACAACTGCTTCATTGTCAAATGAGGGAAAACATTCATAATGCATACAGTCATGACATAGATTTAAAACATGCTGATACTGTTAAATGAAGTAATCATAATAGTCCCATCTCTCATCCGGATGGAACCTATAAACAGAACGTAAAATGAGATTGAGAAATACCCTGGTCTGGCAACGGGTTATTATAAAATGTTTGGAAATTCGGTCTTTTGACCATGCTTCAGCCGTTAGGATGTAGTCCAGCGAGACATAATAGTAAGATTAAACGAGAACTTACCAGTTTGAAGTTTGATCTGTATTTTATGAGGAGTTACGATGAGGGATTACGTGAAGAACCCGCTCAGTGCGCAGGCGCGGCATACTTCCAAGCAGCGGTGTGGAATCACAGATAGACACAGGTATTTGAAGTAAACATAGTAAAGAAAAGGAGACATCAATTTATTCGTTTGATCCATATAATGAGGGTGGGAGCGGAGGGCACGTAATCCCTCATCGTAACTCCTCATAAAATACAGATCAAACTTCAAACTGGTAAGTTCTCGTTTAATCTTACTATTTTACTTCGGAGTCACGTGAGTGACTACGTGAAGATTTCAAAGCTCTGTGATTTCAAACCGTGTAACAGTTTTATTTCACTCACTGCCGAAGTTCTTGAGGGAGGAAGTGTTATCGTAATCAACCAATGAATCTGTTTCTCAAGAAACAAAAAAGGTATTTATTAACAATAACAAAATTAAATAGCTCCCCCGGGCTTAAATTAAATATTTGCAGCTTGTAATATTTTCTCTGCAAATAAATCAGGTTTCATCAACGGCTTATTATAAAAAGTTCTGAATGTCGTTTCCCTCGACCATCCTGCTGTATTCAGAATATGGTCAACCGGTACGTCCATTCTGTCGGCCGTTGATTTAGATGCTGCCCTAGTGGAATGAGATTTAAATGTATTAGTATCTATTCGGCAGCCTTCAGTACCTGTTTGAGCCATCTTGAAATGGTTTGGCTCATTACCCGGCCATGAGGTTTCTTGTGGCTGACCCATAAGGCTTTTTCACTCCCTCTGATATTGTGGGTTGTGTCTATATAATGTTGTAGATGAGTCACGACACACAACCGTGGCTCTGGTGGGTAGGCCCGGAATACCACCAGTGGATTAGCTGTTCCTGGCCTGCTTTGCTTCACCAGACCCTGTATGATGAATGTGATCTGATCTGGTGTGGTCACCATGTTGTCCAGCCTTAACTTGTGTAGTGACTGGACCCTCTGAGCGGATACGAGTGCCATCAACATGAGCGTCTTTAGTGTAGATTGCTCGAGGCTGAGGGATCTGGCTGGTGGCCATTCCCTGAGGTATGTCAGGACCACACTGATATCCCAAATATGGGTATACCTGGGTTTAGGGGGCTTGATATTATAAATGCCCTTCATCAGTTTTACCACCAGTGGATGGGATCCCATTGCCTGTTGTCCTGCTGGTTTGAGATAAGCAGAAAGAGCACTTCACGCTGTGTTGATGGCACTGTAACTGATCCCTTCATCATGGTGTAGATGGGCCAGGAATTTCAGTACGTTGGTGGCTGTGGCTGTTGCATACATTGTCCCTGTTTCCTGGCAGTACTTCTCCCATTTTCTTATGCTGATTAAGTACTGCCTCTTGGTGGATGTTCGAAGGGATGCCGACATGGTGGTGATGGTTCGTTCGGACAATCCCAGTTCCAGGTGAGGTCTATTCAAAACCTGCAACCCAGGAGTTTAATTTTCTCATGGCATGGGTGGCTTATGCCTGATACTGGGTGAGTTAATAATCCTGGATCACTGGGAAAGACCATTGGTGACTCAACCACCATGTCATGTAGAACCGGGAACCATGGCTGTGTAGGCCAGTCGGGCACCATCAAAATTCCAGAAGCAGAGTCCATCTGTATTTTGCGAAGTACCCGACTGATGAGGCAGAAGGGAGGGAAAGCATAGAAGAAGAAATTTCCCCAATCGAGCGTGAAGGCATCTACTGCTGCTGCCTCTGGGTCTGGTTCCCAAGCGACGTACATAGGTAACTGATGATTTAGTCGTGATGCAAATAAATTGATATCTGGCGTTCCATACTGCTTAATAACTTTAGCAAATACTTTAGGGTTTAACATCCATTCGATGTTATCATTGACTTTTTTTGTGAAATTATTTTTTATTGGAGGTAGATACATATCATATTATAATCGATACCAGTCTTACATTTTTAAATTACTAATATCGTCCATTATTATTACAATGTCTCCAATACTTTTTTTTAATTTAAAAAAAAACTAAATAGAACTAAAAAGATTTAGATGAAATAAAGAAAGAAAGAGAAAAAAGAGAAGAAGCAAAAAAAACAACAACAAAAAAACAAAACAAAAAACAAAAACAAAAAAAAACAAAAAAACAAAAAAACAAAAAGATAATAACGAAGAATGGAATGATTTACTACGATAAAAAACTTCATTCGAGATATATTCGTACATTTCAGAGTATAACCTTTCATCTATTCCTTGGCACGGGTGTTAGTCAGGTTCTTGTGCTGAACCATTCTGACCCTTTAAATAGTCAATAAAGGGAGACCATGTTCCGACGAATAGTTCCTGTTTGTCCAACAGGACAAGTCTAATTCTTTCCAAGTGTAAGGTCTCCGTCATTTCTATAATCCACATTTTAATTGTGGGGGTTATAGGGCCTTTCCAAAATTTTAGAATTATTTTTTTCCCAGTTATTATACTATAATCAATAAAGTTTCTTTGAGTTGTTGTAAATGTTTGATTTCGTTCTAACGTTTCAAGTATTATCAATTTTGATCCGGGTCCAATTGAATGCTAATCACTTTAGATATTATTGTGAAAATATTTACCCAGAAATTTTTAATTTTTATGCAATTTGCAAACATATGAGATAAGTTAGCTTCTAAATGTTGACATTTATCACATATTGGTGAGATATGTGGGAAGATTTTATTTAATTTTGTTTTAGAATAATGTAACCTATGTATTACTTTGAATTGTATTAGAGAATGTCTGGCATTTAATGAACATTGATGTATGTGTTGTAAACTTTCTTCCCAAGTATCTTTCGTTATTATTTGATTTAGTTCTTTTTCCCAAGTTTGTCTGTGTAAGTCCATCAATGGAATATCACTGTCTAATAAAATATTATATATATAAGATATTAGTTTTTCTGTATTAGGATGTTTATTCCAACAGTCGTCAAAAATTTCTGAATTTCTAATTCTAAAATTTCGAGTATTTGCTTTTACGTAATCTCTAAGTTGGAGATATCTGAAAAAATCATTTACTTGAAGTCCATAAATCTGTTGCAACTCCTGAAATGAAAGAAAAGTGCCTTCCTTATAAAGTTGTCCCATCTTTTTAATTCCATAGTTTTTCCATTGTGTGAAACCTTTGTCCAACCATGAGGGCTTAAACAAAGGGTTATTCGCAATTGGAAGAAAAAGTGATAAATTATCTAGTTTTAATGTCTTTTTTAATTGTTTCCAAATTCGCACAGTACTATATATTATAGGATTTTCCCTATACATTTTTTAATTTAATTTAGAAGTAGCAAATAGTATCGAGCCGATTTCAAAAGGTGAGCAATCTTCCTTTTCCATTTTTAACCAATCTGGTTGTTGATCTATTTCTTCCAACCAAAAATTCATATTTTTAATGTTAACTGCCCAAAAATAAAACAAAAAGTTTGGTAAAACCAAACCTCCATTTATTTTTGATTTGCACAGATGTTTTTTGCTTATCCTATGATTCTTATAATCCCAGATAAAGTCACTGACAATGGAATCTAACTTTTTTTTAAAGTTTTTTGACAAATATATCGGAATTGTTTGAAAAAGGTATAATATTTGCGGTAAGAAAATCATTTTTATGGCATTAATTTTGCCAACCATTGAAATAGGAAGTGTTTTCCAATACTGAATATTCTTATGTAGTTTATTCAGTAATGGGGGAAAGTTTGCTTTAAATAATGATGTATATATCTTAGTAACATAAATGCCTAGGTATTTAAATTTTTCATTTACTATTTTAAATGGAAATTGTTGTATTATATGTTTATTATGTTCCCTTATTGGCATAATTTCACTTTTATTCCAATTTATTCTGTATCCTGAGAGTGAACCAAATTGGGTTATTAGCTTTAATAAATTTGGAATACTAATTTCTGGTTTTGTAATGTAAATTAATACATCATCTGCGTATAAAGAAATTTTATTCACTGTATCCTTTGTGTTATACCCATATATTTCCGGATGGGTCCTGACTCTTTCTGCGAGTGGCTCTATAACAAGCGCAAATAATAATGGAGACAACGGGCATCCTTGTCTACAACCTCTAGATAGGTTAAATTTAGATGATAACCTTTGGTTTGTTAATATTCTAGCCGTAGGGTTTGTATATAACAGTTTTATCCATGCACAAAATTTCTCGCCCAGCTGCAATTTTTCCATCACCGAAAATAAATAGGGCCATTCCACCTGATCAAAAGCTTTTTCAGCATCGAGTGAGATTATTGCTAGATCTTCATTAATATTTCTCTTTGAATATATTATATTAAATAATCTTCTTAGATTGTAATATGAATACCGCTTCTGAATAAAACCTGTTTGGTCAGGGTGTATTAGTTTATTCATCACTGTACTTAATCTGTGCGCTAAAATTTTTGTTAGTATTTTCTGATCTGTATTTAAAAGTGCAATTGCTCTATATGATCCTGGATCTTCCGGATCCTTATCAGCTTTAGGAATAAGTGTTATTATAGATTCATTTAAGGTATCTGGAAGTTTCTGTTGAGTATAAATATGTTCATACAGCATTTGTAAACGTGGAGAAAGCAAATCATAATTTTTTTTATAGAATTCAGAGCCTAAACCATCTGGTCCTACTGCTTTACCATTTTTTAAAGATCCAATAGACTCTTCAATATCTTTTATCGTAATCTCCGCTTCTAATAATTCTCTATCTTTTAAATCTAAACCTTTTAACTTACATTTTTGTAAAAAATCTGCTATTCCTTCTGGTTGTACTACAGTTTTAGTTGAGTAAAGATTATGATAGTATTGGAGAAATCTCTCGTTTATATCCTTGGGCAATTTTAATAATTCTCCTGTATCTGCTCTAATTTTATGAATTATTTTTTCCCCCTCCATTTTTCATAGCTGACGTGCTAATAGTTTTTGTGGTTTGTCTCCAAACTCAAAATGTAATTGTTTAGTATGTTGATAAAGTTTTATTACTTGTTCTGAATACATTTTGTTTAGTTTATATTTCAATACAGCAATTTTGTTATGTTTTAACGTAGATGGCATTCTCGCATTTTCTATATCTAGTTGCTTTATTTCCCTTTCCAGTGTTTGTTGTTTAATCCGGTTCTCTTTGTTATAAAATACTTGGGCAGAAATTAATGCGCCTCTGACAAACGCTTTAAATGTTTCCCAAATAAGAGAGACAGATGTGTCAGGGTTGTCATTTGCCTCGAAAAATGTTTGCATCTGTTTAATAAGATATTCCTGACATGATCTTTCATTCAATATTTGTGGGTTAAATCTCCAATATGTTTGTTTCTCGGACATTCCATTTAATTTAATCATAAATGTTACCGGTGCGTGGTCTGAGATTATAATATTATGGTATTTTGAGTTATAAGTAAATGGGATAAACGTGGAGTCGACTAAAAAATAATCTATTCTTGAGTATGTTTTTTGTACCGGTGAGTAAAATGAGTATTCCCGTCCAGTTGGATTTTCAATTCTCCAGACATCCTTAATATTAGTGGTATAAATAAATGAATTTAAAAATACACTTGATTGAGATTTTACTTTTTTTTGCCTTGATGATCTATCTAAATAAGAGTCTAATGTACAATTGAAATCTCCTCCAATTATTAATTTATATTGTGTAAATTCTGGGATTATATTAAATGTTTTATTAAAAAACATAGGATTATCAAAATTAGGTCCATATACATTAAGAAGAATCACTTTTATCCCATTTAACTCTCCAACTAATATAATATATCTACCATCTATATCTGCTATTGTTGATGAATGTGTAAAAGGTATTCCTTTACGAATTAATATTGCAACTCCTCTGGACTTGTGTGAAAAAGAGGCATGATACGATTCAGCAATCCACTTAGCTTTAAGTCTATATTGTGATTCATAGATACATAGATACATAGAAATTAGGTGCAGGAGTAGGCCATTCGGCCCTTCGAGCCTGCACCGCCATTCAATACGATCATGGCTGATCATCCAACTCAGTATCCCGTACCTGCCTTCTCTCCATACCCCCTGATCCCTTTAGCCACAAGGGCCACATCTAATTCCCTCTTAAATATAGCCAATGAACTGGCCTCAACTACCCTCTGTGGCAGAGAGTTCCAGAGATTCACCACTCTCTGTGTGAAAAAGTTTTTCCTCATCTTTTTAAGGTGTGTTTCTTGGAGGAATATTATATCTGCCTTGAGTGAATTTTAAATGTGTTAAAACTTTACCTCTCTTAATTGGTTCATTAATTCCCTTAACATTCCAACTACAAAACGTTATTCCTTCACCCCCTCTTGTCATATTACCATCTTGCATATTGTTTCTAGGGTGGTCTATAGCCGAGCAGAAGGTACAACACATAAAACCTGACCTTGTCCCCGAACCTCAGATAGACGAATTTTAAATACATACTTCGCTCCTCCGAACACATCTCCTTGAATTAACCTTGTAATTCCATTCAAACTTAAAATTATAACAATAATTAAAGTGAAAAAAGTGAAATAGATGATTAGTATAGGGTGAAAGAAAAAAAACTACAACTACAATTAGTGTAGTTAGTGTTAGCCACACTAGCATGGCTAGAATTCTAAAGACTTCCGTAGCCTTTGTAAAAGAAAAAAATCCTAGCTCCGCGCTAAAAAAATTTTTTTTTTAAAAGATGATATTTCTAACAATCAAATAACATCTTTGGGAGTTGCAAAATTTGTGTTTTCTTTTCAAAAACCCAAAAAAGGTAAACAACAGTAAAAGTTAACAACGTTATTATTCTCTAAATACCATATTAATATCTTCTTTAAGTATGTATTTTTAATTTTTAATTGAAAAATAAAGAGGAAAACCATCAACCCTTATTAATACATGGGCTAAATTACCTCTTACTTATATTCCTATGGAATATATGTATGTAATCTATTTCTACGTTAACCAGAAACTGTTAGTTATTAATCATTGTTATTATTCATACACGGTAAAAATATTTATGAATAATATAGATTTAGTAATTTTAATAGTAATAATGATATTTAATAAGTATTAGTAGTTACATGTATGGTTAAATATGAAAATACTAAATAATAATAGTGATTAGTAACAATTGATCATAATTGTGATATTATTGTTCTTAGAATTTATACTAAACGCGAAGAATGAATAATAAAAAAAAAATTAGAGATATTAGTAGGTATGTTACAATACTTGCCTTCAGCGGCGCTGTAATTCTGTCACTGGCCGTGTGCGCGATTTTGGCGCCTTTAAGGGGGGGGGGCGGGGTTAAAACGCGGTTTCTCCTACCTTGTCCTGAATTATATTTTGTTGGAGTACAAGCGTTTGCAGTAGAATCGTTCCGAGGGGTGTTTTGAGTATTTTGTTTAAAAAATCTCCCGACAAGTTCAGCGTTGGAATCATTTTAAAATCATCTTCTGAACCCGTCAACGCCAACAACGGGGACGGATTTCACACACGGGAAAGGTAAACGAAAGTGCTTTATTTTTATGTATAAACGTTCTCCTTAAGAGGCCTTTAATTCACATTTTTACATGCGACACGGTGATTTTTCCCCCCGAACTAACGGCAATAATTTTCATGCCAATACGGGGTTAAATTCACCGCAAATGAACGTTCCAAATGATCGCGTTCCAGAAATCCCCATTCGCAAGATGATATAAATGCCCATTAATTTACAGGTATTAAACATTCAATTTCTTCCATTTGGCCTGTAAATCCATGACAATGAGATTAAAAAATTATGTTATATCGTGAATTCTTGTGTGAATGTTATTTGGAAACTTAGGCTATTTAAAAATGTTAATCTATTCTTAAGAAATTGATAGATGTTTAGATCTAGTAATTGAATTTTGTAATTAGCTACAATTAGGTAACTAACTAATTATATGCTTTAATTTCATGTCATCTAAGTAAGATTGTTTCATATTTGTTTCATAATGCTTCAATCTATAATAACTGAAAATTTCTTTCAGTTCTCTTAATTTTTAAGAAAGTTATGGGCTTTTGACTGTCCTCGATCACAGCTTTTGTGTTAAGTCAATGGAAAAGCAATAGGGAACAAGATGCTAATTTCCGAGTATGAAAATTGCCATAACTTTTTTAGTACTGAAGATATGAAAGTGAATTAGGTGTCAAATTAAACTTATTTTTATGCTTTATCTGATGGGATAAATTATAGACTTGATTTTTAAAATCTCAAAATTTTGTAACATTGCTAATATTAGGAGAAATTTAAAAAAAAAAAAAAAAAACGAGAATCAAAAAAACCCAGGTTTTCTCCAATGTCCATTTCAATTTTCAAACGTCCTTAAAGCTCTTAAAAGTACTTTAAAGATCCTTTTAGACCTGGCGAGGTCCCGTTATTCCTTGACTCCTGAGGAGTGATCTATATTGTTCAGTCTGTGGTCACATTCCTGATACCTTTGGCGAATTCCAGTGCTTTTTCATGGTCTGTAAAAAATTGCTCCTTGCTCATGTAGGTGACTCTTAATGTTGCGGGATAAAACAAGCCGTATCTCAAATTCGCTATATTCTTCAGTATTCTTTTTGTCTCAGTAAACAGCGCTCTTTTCTTGAAGACCTCCACCGGGTAGTCTCTGTAGATACTGATCCTCACTCCTTCAAAAGAGAGATCTCTGGTACGGGCAATTTTCATCATTATCTCGTCAAATTCATGATCAAGTTGCACCTTTACTATAATTTGTCTTGGGTAGGCATCATCTCGTGTACGACGCCCCTGCGCTCTATGTGCTCGACCAAGTACAGGTTTTTGATCCAACTTTAAGGCTTTTTGTAGTAGATCTGCCACAAAATCCCGAGTGCCCATATCCCTCTCACTTCCTTCTTTCACACCTACAATTCTTAGGTTCTGGCGTCTTTGACGCCCCTCCAGGTCAATTACACTTTCCCACTTAATTTAGTCACCATTTCGGAGAGGCGTTGATTTTCGGTAAGGAGTCGATTTACCGTTTCCGCACTTGTCGCCACACATTTCTCAAGTTCAGTTATCGCTATAATATGTTGCTTCAGTGTCTGAAGGATAGGGTCAATCTCTCCCTTAAGGCTCGATTCCACCAAAGCGATCCTGCCTTCCACCTCTTCCATCTGATCTTTGACCTCGTCGTCCCTCGACCTCTTCCAGATTTCCAATATATCCTGAATGGTAGAGAGCATTTCTGCTTTAAAATCTACCTTAAAAGAGTTGTTCCTCTTTAAGTTCCTCTTTAAAATTCAGCTTTCCTTCAAAGGTTTTCAGCTGTGTTTGAATATTTTTTATCTCATTGGAGATAACATTTTTAAGTTCTTCCATTTCAGATTTTTTTTGCTTTGGTTTCTTCGATGGGTCTTCCTGGAGTATCGTTGTACCTGAGGCCGAGGCCTCGGTTGGGCCTACCTCTTCCGTCGGTTGTCTCGCTTTACCGGCTTTTTTTGTCACCCTGGGGGGGGTATGTTGTATCGACATACCGGCAAAGTCGCGCGCCTGATGACGTCACTCGCAGCAGGCAGCAGTTCAATTCGCAATCGCCTCAGGTAGGTCCCGATTTTTCTTCCGTTTTCGGATTTTTCAGCACGGAGCTAGTTGACGCTGGGCTCAAGCCTCCATAGCGCCACCGGAAGTCGTTATCATTGACTTTGCGTGACCTGGTGTCTGCCACTGTGTTTAGATTACCTGGTAGATAAGTAGCTGATAGCCAAATATGTCTTTCGACACACCATTGCCAAATCACATTGACCAATTTGTCGCATGATAATGATTTTATGCCGCCCATATAGTTAATATAAGCCACCACCGTAGTATTATCAATCTGTAACCGAACATGCAAGTGCTGCATAGTAGATACATATGCTTTTAAACCATAAAAGGCTCCCAACATCTCTAGATAGTTAATGCCCAGTGTCAGTAGTAATGATGACTCTAGGTTAGTCCATCTACCACCTGTGCTGGATATGGAGTTAGTTGCTCCCCAGCCTTGAGCACTGGCATCTGTTTGAAGAACTAAAGTAGGGTTAGTGATGATGATAGAGCTGAAACTATGGCAAACATTTTCTGCCCACCACTGTAGCTCTGATAATGCTTCAGTGGGTAATTTCATGACACGATCACAGTGACCTGTATGTCGTTTTAGTGCCTGTACCTTTGATCTTTGTAAATTTTGATAGTGCAAAGGTCCGAATTGTGTAGCCGGAAATGCTGCTACCATTTTCCCAATCACTCTTGCTACTTGTCGAATAGTTGGTCATTTGTTGACCATTAAATTGGTTGCATGATTGTGCTAATGCAACCATTTAAAAAAAAAAAAATCCCCTTTGGCAAGGTAACAGTCATATGGACTGAGTTAATTGTGAAGCCCAGGTAGTCCATGATAGTGGATGGCTTCAACTTAGATTTATCTGGATGTAGGACGAACCCCAGAGTTTCGAGGAGCTGTTTTTGTAGCTGATACTGCTGCCACAGCCAATTCCATCGTTTTCCCTACTATCTGAATATCATCCAGCTATGCCATGACAATATGTTTTTGTTTTCTTAGTATTGCCATGGCTATTTTCAATATTTTGATGAATAATCTTGGGGCTGAAGTTAGCCCATTGGGCAATGCTTTGTACTGCCACAGCTGCCCCAACCAGATAAATTTTAGGTATCTGCAATGATCCTTGTGTATGGGTATTAGATAGTAAGCATCTTTAAGATCAATGCTTGCCATGAAGTATCCTTTGGAAATCAGTTGTTTGGCAGTAACAAATGTCTCCATTTTGAAATGTATATACTCAACAAACTTATTTAGTGATGTTAAGTCAATGATGATGCGACATCCACCATCTTTTTTGGTTTTAGTGAATATATTTGATACAAATTCCAAATGTTCATGTTTGGTCTTTTGGATGACCCCTCCACTAATGCTGTTGAGTATATACTTGTCACACGTGACAGTAACCCATGCTTCTTTAAACAAGTGTAATCTCCCCCCTGTTAGTAAAGCACCCTTGTTATCTATATGCTGGCAGGAACCAGACCCACCTACCTCCATGGTTATTGGTGTTTCTTTTGTTTCCTGATGTTTTTGTAGGCTTTGCTTTTCTGACGTGCTGGCAATGTTGGGGGGTGGCGCATTTTCCATGGGGTCCGCTGTGGGCCCTGATCTAAAAAAGATCTTTGGGGATAAAATGCGGTCCCCGAGCTTTCACCAGTCCCATATTGAGGACGTCGACTGGTGGATGCCATGGGGTGCTGCCGCTTGGGTATTGTAGCTCTTGGTTTGCTCGTCCCAGGGCCTACCCTCATGAGGCCGAAAGTTTTCGCTGCTTCCTCCATGTCCCTCAGTTTTTTGTTGAGGTCTTTCCCAAATAACAGAGTGTCTGTCTCTGCAGCTGGGGCTCTGCACAACCCAGCAAAGTTGGGATTGAGGGCAGGTCTTATGTTTTCCCGCCGGAGATTATTGATCTCAAATTGTGTGTTGCACATCAGTGCCAGCACATCCTGCTGGCAGGTATCCATCTCCGTGCTTTCCACAGAACGAGCAAAGGCTGTAATGGCCAACGTCAGGAGCCTTAGGATCCGCTGTAGCTTTAGTTCATGGTTACGAATGTTTGACCCCACGTGCCCCCAGATCTGGCTGTTCACAGTCTTCACTCTGAGGGCCTCACAGTTCTCTGGTGCTGTGTAAAGTTCGAGCGCCTCAAGAAGCACCTTCTCCTGCAAGGGCTTATTGGAAAGATGATTGATGCTGGCCGCCATTTTTGGTTCCAGCGGTCTTCCAGCACGTGGGGTTGCTACATAGCGGTCCACGACACCCAGCAGCTCTTCCAGCTCCTGCACCCCTTGCATACTGCCGACCTCGTCCGCCAGCCCCTGTTCCAGACCAGCCCAACCCTGGTCACCAGCCTCCAGTAATGAGGGAGCAGAGGGCAGTGCACAAGACACTGTGGAGGAGGTGCCTGACCTACCTCCGCGAGAACGCTCTTTCTGTGTATCCCGCTGGAGCATCTGCTCCAAGAGCTGTTGAATGCTCTGGCGGCTGTCTCTCCTCCGTTTAGGTGGAGACATGTCCCCATCCGACGAATCGGACATTACCGGCCGGTTACTTTTCCTAATGGATTTCCTCCCTGTCTGCTGTTCAGGCATTAGCGGGACTGGGCTTGGCTCAGTCTCGGGGATAGCGGAGCGCTCTATAGCGGTCCTGCCGCCTGTTGCTGCCCCCCTGAGATTGAACACACCTCTGGTGGAGTTGAGCTGGGGGCAGTTCTTTTTGGAGAGTCTTTTCTTCAGTGTACTCATTTTGTAAGAACACCCACACTACAACTCTCCTTCTCCGTTAGACTAGTTCTGTATACTTAACCAACGGTCTGTTTTTTAAACTGCAGCCGGAGAGCCTTCCTCCAGCTGCCGCCGCTGTTGCACTGCTGGCGTAATGCCGCGCCTGCGCACTGAGCGGGTTCTTCACGTAGTCACTCACGTGACTCCGAAGTAAAATTAACCGTTGCTGCTGCTGTTGTAGCAGCCCTGGTAGAGTGAGATCTGGAATCAGTATCAACTCCTGCATAACTCAACTCCGTTTTATCACCTGGAAATGGTCTGAACTGATATGTTCATAAAGTTTTTTGTAACTAACAATCATAGCTAGCTAAGAGCCTCGAAGGCTCTTGGTGACCATGACGTATTGTTGTATGTGTGAGCCCTCACATAACTAAAGGTCCCTGGATATGCCTTGACCTATTTTGAGACCTGACACCCCTTCTGCTCTGCTTAAGTAAATTATGAACATAAAATACTATACATATTATTTACAGATGTAATCATCCTGTCCCGTCGCAATTATGTAGCGACTGACCTGTTGCGCTAAACCAGCGCCAGGAGGATAACTACCTAATGAGATCCGCCAAAGCTAAGAATGTAGCTAGAAACCCCCTGGTGAAAATAATGTTAATACAATGTCAACCTCCCATACTGCATTGTACTTGTCCTGGGAAAACTTGTGTAAAGGATATCCTTTACT
>CM075977.1:77224864-77286203 GCA_038087875.1 Malacoraja senta | reverse complement strand
TTAACCATTGATTTCCACAGGAATATACGGAAGGATTGATCAGAGAAAATGTGTAAGGGAGCCCAGAGCTGGGAAACACGGCCTTGTGTCTTGAACATGTATACTTGTTTGATTGATTGAAATATTGTTTGATCGATTGAAAAGCACAGCATGGAACAAGGCCCTTCGCCCCACCACGTCCATGCCGACCATCGATCACATTCATTCTGCGATATCCCACTTTCTCATTCATACTGAGGATAATTTACAGAGGCCAATTAACTTACAAACCCACACGTCGTAGGGATGTGAGAGGAAGCCGGAGCACCCACACAGTCACAGGGAGGACAACCTCCACACAGACAACCCCCGAGATCAGGATCGAACCCCGGTCTGTGGCGCCATGAGGCAGCGGCCCTGTGCTGCCCTCTATTGACCGGAATTGCAAAATGTACAACATCAACTCAATAACACATTTGCTCCATGAATGTAATCAACCATCCTTCTTATTAGGAAGCTGCTCAGAATGGAAAGTGACTTGTTTCTTGGTGACTTGATTGTGTGTGGTGTTGAGATGGCTGATGGAGGTAATGTGGGAACGGTAGATCCTACGCTAGGTGGGGCAGTTGTCCGATGGACTAGGGACAATTTACAATTATACCGAAGCCAATTAGCTTACAAACCTGTATGTCGAAGGAGTGTGAGAGGAAACTGGTGATCCCGATGAAAACCCATGCAGGTCACGGGGAGAACGTACAAACTCCGTACCGACAGAACCTGTAATCAGGATCAAACCCGGGCCTCTTGCGCTGTGAGGCAGCAACTCTACCGCCCATATTGTATTTAGGCCGCCCGTGTGTATTTATGCACGGTAAGTGGAATATGAGGTGCTGTTCCTCAAGTTTGCATGTGGCCTCATGCTGTCAATGGAAGAGGCCCAGGACAGGAAGGTCAGTATGGGAATGGGAAGGCGAATTAGAACGGTTAGCAACAATATTTAATCACTTGTTATCGACACTCTCTCGGCAGAAAACTCCTTGTTGGAATTATTGATGATTGCTTTGTGTTTCTGAAACATGTTTCAATCTTTTCAAACCGGAGGGAAACACGAGTTAAATTAAAAAAAACACAATCCTGACCAAACTTTAACTTCTAACAGAGGCTGAGGCTGTAGCTCTTGGCTGCCACATACTTCATCGATTGATATTTCTGATGAAACTGCAAAATTTCCAACTCATTTCTAAAATGAGTTGTATTGAGCATCACACCAAGATCCCACTGCAAAACACAAATCATACTTAGCAAAGGGATGGCGCGATCAATAATAAATCTAAACCTTTTCCAAAGCCCACAATGGAAAGATGGAATTACTTTTAAGCTCTTTAATACAATACAATAACGCTCAATCTAGTGATGAAGCTTGTATTTAATTTTGAAGACATTATTAATACCTGGAAGTGGGTCACTGAGGAAATCATATTAAAAATAAAATACTAATTGACCTGTAGATTAGTTTAAGTGCACAGAAAATGCTGGAGTAACTCAGTGGGACAGGCAGCATCTCTTGATAACATGGATAGGTGACATTTCGAGTCAAGACCTTTATTCAGACTGAGAGTAGTTTTTTGTCACGTGTATCGAGGTACAGTGAAAAGCTTTTTGTTGCATGTTATTCAGTCAGCAGAAAGACTACACACAATTACAATCGAGCCATCCACTGTGTGCAGATGTAGTTTAGAGATTAGTTTAGAGATACAGAATGGAAACAGGCCCGTGCCAACCAGCGATCCCCTGCATATTAACATTGTCCTACGCACACTAGGGACGATTTACAATTTTACCAGAATCAATTAACCTACAAACCTGTGTGGGAGGAAGCCGGAGCACCCGGAGAAAACCAACGCAGGTCACGGGGAGAATAAACCCGGGTCTCTGGTGCTGTGAGGCAGCAACTCTACCGCTGCGCCACCGTGCCATATTAGATGTTAGAGTAGAGGCCTAAAGGAGTGGAGCGATTGTAATGTGTGATTGCCGATCCATTTCTGGGACAGAGAGTCGCTTGGCTTGGATGCCATCTAGACTACGGGTGTAAACAGATACTTGCAGGGGTCCTATTTAAATTATTTTTTCCCCTTGAAAGTAATGAAGGTATTTAAACAGAAAGATGGAAGCACTAATTGCTGAGGTAATTAGTTAACGTTGTAAATATTTCAGCCTGTTAACTGCAGATAAAATTTACGAGGACGCTGGCAAGACTCGAGGGCCTGAGTTACAGGGAGAGATTGGGCAGGCTAAGACTTTATTTCCTGGAGTACAGGAAGTTGACAGGGTATCTTATGGAGTTGTATAAAATCATAAGGGGAATAGATAGGGTGAACACATAGAGTGTTTTAATCCAGGGTAGGATCTATGTTCTCTGTAGGTTTAAGGTGAGAGGGGGAAATTTGATAGGAAACTGAGGGGGAACTTTTACCCATAGAAGGTGGTGGGTATATGGAACGAGGTGCCACAGGAGGTAGTTGAAGCAGCTACTATAACAATATTTAAAAGTCATATCAACAGTTACATGGATAGGAAGGGTTTCGAGGGATATGGGCCAAACTCAAGCAAATGGGATTAGCTAAGGTGGGGCATCATGATCAGCATGGACGAGTTGGGCCAAAGGGCCTGTTTCGGTGCAGTATAACTCTATGACTCGAACCAAATTATTCCAGGTAAAATAAAACATGTGAGATGTCTTACTGCAAAGCCACTGGGAATTAGTGGAATAACCAACAACTGGAGAGTATACCTGAGCCTCTATCTACAGTACCTCATTTGAGACCCTCGGACTACCTTTGATCAGACTTTACTGGTCTTTATCTTGCATTAAACATTATTAATGTTATTCCCTTTATCATATCTCTGTACACTGTGGATGGCTCTATGACTGTATGATGTACAGGAGGCCATATCAAGAGCACTGAATGCAGTTCATGTGAACCTCTATCTCACCTGGAAGGACTATAGTCTACATCCTACCTCAGGAAGGCGTCAAGTTAGCACTTGAGGAGTGGAGCACTGTGATCAACAAGCACAAACCAGCGTAACCTGATGGTCTTCTTCACCATACCTGGGGACTTCAACTAGGCTAGCTTGCAGAAGTATCTGTGTGACTGCCGTCAACACATCACCTTCAACACCAGTGGACCTAGCTGGAATAACTCAGCAGGTCAGGCAGCATCTCTGGGGAACATGGATAGGCAACGTTTCAGGTCGGGATCCTTCTTCGGACTGACTGTAGTAGGGGAGGAGAAAGCTGGACAAGAGAGGTGGGGGCAGAACAAAGCCAGCCAAGTGATAGGTGGATACAGGTGGATGACCTGCCAGGCTTTCACCTGCCCCACTTACCACAAACAGTCTGAAGGAGGGTCCTGAACCAAAACTTTGTCTGTACATTCCCTCCACAGATACTGTCTGATCCACTGAGTTGCTCCAGTGCTTTGTGTTCTGCATTTGATTTTGTGATGGAGATCAGTAATGATTGCTTTCAAGAATCAAGAGTTAAGAGTGTTTTATTGTCATATGTCCTGATGACAGAACAATGAAATTCTTACTTGCAACAGCACAACAGATATATAAACATGTTACTCTGTAAAACCTGTAATAACAAAAAAAAGTTCCGTATACTTGTGTATATATATAAAAACAAACAGACAAATAACAAACAAACAAAATTAATAAATAAACAATGAAAGAGAAGAGTCAAAAATAATGTTCCCAGGTCTACATAGTTCAGAGCCTATTTGGAGGTTGTTTAATAGCCTGATGGTTGTTGGGAAGAAGTTGTTCCTGAACCTGGACGGTACAGTTTTCAGGCTCCTATACCTTCTTCCCGATGGCGGGAGTGAAATGAGAGTGTGGCCAGGGCGGTGTGGGTCCCTAATGATGCTGGCTACCTTTTTGAGGCGGCGACTCCTATATGTCCCTTCGATGGTGGGGAGGTCAGTACCCGTGATGGACCGTGCAGGATTCACCACTTTTTTGCAATCCTCTTCATTCCTGGGTGGTCGAGTTGCTGGAAAAGGCCGTGATGCAATCAGTCAATATGCTCTCTACTGTACACCTGTGGAAGTTCAAGAGAGTTCATTGACATACTGAATCATCTCAATCTTCTGAGGAAGTAGAGATATTGATGGGCTTTCTTTATGATTTCATCAATGTGCTGGGTCCCGGACAGATCTTCAGAGAGATGCACGCCCAGGAATTTGAAGCGTTTGACTCCCTCCACCCCCATCCTGTCAATGAAGAGAGGTTTGTGGATCTTTGTCCTTCCTGTTCCAAAGACTACAATCAGTTCCTTGGTCTTATTGACATTGAGAGTTGTTGCTCTGGCACCATTTGGTCAGTCGATCAAATGCTAATAAAGAAAAGAAACTAAAGTTGGATTGTGAATCATGAGTTAGAAAATGACCTTCATCATGCTAATTAAAAACCAACCTGACGTGTAAAGTTACCAATGGTATTAGTCATCATCCACATCTGAAATAAGTATATATTACTGATTCGAGAATATTTCTTTAGTTGGCACATTTGCTCTTCCTCTTGCAATAACTCTGTTCCCTTGGTTCCCTGTTTGATAGTTTTATAATTGCACCTAATGAGGTGAGTTTTGCGTGAGGCAGATACATCATTTATAGATTAGCTAAGATACGTAAGTCACTGTATGGTGCTTTTGGACAGCGAGTGTATCTCAACCTCTCCACTGAATTAGTATCAGCGGCAAATTGCGGTTGGTGTGGTCCATTGTTCAAAATAGGAATTGCAGATGCTGATTTACAAGTAAAGATACAAGTGCTGGAGTAACTCAGCGGGTCAGGCAACATCACTGGAGAACATGGACAGGTGACGTTTCAGGTCAGGACTGCATAGGTTAAGGTGAGAGAGGCAAAATGTAATAGGAACCTGAGGGCCAACTTTTCCACTCAGAGGGTGGTGGGTGTATGGAACGAGCTGCCGGAGGATGTAGTTGAGGCAGGTACTATAATAGCATTTGAAAGACACTTGGACATGTACATGGATAGGAAATGTTTAGAGGCATATGGGACTAGATTAGGTGGGGCATTTTGGTCAGCATGGATGCATTGGAATCTTCTTCTTGCGAATGAAACATAAACCAATGGAATAGTTAGATCTCAAGCTGGGTGTTGAGCAGCCAGGTTGTTGTCTCTGCCTCAATGTCTGCCAGGCCCTGAGCTCCATTTGGTGGGTGGTAGAGCGGCCACCCAGAGATAACATAGTTCGCTGTCTGTTGTTCTGCTCCGCATTCACAGACTGGGCTCTGGCGGAGTCCCCATCTCCACATGCAGGCATTGAAACGCCCAACTCCAGTACGAAGTCTGTTGAGCTTCACCCATGCTCCTCTGGGGAGGTCAGTCCCTGGGCAGCTTTTATCTGGTGAAGAGATGTAGCTGTGTAATGGAGATGAGGTTGCCTTCCACTCCTGTGAGCACTTGGTGGCTATCCAGTGTGCTTTTGTCTCAGTTGGTTGGATGGATGCTAGGATGCTAAGATGGATGGATGAATTGGATAAATCTGTGGAATTCATTCATTCACAACCAAGAAAATTGATATTTTTAAGACAGAGATTGATAGATTCTTGATTATTAAGGGTATTAGGCGTTATGAGTAGGTAGGAGAATGCGGTTGAGATTTAAAAAAAGATGGATCAGCCAAGATTGAATGACAGAGTAGACTTGATGGGCTGAATGGCCTATAACATGAACTTAGAAACTAACCTCTTGGCCTGTTTCTGTATTGTATGACTAGGACTCTAACAAATTGAAACATGTAGATTTTAGAAGGGGCTTGAGAAGGTACAGTCTGAAAGAACGTTTGTCTTTATGGGGGATCCAGAACCAGGGGTTTCGTTTCAGAATAAGACATCGCCCATTTAAGATGTGGAAGTGTATGGAGGATGTTGTTTTTTGGGAGGTTTGAGAATATTTGAAATCCTCTGCTCCTGGGAGTTCTGGAGGGCAAGTCATTGAACATATTATGTTTCACTCAATATATAATCATGGATGCCACGACTTAAGAGAGACGTAGCACTTACCCCTGCCAGTAGCAGAAGATAATGAAAAGATTGAGTATATTTTAAACAAAATATTGCTTTTTCTTTCAACAAATCTTTGAGGGCAAGGTAGTTACAGAGGTGAGAGGAATGTGACCAGGAGGATGGAGCCAGCGATGACCGTCGAGGAACGAGGCCGTTAGGAGAGGAGAGGGAGGCAGGGTCTGGTCTACCGCGCCCTTGTGGTCGACTGCGGGAGGCGCCCACGGGGAACAAAGATGGACGGCTGAGGAGAGGGACGTGGCGTCCAAGGAAGGAGATGCTGGCGGCCCGCAACAGCCTAGGACTCGCCTGGAACAGGCACTGCTCAGATGAACTGGGGGTGTGGACTTTGAAAATGGCGCCAAAACATGGTGCCCCTTGCATGCGGCCTCAGTAGACTGTTTCTGTACACTTGCTAATCGGGCATTGGGGGTATAATGGCAACACTCTACTGCACTGTTTGTATGACACAGAATGTCACTATGTCAGCACTTCGCACATGTGACAATAAAAGCCCCATTGAACCACAGAAATAATTTACTAGTAGCTAATATTGGAACTTCACTGTGACAGGCAGCACAAACTGAGCTCAATATAAATGTGTCTGAAGTATTCATATTGTAAAAATATTCCATAATTTCCTTTGAAATGTATTAATGTTTAATATCAAAGAAAAATTGAAGAGCGGTTGAAAGCAGAGGTAATCCATTTTATTATGGATAATGTAAAAGCAGTTAATGCAAAGCCTAGATCGAGTGGATGTGGAGAGGATGTTTCCACTAGTGGGAGAGTCTAGGATCAGAGGGCACAGCCTCAGAATAAAAGGATGAACCTTCAGAAAGGAGATGAGGAGGAATTTATTTAGTCAGATGGTGGTGAATCTGTGGAATTCATTGCCACAGAAGGCTGTAGAGGCCAAGTCCATGGGTATTTTTAAAGCGGAGATTAATAGGTTCTTGGTTAGTAAGGGTGTCAAAGGTCACAGGGAGATGGCATGAGAATGGGGTTGAGAGGGAATAAATATATCAGCCATGCTTGAATGGTGGCGTAGACTCGATGAGTCGAATGACCAAATGCTGCTGCCATATCGTATGGTCTTATGTTCATCTTGTAAAAATATTCTTTAATTTCCTTCACAATGTTTGAATGTTTAATATCATCAAACCAGAAAATTGGAATAGTGGTTGAGAGCAGACTTTTTTGGGCACCACAGTGGTGCAGCGATAGAGTTTCTGCCTTACAGCGCCAGAGACCGGGGTTCAATCCTGACTGCGGACGCTGTCTAGATGGAGTTTGTCCGTTCTTCCTGTGACTGCGCGTGTTTTATCCGGGTGCTCTGGTTTCCTCCCACATTTCAAAGATGTGCAGGTTTGTGGGTGAATTAGCTTCAGTAAAAATTGTAAATTGTTCCTAGTGTGTTTAGGATAGAAATAGTGTACGCGATGATCGCTGGTCGGCACGGACTCGGTGGGCCGAAGGGCCTGTCTCCGCGCAGTATCTCTGAAGTCTAAAGTCTAAAGGCTTCTTGTGCTGACTCCTGCAGTGAACTGAATGACAGGTTGTTAAATAATGCCAGGAGCTATGCCGCGGTGCAGGTGGAGAATAGCTCTGATAACACAGCATGCCTTCAAAGGCAGTTATTGGCGCTAACAGGTGTCCTTTCGAGTTAATGGCCAACTAATTAGCGTTCGGAAGAGAAGGTCGCAGAACTCAGATGAAATTATTGACTATCTGCTCAACGCAAACTGATGAGTCACAACGTGTTCTGGGAACAGCCACAGTGGTTATTTCAGCCCGTCACAGCAGGAAATTCAATATATAATATGATAAAATGTAATAAAAATGAACTGCAGATGCTGGTTTATAACAAAGATAAACACAAAGTGCTGGAGTAACTCAGCGGATCAGGCTGCATCTCTGGAGAAAAAGAATAGTTGACCTTTCGGGCTGGGACCCTTATTCAGACTGTTTTTAAGGTTCTGTCCATTCCCTCCGCAGATGCTGCCTGATCTGCTGAATTCCTCCAGCCCTAATTCCATGGATGCCATGATCTTGCTGACAAAACCACCATTGACAGCTTGTCTCTTAGTGTCCGTGAGATGCCTTCTTGTGGTGGCCCAGTGGCGCAGCGGTAGAGTTGCTGCCTTACTGCGCCAGTGACCCGGGTTTGATCCTGACTACAGGTGCTGTCTACGTGGAGTTTGTACAATCTTCCCATGACCTGCGTTGGTTTTCTCTGGGTGCTTTGGTTTCCTCCCGCACTCCAAAGACGTACAGGTTTGTAGGCTAATTGGTTTGGTAAAATTGTATAAATTGTCCCTAGTGTGTAGGATGGTGTCAGTGTATGGGGTGAATGCTGGTCGGCGCGGACTCGGTGGGCGCCGAAGGGCCTGTTTCTGCGATGTATCTCTAAACTAAACTAAACAAACCTACTGACTCCCATGGCTATCTGGACTACACTTCTTCCCACCCTGCTTCCTGTAAGGTCTCTATCCCCTACTCCCAATTCCTCTGTCTACACCGAATCTGCACCCAGGATGAGGTGTTCCAAACCAGGGCATCGGCGATGTCCTCATTCTTTAGGGAAAGGGGGTTCCCCTCTTCTATTATAGATGAGGCTCTCACCAGGGTCTCCTCGATATCCGGCAGCTCTGTTCTTACTCCCCATCCCCCTACTCTTAACAAGGACAGCGTCTCCCTTGTCCTCACCTTCCACCCTATCAGCCGTCGAATACAACATATAATCCTCTGACAATTTCGCCATCTCCAATGGGATCCCACCACTAGCCACATCTTCCCATTTCCTCCCCTTTCTGCTTTCCGCAGAGACCGTTCCCTTCATAACTCCCTGGTCAATTCGTCCCTTTCCACCCAAACCACCACCTCCCCGGGTACTTTCCCTTGCAACCCCAGGAAATGCTACACTTGTCGCTTTACCTCCCCCCCCCTCGACTCCATCCAAGGACCCAAGGAGTCTTTCCAGGTGAGGCAGAGGTTCACCTGCACCTCCTCCAACCTCATCTACTGCATCCGCTGTTCCAGGTGTCAACTTCTCTACATCATCGAGACTAAGCGCAGGCTTGGCGATCGCTTCGCCCAACACCTCCGCTCAGTTCGCATTAACCAACCTGATCTCCTGGTAGCTCAGCACTTCAACTCCCCCTCCCATCCCGAATCTGACCTTTCTGTCCTGGGCTTCCTCCATTGCCAAAGTGAGGCCCAGCACAAATTGGAGGAACAGCACCTCATATTTTGCTTGGGTAGTTTACACCCCAGCGATATGAACATTGCCTTCTACAATTTCAGATAGTCCTTGCTTTCTCCCTCCTTCCCCTCCCCATCTCTCCCACAAACCTGTTTAAGAAGGAACTGCAGATGCTGGAAAATCGAAGGTAGACAAAAATGCTGGAGAAACTCAGCGGGTGAGGCAGCATCTATGGAGTGAAGGAAATAGGCAATGTTTCGGGTCGAAACCCTTCTTCAGACTGATGTGAGGGTGGGGGGGCAGGAAGAAGAAAGGAAGAGGAGGAGCCAAAGGGCTGAGGGAGAGCTGAGAAGGGGAGGAGAAAGCAAGGACTACCTGAAATTAGAGAAGTCAATGTTCACACCGCTGGGGTGCAAACTGCCCAAGTGAAATATGAGGTGCTGCTCCTCCAATTTACGGTGGTCCTCACTCTGGCCATGGAGGAGGCCCAGGACAGAAAGGTCGGATTCGGAATGGGAGTGAGAGTTGAGGTGCTGAGCCATGGGGAGCTCAGGTTGGTTATTGCGAACCGAGCGGAGGTGTTCGGCAAAGCGATTGCCAAGCTTATGCTTGGTCTCAGCGATGTAGAGCAGCTGACATCTAGAGCAGCGGATGCAATAGATGATGTTGGAGGAGGTGCAGGTAAAGCTCTGCCACACCTGGAAAGACTGCTTGGGTCCTTGAATGGAGTCAAGGGGGAGATAAAGCGACAAGTGTAGCATTTCTTGCGGTTGCAAGGGAAAGTGCCCGGAGAGGGGTGGTTCGGGTGGGAAGGGACAAATTGAACAGGGAGTTACGGAGGGAGCAGTCTTTGCGGAAAGCAGACAGGGGAGGAGATGGGAAGATGTTGGAGGTGGCGAAAATGTCGGAGGATTATTTGGTGTATGTGTTGGCTGGTGAGGTGGAATGTGAGGACAAGGGGGACTCTGCCCTTGTTACGAGTGGGGGGATGGGGAGTGAGAGCAGAGTCACGGGGTATAGAGGAGACCCTGGTGAGAGCCTCATCTATAGTAGAAGAGGGGAACCCCCGTTTCCTGAAGTATGAGGACATTTCCGATGCCCCGATGTGGAACACCTCATCCTGGCTAGGCGGAGGAGAGTATTCGTAGACGGGGTTTGGTTGGTTCTACGGTCGAGGAAGAAATGGAGGGCTCCCACAAACCTACTGTCTCCCCCTCTTCCTTTCTTTTTCCGCCCCCCTGACATCAGTCTGAAGAAGGGTCTCGACCCGAAACGTCGCCTATTTCTTCTCTCCATAGATGCTGCCTCACCCGCTAAGTTTCTGAAGCATTTTTGTCCACCTTTAAACTACCCCAAAGGTTTGTAGGTCAATTGGCTTCTGTAAATTTCCCCCAAGTGTATAGGAGTGATAGTGTCAACAGGTGATCGATGGTGAGCATGGACTCGATGGGCCAAAGTTCCTGTTTCCACGCTGTATCTCTAAAACTTTAAAAAAAACAATAGCAGTCCTTGAAATCCCATTGAGTTATTGGGTCAGCCATCTCACGAATCCAACCAGCATAGAGTACCTCTGCAGTCAATGAGAATAATCTTTCCCTATGTTATTTGTCATGCATTTTGAGTTTGATTCCAAATTTATGTCTGCATTTCTACTTTTCCTGGCTATCGAGATGAAATAAGAGGCTAGCTCGCCCCTACACCACAGGGCCTGTCAAATGTTTTGTTTAATTGATGTTTTTCATACTGAATGTGAAAGGTCCTTGCTTTTAAAAGATTTTGATGCATTGGCTTATTGATTCGTTTTTTTTTTAATCAATTTTCTTTTGCAAAATGCAATGCATTTTAGATCGGCACAAGCATCAGATTAAATGCTTCATTAATGCATTGCTGAGGTCACCTATTTTGTGCAGCATCAAGTATTATGATGTAAATTTGGAGCCCATTTGCCTATGAAGCTTATGGTTTTTCATAAATATTCAAATTTACATTCATTGCCATTGTTTGGGCGTTTGACCTTAGAAATCCTGTTTGCAGCAAAGAACACATCAGCCCGCATTTACATGGGTTTTAAAACCCTCATGGTTTCTTTTTTTATCTTTTGATAAGAAATTTTAAACCTAGCTTTGTTTTTTTCTGTAAGAAGCATGCAATTAATTTAGACCAGTGTATTGGTTAAAGTGTTTGAGACAGGGTTAAAATCTTCCAAAGTAACCAATCCATGACCACAGGACTTTAGACTTGAGAGATACAGCCTTTGGCCCACCAAGTCCACGCCAACCTGCAATCACTGCGTACACTAACACTATCCTACACACTCGGGACAATTTACAATTTTACCAAAGCCAATTAACCTACAAACCAGCACATGTTTGGAGTGTGGGAGGAAACCGGAGCACGGGGAGAACATACAAACTCCAAACAGACAGCACCCTTAGTCCAGATCGAACCCAGATCTCTGGCACTGTAAGGCAACAGCTCTACCGCTGCGCCTCTGTGCCGCCCTCTAAGTAAAAAAATGTAACCTATTGCAAGTAATTAAAATTCTATGATGTTCAAAATCCCTGATGTAATATTAGCTTAGAATAAGAATTATTTTTTTATTTTATGGAATTTTATATTATTTTTTATGGGATTTTTTCTTTTCTTTTCTTTTTTATTTTATGCAATTTTATTTTATCTTATTTTATTTTCTATGGAAACAGGCCCGCTAACTCATCAAGTCCACAACAACCATCGATCACCCATTCACACTCGTTCTTTGTGAAGGAAAGAACTGCACACGCTGGTTTAAATCAAAGGTAGACACAAAATGCTGGAGTTACTCTGGAGAGAAGGAATGGGTGACGTTTCGGGACTGAAGAAGGATCTCGACCCGAAACGTCAGCCATTCCTTCTCTCCAGAGATGCTGCCTGTCCTGCTGAGTTACTCCAGCATTTTGTGTCTATCTTCGCACTAGTTCTGCGTTATCCCACTTCCTCATCCACTGCCAGCCACCAAAGGGAACTTTAAGGAAGCCAATTAACCCACAAACCCGCACATCTTTAGGATGTGGGAGGAAAACAGAGCATCTGGATGAAACCGAAGCGATCATAGGGAGAAGAGGATTTGAGTTTAGGAGCTCTTTCGGTTAACGGAATCAAGGGATATGGGGAAAAAGCAGGAAAGGGATACTGATTTTAGATGATCAGCCATGATCATATCGAATGGCGGCGCTGGCGCAAAGGGCCGAATGGCCTACTCCTGCACCTATTTTTCTATGTTTCTATGAGAACGTACAAACTACACACAGAGAACACCTGTAGTGAGGATTGAACTGGGTCTCCAGCATTGTGCGGCAGCATCTCCACCAGCTGCACCACTGTGCTGCCGTAAGATTAATTAAAGCGGTTCATCCCTAGGAGTTGAATAATGAAATAGTGAAGGTGAATTATCCAGACCACATGTCATGGGGTTTGGGATTTCAGTCCAAATCCATTCAAAAATCTGGCCAGTTTTCTCCCGGAATTGGTCTTCGTCTGGAAAATTCATGGTCACCAGCGTGGAGATGCCAGAAATTGGACCCGGGGCCTCATACATGCGAAGCATGAGCTCTTCTACTGAGCTCCATCCCCAATTGTTCTCCGAAGGCTGCTACCTCTCTAAGCTTTATGTTTTATGGCTAAATGCCAATGCCAATGGTCAATAGTGCTTTATTTGTCACGTATACAACTGCACAGTGAAATTATTTCGCATATATTACACATTCAGGCGCCGCCGCCATGTTTTGGCATCATTTCCATAGTCCATAGGGAGAAGAGGATTTGAGTTTAGGAGCTCTTTGGGTTAACGGAATCAAGGGATATGGGGAAAAAGCAGGAAAGTCTGCCTGCGCACTCGATGTACTGGAGCGGTTCCTGCGAACTCTTTCCTCGCCTGGCCATCTTTGTGACCCAGCGGTGCCTCCTGCAGCCAACCTTGAAGGCGTTGGAGACATTACCCCGATTCACCCTCCTACCAGCCCTTGCTCCTCGCATCAGATGTCTCTAGCTTCCTCCCGGTAACGCCGTCCGTCAAGCCTTCAGGCGGGTTCACGGTCCCGCCGACCGATGGGCCTTCAGGGGGCCCCACGGTCTGACAAACCTTCTGGATTTCACAGTAATGTTGGTGACTCTACACGTCTTTAATACCACTTCCACCCCAGTTCCTCACGTCAGTGATACTGGGAAGAGCAATGACCTCCAATGCTCAGTAAAGACAGATATCAACCGGTTCTTTCCACAAGCCGTTTCTTCTTTCCCAACTGAACCATGCATGCTACCACATCTAGTGAGCAGTCCTGAACTACTATCTACCTCATTGAAGACGCTCATACTATCTTTGATCGGACCATACTGGACTTTATCATGCATTAAACATCATTCCCTATTCATGTATCTATACATTGTGGGTTGCTCGATTGTAATCATGTGTTGTCTTTCCGCTGACTGGTTAGCACGCAACAAAAGCTTTTCACTGTACCTTAGTGCACATGACAATAAACTAAACTAAACTAAAGTGAGAGGCAGGGTGTTTAACCTCCCGTTTTGCTCAGTAAATCCAATTTCACTCTCAATACACATTCTCCAGACACTGACCTGAATTCAAGACCATACATATTTAATGTCCAATAATACGCCCTGTGTATTGTAGCAACCGCATAGTGTGAGGCAAACAAAAAATCATTCCGATCTTGCCTTTGCTTTTTTTTGCTGATTCAGAAAGAGAGATGATGAGAATTTTTCAGCCCATCAGCTTGTGGTCTGGAATGATCGGAAAGGGCAATGGAAGCAGATTTAGTAACGTTCAGGAGGGGATTGAATAAATAATTGAACGAGGAGAGGTGAGCAGAAAGTTCAATGACAATTGGGCTAATTGGATCGTTCTTTCAAAGAGCCACATGGGGTCCAAAACTCTGAATGCTCTCCTTCCGTGGTGTTCCTTAAGAGGAAATGATCCATACCGAGTCTCCCACTGCTGCTGATGTGAGTTTCCAGCTAAACAGCGCGTCTGGTTAACTAGTTGTAAATTACACTTCCTCGGTGTTGCTGGAAACAAGCTCTTCAGCCCACCGAGTCCACGCCAGCCATCAATCACCCCATACACTAGCACTATCCTAGTGTACGGGGTGATTGTGACACTGGGGACAATGTGCAATTTACAGACGGCAATTAACCTACAAACTTGCAATGACTTTGGAGTGTGGGAGGAAACCGGAGCACCCGGAGAAAACCAACGCAGGTCACACGGAGAACATACAAACGGCGTACAGCAGCACCCGTGGTCAGGATTTAACCCAGGTTTCTGGCGTTGTAAGGCTGCAACTCTACCACTGCACCACTGTGCCGCCATAGAGGAAAACAGATGAACATCAGGTGACATCTGTAGAGTACAGTTTTAGTTTAGTTTAGTTTATTGTCACGTGTACCGAGGTACAGTGAAAAGCTTTATTTCTTGCATTCTGTCCAGTCAGCAAAAAGACTACACATGATTATAATCAAGCAAAGTGTACAGATACAGGATAAATATATTATAGGGTAGAGGATATAGTGAAAGCTTATGAATTCACTGCCAATTTTAGTTTCAGTTTAGAGAGACAGCGTGAAAACAGCCCTTCGGCCTACCAAGTCCATGCTGACCAGTGATCTCTGCACACTAACACTATCCTGCACACTAGGGACAACTTACAATTTTTATTGGCCAATTAACCTACAAACCTGTGGAGCATGGGAGGAAACTGGAGCACCCGGAGAAAACCCATAGGGTCACAGGGAGAACGTACAAACTCTGTACAGACAGTGCCCATAGTGAGAATCAAACCCGGATCACTGGCGCTGTAAGGCAGCAGCTCTACTGCTGTGCCACTATGCCGCCCAGTTTAGAGTTTTGGACAGGTACATGGATGGGAACTGTTTAGAAACATAGAAACATAGAAAATAGGTGCAGGAGTAGGCCATTCGGCCCTTCGAGCCTGCACCGCCATTTGATAAGATCATGGCTGATCATCCAACTCAGTATCCCGTACCTGCCTTCTCTCCATACCCCCTGATCCCTTTAGCCACAAGGGCCACATCTAACTCCCTCTTAAATATAGCCAATGAACTGGCCTCAACTACCTTCTGTGGCAGAGAATTCCACAGATTCACCACTCTCTGTGTAAAAAATGATTTCCTCATCTCGGTCCTAAAAGTCTTCCCTCTTATCCTTAATGTGACCCCTTGTCCTGGACTTCCCCAAGGTTTAGAAGGATATTAGCCAAATACAGGAAAATGGGTTTGACTTGGATAGACACCTGGTAAGCATGGACGAGATGGGTCAAAGGGCCTATTTCCATACTTCTTCTTCTTGTGTATGGCGTGCACAGCCTAAAGTTGTGGGACAACTTGTTCTATTTGATCTTATTTGATTGTGCACGCCGGGTTGATTGCATTTGTCGAAACAGGGTGGACCACGTGAAGGTTACAAACTTCCACCCAATTTCCATACTGAATGACTCTATGACTCTTGGGCCTGTCCCACTTGGTGATTTTTTAGGCAAATGCCGGCGACTGTCATAGTCGTAGCAGGTCACTGAAACACCAGCGACAACCTACGACAGCACCTACGTCAGGAGAAGTCAAGCTACTCTCATTGGCGTCAAACCCACTGTCATCAAAAATGGTTCAATGTTGAAAATTTAGCGGCAACCAGAAAGACGCTACGACTTTTTGCTTGACTGAGGAGACTACTCCCGGCGACCACCGGCGAACATGTGGCGGCAAACTAGTCGCATGTAGTTGCCTAAAATATCGTCTAAGTGGGACAGGCCCATCTATGAGGCAGGGGATTCCCTTGCCTGAAGGGCGAGACAATAGCAGATGTGGTGTTTGGACAACTTGGCAATTTAGTTGAGAGATACAGCATAGAAACAGGCCGTTCAGCCCATCAAGTCCACGCTGACCATCGATCACTCATTCACACAGGTTCTATGTTATCCCATGTTCTCATCCACTCCCTGCACATGAGGCGCAATTTACAGAGGCCAATTAACCTAAAAAGCTGCACGTCTTTGGGATGTGGGTGGAAACCCAAGCACCCGGTGAAAACCCACTTGGTCACAGAGGTGTGTGCAAAAAGTTTCGGGCACAATAGACAATAGGTGCAGGAGTAGGCCATTCGGCCCTTCGAGCCAGCACCACCATTCAATGTGATCATGGCTGATCATCCACAATCAGTACCCCGTTCTCTCCATATCCCTTAGCTCCGCTATCCCTAAAAGCTCTATCTCTTGAAAGCATCCAGACAACCAACCAGGCAGAGAATTCTACACACTCATAACTCTCTAAGTGAAAAAGTTTTTCCTCATCTCCGTTCTAAATGGCTTACCACTTATTCTTAACCTATGGCCCCTGGTTCTGGACTCCCCCAACATCGGGAACATGTTTCCTGCCTCTAGTGTGTCCAAACCCTTAATAATCTTATTTGTTTCAATAAGATCCCCTCTCAACCTTCTAAATTCCAGAGTATACAAGCCCAGCCGCTCCAATCTATCAACATATGACTGTCCCGCCATCCCGGGAATTAACCTTGTGAACCTACGCTGCACTCCCTCAATAGCAAGAATGTGCTTCCTCAAAGGTATACAAAAATGCTGGAGAAACTCAGCGGGTGAGGCAGCATCTATGGAGCGAAGGAAATAGGCAACGTTTCGGGTCGAAACCCTTCTTCAGACTTCAGACACCATTCAGAAACCCTTCTTCAGACATTCTTGAGAATGTCCTTACTCAAATTTGGAGACCAAAACTGCACACAATACTCCAGGTGTGGTCTCACTAGGGCTCTGTACAACTGCAGCTGGACCTCTTTGCTCCTATACTCAACTCCTCTTGTTATGAAGGCCAATATGCCATTCGCTTTCTTCACTGCCTGCTATACCTGCATTCTGACTTTCAGTGACTGATGAACAAGAACACCCACATATCGCTGTACTTCCCCTTTTCCCAACTTGACACCATTCAGATAATAATCTGCCTTCCTGTTTTTGCCACCAGTGGATAACCTCACATTTATCCATATTAAACTGCATCTGCCATGCATCTGCCCACTCACCCAACCTGTCCAAGTCACCCTGCATCCTCATAGCATCCTCACGAATAACAAGTACCGTGCTTAATTTTTTTCAGAGATCTGTACAGCACCGAAGCAGCCCCTTCGGCCCACCTTGTCCATATCGACATCTTAGGCCATTAACATTTGCCAGAATTTAGCCTATCGCCCTCTAAACCCTTCCTATCTATATATCTAGAAAAAAAAATCTAATTGTGTCTATTTCTATATATTCTTCTGGCAACTCATTCCCTGCCTCAACTACCTCTTCCGGCAGCTCGTTCCATACACCCACCACCCTTGGCGTGAAAAGTTTACCCCTTCAGATTTCTATAAAATCTTTACCCCCTCACCCTAAACTTATGCCCTCTGGTTCTTAATTCCCCCACTCTGGGCAAGAGACTGCGTGACTCAAAGAAATCGCTGATGATTTTTTTTTCCACTACTCTTTAAACGGCCTATTTTCTCACTAAAATAACTATATCTGCTGATCATTCCACCATTTGCTGCAAGTCTCATTTTCCAACAACCTTCCATTTCATTGGTTGATCCACTGCTTGTTAATATATACCCCAAATATATCAACGAGATGCAAATTTACTGAATTGTTACAAGTACGTGTTTAAATTGCTTCCTGTGGTACTGACAAATGTTGTGTAATTTTCCCCATATGAGCAACTATCTTTGAGAAGAATGGGTGTGAAGTTGTGAACAGTGGCACTTGTAGAATAAATCAGTTCCAATCTGGACAGAATTTAGTGAAAGTCCCAGGAGAAAGTGTGTAGAAGAACTATCGAGAATTAGATAGCAACTGGATTACTCCACCCAACACCAACTCTAGATACACTTCACACGGCCTCTGGGAACCAGCCAACACAGTCAAGGACCAGTCACATCCCGGCCATTCCGCCTTCTCCCCTCTCCCGTCGGGCAGAAGATATAAAAGCTTGAAAGCACCTACCACCAGATTCAGGAACTGCTTCCTCCCAGCTGTTATCAGATGAGTGAACGGTCCTCTCATGTTGACCCGATCTTCCAACCTACCTCATTGCCGTCCGTAGACTTTTTTTCTGTAATAACACTATAATGCCGTAACATTATATTCTGCACTCTGGTATTTTTCTCTTTACCCCTTTTTAAGTTGAGGGGGGACTTGTAGCTGTCCCATCTACACTAGTCCCACATGCCTGCGTTTGGCCCATATCCCTCTAAACCTGTCCTATCCATGTACCCTGTCAAAATGTTTCTTAAAATTTGGGTTAGTACCTGCCTCAACTACCTCCTCTGGCAGCTTGTTCCGTACACCCACCACCCTTTGTGTAAAAATGTTACCCCTCAGGTTCCCATTAAATCTTTCCCCCCTCACCTTAAACCTATGTCCTCTAGTTCTCGATTCCTCCACTCTGACCAAAAGACTTGATTCTTGATTCCCGGAATCTGGGCAAGAGACACAGTGCATCTACTTGATCTATTCCTCTCATGATTTTGTACACCTCCATAAGATCACCCCTCAACCTCCTGTGCTCCAAGGATTAAAGTCCTAACCTGCTCAACCTCTCCCTATAGCTCAGGCCCTCGAGTCCTGACAACATCCTTGTAAATCTTCTCTGCACCCTTTCCAGCTTGACAACATCTTTCTTATGACATGGTGACCAAAACTGAACACAATACTCTAAAGATAGACACAAACTGCTGGAGTAACTCAGTGGATCAGGCAGCATCTCTGGAGAAAAGGATGGGTGATGTTTTGGGTGGGAGCCCTTCTTCAGGCTCTTGAAGGTCTGAAGACCAGACTCTTGAAGACTCCAGGATCTGAAGAGTCCCGACCCATCCTTTTTCTCCAGAGATGCTGCATGACATGCTGAGTTACTCCAGTAATTTGTGTCTATCTTTGGTATAAACCAGCATCTGCAGTTCCTTTCTACACAATACTCTAAATGTGGCATCACCAACATCTTATACAACTGCAACTAGACCTCCCAACTTCCATACTCAATACTCTGACTGACAAAGGCCAATGTGTCAAAAGGGTAGCATCATACAATATGGAAACAGGCCCTTCAGGCCAACACGACCATGCTGACTAAGCGTCCATCTAATCCAATACAATTTGCCTATAAAAAAGAACACAAAGTGCTGGAGTAACTGAGTGGGTCAGGCAGCATCTCGTTTGAACATGGATACATGACGTTTCAGTTCAGGACCCTTCTCCCATTTTGTCTGCATTTGACCAATATCCTTCTTAACTTTTCCCATCCATGTACCTGTCCATTGCAATTGCACCTGCCTCAACAACTTCCTCGGGCAGCTTGTTCCATACATGTACCACCCTGTATCTGATGTGGTCTACATGTGAGGCCAGACCCATAGCGATGTGGTTGACTATTTACTGCCCTCTGAAATGGTTCTGTCTTTGGTTCTTTCTTGTCACGTATGCACAGCACAGTGAAACATCCCACAAATGCAAGGTGGTTATACAGGTAAACCCAGGTGAGCCCCATGCTGCTGCAGGCCCAAGACCAGACCAGACAAATTACTCATATTTGTTCAGAAAATTACTCAGTTCCGGGTGCGATATGGAAGGTGTTGATCTTGCTGTGTAGGAAGGAACTGCAGATGCTGGTTTAAACTGAAGATAGACACAAAATGCTGGAGTAACTCAGTGGGTTCAGACAACATCTCTGGAGAAAAGGAATTGGTGATGTTTCGGGTTGAGACCCTTCTTCGGTGTGAAGAAGGTCTCGACCCGAAACGTTGCCTATTCCTTTTCTCCAGAGATGTTGCCTCTCCCGCTGAGTTACTCCAGCATGTTGTGTCTATCTTCATGTTGATCTTGCTGACCACCGGGTGGCGCTCTCAATGGCCGCCTCGTCAACAGTCTGTCTTGTCCCTTCCTTCTTTGTTGCTTTTTAGTATGTGTTAAATGTATGTTTTAGTGTTCTTTAGCTTGTTTTATGTTGGGGGTGGGGGGTTGGTGAAACTTTTTTAAATCTCTTACCTCAACGGAGATGCAATTTATTTCCGTATCGTATCTCTGTCCACACTGCAGCCTAACATCAAGGAGCTGGTGACCTCTGCTGGAGACCGACTTCGGAAGCTCCAACCACAGGAGCCTGCGGACTTAACATCGCGGAGCTGGTGATCACTGTCGGGGATCGACCTTGCAGCTCCAACCGCGGGAGCCTGTGGACTTTAACATCGTGGAGCTCACGGTCCCTGTTTAGAGACCGAGACTGTTTTGGGAGCTACAAGCCGCAGGAGCTTTGACCGCCCCACGCGGGAGCTTCGATCATCCCGATTGCGGGAGCTTTGATCGCCCCGATGCGGCAGCTTCGATCGCCCACGGCGCTGGAGCTTCGACCGCCCAGACGCGGGGTTCCGATCGCTGGCTGCGGGAGCTTCGATCGCCCCGACGGCGGGAGAATAAAGAGAAGAAGATTCGACTTTATTGCCTTCCATCACAGTGAGGAATGTGGGGAATCCACTGTGGTGGATGTTTATGTTAACCTTTATGTAGTTGTGTGTCTTGTTGCTTTTTTTTTGTATGGCTGTGTGGTAATTCGAGTTTCATTGTACCTTAATTGGTACACGTGACAATGAACAGACCTTTGAACCTTTGGCAACTTACCGTGAACAAATAAATAAAAGGTAAAATAATTGTTGAACATGACGTCAGCTTTCAGTGATGCTCAGTCTATGAATAGGGGGAGATCAAGGACGTTGAACAGGTTAGATAGATAGATATTTATTTGTTGTCATTTGAACCTAAGTTCAAACGAAATTCTAGACTTGAGGCATTTAAAACAATTTTTTTGCTCTTTTCCACACATTAATAAATGTTCTTCTCTGACTGCCATTGTTACTGAGCATACCTCCAGTATCCAACCTGTGTTGTTCTAATAAACCTGGCCTTGAGATTCCTTCAAGATGTTCTCAGGCAATCTTTGCAACGGCATTGTTTTAGCATTGTATTTACTGCAGCGTGCAGTTCAGTCTGAAGAAGGGTCCCGACCCAAAACATCATCAGTTCTTTTTTCCAGAGATGCGGCCTGCCCCCTGAGTTACTCCAGCACTTTGTGTCTACTTTCTTTACTAATGACTGATGAAAGCCAATGTATAAATGTCTTGACCATCCTATCTACGTGCGATGAGATTTTTGGGTCTATGTACCTGCAGTCGTAGATCCCTCTGCTCCACAACACTCCCCAGGGCTCTGTCATTCACTGTGCAGGTACTGCCCTGGTTTGACTTACTATATTTACTAAACTTTTATATGTATTATTACATTTAACTAATAAAATAATTTAGAGTTATAGATTCATACAGCGTGGTAACAGGCCCATCATCCCAAATTGCCCATATCCAGCAACATGTCCCATCAATACTAGTCTCACCTGTCTTCATTTGGCCCATATCCCTCTAAACCTATCCTATCCATGTACCAGTCTAAATGTTTCTTAAACTTTGCGATAGTACCTGCCTCAACGACCTCCTCCGGCAGATCATTCCACCCACCACCCTTTGTGTGAAATTGTTATCCCTCAGGTTCCTACTAATCTTTTCCCCCTCACCTTAAATCTATGTCCTCTGGTTCTTGGTTCCCTGAATCTAGGCAAGAGGCACTGTGTGTCTACCCCATCTATTCCTCTCATGATTTTATACATCTCTATAAGATTCCCCCTCATCCTCCTGTGCTCCAAGGAATAGAGTCCTAGCCTGCTCAACCTCTCCCTAAATCTCAGACACTCGAGTCCCCGCAACACACTCATAAATCTTCTCTCCACCCTTTCCAGCATGATATCTTTCCTATAAAATGGTGTCCAAAACTGAACACAATACTCTAAATACAGTCTCACCAACTTCTTATACAACTGCAACCTGACCTCCCATCTTCTAAGGTCCAAGCTCTGACTGATGAAGGCCAGTGTGCCAAAAGCCATTTTGACCACCTTTCATTAATATAACCTCATTCTCCTGTGACAGTGCCATCAAGCAACAATCTGATAGACCTGGAAGGCAAGAATATAGGATATATAGGTAAAACTAAGCAATTAATATGTTATGCACAATTGCCATGCCATTAAGGCAATCTCCATTGACCTTACAAGCTCAATTTACAGTAATGAATATCCTCTATTTTCAGCATTATATAATTTATAATCAGTTACTGCATGGAAGGAAGCCAATTAGTCTGTTAAGTTCTTATTAGTTCCACGTTAAGATCTGGCACCTAAACTGAACAAAGTTCTGTTGTCCTTACAAAGAAATACACAAGGTTCTGGAGGAACTCAGCGGGTCAGGCAACATCTCTGGAGAATGTGGACAGGCACCCAGTTATCCCACTTTCTCATCCACTCCCGACGCACTAGGGGCAATTTACAGACGCCAATTAACCTACAAACCCGCATGCCTTTAGGATGTGGGAGGAAACCAGAGACCTGGAGGAAACCCATGCAGTCACAGGGAGAACCTGTAAATTCCACACAGACAGCACCTGAGGTCAGGATCGAACCCGCGTATCTAAACACTATGAGGCAGCGCTCTACCAGCTCCACCTCTGTAGCGCTAGGCAGTATCATTCAGTTATCTAGATTATTGGAAGTTGAGGGTGACCTAATAGAAGTATATAGCTAGTAGGAAGGTATATGCCAATGCCAAACTTAAAGCACATGGCATTGGGGGTTCAGTATTGATGTGGATAGAGAACTGGCTGGCAAACAGGAAGCAAAGAGCAAAGAGTAGGAGTAAACGGGTCCTTTTCACAATGGCAGGCAGTGACTAGTGGGGTACCGCAAGGCTCAGTGCTGGGACCCCAGCTATTTACAATATATATTAATGACCTGGATGAGGGAATTGAAGGCAATACCTCCAAGTTTGCGGATGACACTAAGCTGGGGGGCAGTGTTAGCTGTGAGGAGGATGCTAGGAGACTGCAAGGTGACTTGGATAGGCTGGGTGAGTGGGCAAATGTTTGGCAGATGCAGTATAATGTGGATAAATGTGAGGTTATCCATTTTGGTGGCAAAAACAGGAAAGCAGACTATTTTCTAAATGGTGGCCGACTAGGAAAAGGGGAGATGCAGCGAGACCTGGGTGTCATGGTACACCAGTCATTGAAAGTAGGCATGCAGGTGCAGCAGGCAGTGAAGAAAGCGAATGGTATGTTAGCTTTCATAGCAAAAGGATTTGAGTATAGGAGCAGGGAGGTTCTACTGCAGTTGTACAGGGTCTTGGTGAGACCACACCTGGAGTATTGCGTACAGTTTTGGTCTCCAAATCTGAGGAAGGACATTATTGCCATAGAGGGAGTGCAGAGAAGGTTCACCAGACTGATTCCTGGGATGTCAGGACTGTCTTATGAAGAAAGACTGGATAGACTTGGTTTAGACTTGGTTTATGGACGACAGATGGCGCAATGGGCTAAGTGTTCGGCTGGCAACCGGAAGGTAGCCGGTTCGAATCCCGCTTGGAGTGCATACTGTCGTTGTGTCCTTGGGCAAGACACTTCACCCACCTTTGCCTGCGTGTGCATGTGTGTGAATGTGTGTGAGTGATTGGTGGTGGTCGGAGGGGCCGTAGGCGCAGATTAGCAGCCACGCTTCCGTCAGTCTGCCCCAGGGCAGCTGTGGCTACAGAAGTAGCTCACCACCACCGAGTGTGACTGAGGAGTGAATGAATAATGCGATGTAAAGCGCCTTGGGTATTAGAAAGGCGCTATATAAATCCAATCCATTATTATTATTCATTATACTCTCTAGAATTTAGGAGATTGAGAGGGGATCTTATAGAAACTTACAAAATTCTTAAGGGGTTGGACAGGCTAGATGCAGGAAGATTGCTCCCGATGTTGGGGAAGTCCAGGACAAGGGGTCACAGCTTAAGGATAAGGGGGAAATCCTTTAAAACCGAGATGAGAAGAACTTTTTTCACGCAGAGAGTGGTGAATCTCTGGAACTCTCTGCCACAGAGGGTAGTCAAGGCCAGTTCATTGGCTATATTTAAGAGGGAGCTAGATGTGGCCCTTGTGGCTAAAGGGATCAGAGGGTATGGAGAGAAGGCAGGTACGGGATACTGAGTTGGATGATCAGCCATGATCATATTGAATGGCGGTGCAGGCTCGAAGGGCCTGCACCTAATTTCTATGTTTCTATGTTTCTATATACTTCCTATTAGGTCCTTTCAGGACAGACATGTTTAATCTCTCGCTACTCCATTCTGGGGTGCCTACCTGTTTCAAGATGACCACTATCATCCCAGTGCCAAAGAAAACCAAGATCTCATGCCTTAATGACTACCGTCCAGTGGCCTTGACATCCACCATCATGAAATGCTTTGAGAGGCTGGTTATGGAACACATTAAATCCGGCATACCAAGCAAGCTTGATCTACTGCATTCCGCTTACCGCCACATCAGGTCGACAGCTGATGCCATCTCCCTGGCCCTACACTCATCCCTGGAAAACCTGGATAAGAAAGACACCTACGTCATGCTTCTAATCATAGACTACAGCTCTGCTTCCAATACCATTATACCATCCACGCTCTCCAAACAGATAGAACTTGGAGTCTGCAACTGGATCCTCGACTTCCTGACCAACGGACCATGATCAATGAGGATAGGTGACAAATCATCCTCTACAATAATCCTCAACACTGGTGATCTGCAAGGATATGTTCTCAGCCCCCTTCTATATTCTTAATACACTCATGACTGTGTAGCCAGATAACAATCCAAGTCAATTTACAAATTTGCAGATGACAGCATCATAGTGGGCTGGATTTCAAATAATGATGAGATGGAGTACAGGAAGGAGATCGAGAACCTCATAACCTGGTGCCCAGACAACAAACTCTTCCTCAATGGCAGCAAGACAAAGGAGAATGTGATCGACTTCAGGAAGCGAAGATGTGCCGTAGAAAGCATTTTATCAGGATGCATCACAACATCACAGCATGGTTTGGGAACAGCTCCATCCAAGACTGGAAAAAATTACAGAGTTGTGGACACAGCCCAGACCATCACGCAAACCGACCTCCCCTCTGTTGACTCCATCTACACTTCACGCTGCCTCGGCATGGTCACCTGCATAATCAAGGACAAAGTCTCACCCCGGTCACTCCCTCTTCTCCCCTCTCCCATCAGGCAAGAGGTACAGAAGAGTGAAAACGCACACCTCCAGATTCAGGGACAGTTTCTTCCTAGCTGTTTGAGTGTACTAACTGAACCTCTCACCAACTGGAGAGTGCTCCTAACCTCTCATCCACATCATTGGTGATCTTTGAACTTTCTTGAATCGCACGTTACTAGATTTTATCTTGCAATAAATGTTATACCCTTTATCATGTATCTGTGCACTGTGGGCAGCTTGATTGTAATCATGTACAGTCTTTTTGCCAACTGGATAGAAAAAGCAGGAGAAAACTTTTAACTGTACCTCGGTACATGTGACAGTAATAAACTAAAAAATAAACTTTTATCAAAGTCACCCCTCATCCTCCAAATACTCCAGACGAAACAATCCAAGTTTCAGAAATGAATCCTAGAAGGAGAAGGTATCGGGGGCAAAATGACATACTTAGTTGTCTCAGATTAGCCGTGCCTTCACAAACTATGAGCATGGATTCAAGTGGTGAAATGGTCTTGATGATATCCAGTGTTCCTATTCCCTTTCAATGACGTGTGGGCCTTGCAAATTATGTGTGTGGTCTAAGTTCATGTCTGCCCAGAGGGTGGTGAATCTGTGGAATTCATTGCCACAGACGGCTGAGGAGTCCAAAACAATAGATATTTTCCAGACGGAGATTTATAGATTCTGGATCAGTACGGGTGTCAGGGCCTGTGGGGAGAAGGAAGGAGAATGGGGTTGAGAGAGAAAGATAGATCAGCCATGATTGAATGGCAGAGTAGACCTGATGGGCCGAATGGCCTCATTCTGTTCCTATAGCTTATGAACATATGAACTTATGAGGTGGATTGTTCAAATTAGAATCAATCAGATGACTGAACGCAGAATTTTTATTATTCTAAATTGATATTGGATTCAGCAATCATTGTTGGAAAATGTAGTGCCAATGCCAAATGCTAAACAAGGCCACAAATGGTTTCAAAGTGGTTTATGACCATTCATATCCATTCCCACTAATGGAAACTATTTGACTGGCTTATTGGATCTTGAGTGTTATCTATTTTGTGATGAAATAATCAGGTCACTGAGTTTCAGACACAATTTGGGAGAAAGCACAATGTGAAGAGATTCAGCTCGAAAAGACTCCAATATCAATTTTCAACTTAATGAACCGCAATCCTTGACTTCATTGCCACGATTCTTGCTCATGCTTGAAAATTTCACCATAATTCAGTGGCGTTAAAAGCGCAAGAATATAAGCTTTCCGCCGAAGCTGGTACCCACCAATTGTCACGCTAGTCGGGCTAATGTAGCAATAAATTATGTTAATTAGGCCTTATGTAGATGCTAATTGGCTCCAATTAGCCTAATTTATGAGCATTTCCTCAACGTTACAATTATCCGTTCTGTGCTCCATTAGAGAGGACGTAACTTACTCCAGAATGGAAAAGGGCTGATTTCTCAACAGTGTGATTTCCATATGTAAAGAGGCTGTCATTAACAATTCACTTACTCAGTCACACAAGGATGAGGTTTAATTTCTGGAGGTGAATTCAGAGCGTTGTCTGCTGTATTGAACTTTTTGCCGAGTCCATCAGGAAGGATGCGAGCATAAGAGTGACATTGCCAGGCAGTGGGGGCATTCAAGTCAAAACCTCCCTCTACATGGACGATGTCGCTGTCTTCTGCTCGGATCCAGGGTCGGTCTGCAGACTGATTAGTATCTGCGACCAGTTTGAGTCGGCCACGGCAGCCAGGGTGAACCGCAGGAAGAGCGAGGCCATGCTCTTTGGCAACTGGCCCGACCGAACTTCTGTCCCCTTCACCATCAAGCCTAACTTCTTGAAGGCGGAGTGTAGAACCAAGGCACGTGGGCACCAAGTGTCACTGCCTGCTGAGGTTCTACCTGTCCCCGGTGTTGCGAAGGATGGGCCTGGCGCAGATGCCACGCAATGTGCCAGTCAGCTGGACATTGCCGCCCCATCTGTCGTCTGTGGAAAGGTTCTTCTGGCCCAACACCTTTGACCACATGTCCATTGGGCAGTGGTCAGCACGGAATGTCCTGCAGGCACTGCAGGGAAAGGAATCCATGGATCCGGTGGCGTGGTTCCCAGAGCAGACTGCCCAGCTTGTCTGGCAAAATGCCTCATCGCCAGAACTCACCAACAAGCACCAAGACCGGCTTGGCTGGCTGTGAGGGGAGCCCTCCCAGTCAGATCCTTCCTGCACCGTCGGAACCTCACTGCCAGCGCACGCTGCCCTCGGGACGGCTGCTATGGAGAGGAGACGGTTGCCCACCTCTTTGCAGAGTGTGGATTTGCAAAAAGAGTCTGGAGAAGTATGCAAGGGTCCCTGGAACGCTTTATCCCGAACAGCTCCGTCACAGAGGACACTGTGATTTACGGACTGTTCCCAGGGACATATTCAGAGACTGACATCGATTGCTGCTGGAGGGTCATCAACTCAGTGAAAGATGCTCTTTGGTCTGCCCGAGCGTTGTTCACCACCCAGCAGAGCGAGATGTCCGTCAGGGAATGTTGCCGACTGGCCCGCTGCAGACTGCAGGAGTACGTGCTGAGGGACGCACTGAAGCTTGGTGCAGCCAACGCCAAGGCTCGGTGGGGGAGGGCCACAGTCTAGGGTCCTTCCACAGCTGGACATGGGGGGCACGGTATGGTGGAGACGCCCCTCAAAATAAGGGAAGGTATCCCACGCCAGGGGGCCACATGAGTGGCACGGGTGGGGGACGGATCTGGGGAATTTGAAAAAATGTATTAACTGCATTGAACTATTTGTATAGCATCCGAAAATGTCGGATGAAATTTTTCGCACGGTTCACGTATTGTATATATGTATTACTTGAATAAAGTCTATTTTGAAATAAAAATAAAAAATAAAAAGAATTCAGAGCGTGTTCTGGCATTGACTGCTCCCAGTCAAGTAGATACCTGGGTGGAGCTTGTCATAGAGTCACACAGCATCTACATTAGTCCCACCTGCCCGTGTTTGTTAGTTAATTAGCCTCTGTAAAAATTGCCCTCATATGTAGGGAGTGGATGAGAAACTGGGATAACGTAGAACTAGTGTGAACAGGGTGGTTGATGGTTAGATTCAGTGGGCCAAAGGGCCTATTTCCATGTTGTATCTCTAAACTAAAACCAAACTAAACCTTTAAAATACATTCGGACAGGTACTGTACATTGGTAGGAGAGGTTTGAACCAAATTCGGGCAGGTGGAACTAGCGTAACTGGGGCGTCTTGGTCAGCGTGGATAAGTTGTGACAAAGGATCTGTTTCCGCGTTATGCCTCTGAGAAGAACGAGCATGAACGGGGTGATCGATGGTCGGTATGGACTCGGTAGACCTAAGGGCCAGTTTCATTGGTGATTTCAATGGCAGAATTAGGCCATTCAGCCCATCGTCTACTCTGCCATGGCTGATCTATTTTTCCTTTTTAACCCTATTCTCCTGCCTTCTCCCCATAACCCCTGACACCTGCACGGGACACACCCGTTTCCACGCTGTGTCTGTCAACTAAACTAAACTAACTAAACGGGGAGGAAGGAACTACAGGTGCTGGTTTACCGGAGATGGACACAAAGATGCTGCCTAACTCAGCAGGTCAGGCAGCATCTCTTTCTGTCCTGGGCCTCCTCAATTGTCAAAGTGAGGCCAAATGCAAATTGCATTTAAGATATTACCTGAGTTACTCCAGCTTTTTGTGTCCAGTCTGAAGAATGGTCCCGACCCAAAACATCACCCATCCACATACTCCAGAGATGCTGCCTGACCAGCTGAATTACTCCAGCACTTTGTGTCTTTTTTTTGTAAACCAGCATCTGCAGTTCCTTATGTCTCAAAATGGGGATCTATATTCTTGTAAGTGCAAGTACACTATTTGTACTCATCGTACCGCATCACTCACCTCTAACAATATCATTTGCTTCAATTGTATCCGCACATTGTATCCCTTGGCGACACACAGGATCCTTGGTCTGAAAACAAACACAAAGCAAGCTACAGATTTGAATATTAAAGTATAATTTAGAATCAGTGCTCTGGGAACAGCAGGATGTTACAGTGATTAATGGAGAGAATTATATTGCGAATTTGCAGAAATGTAATTACAGTTGGTAAAATTCCATACATGGAACACAAATCAGATCACAGGGCAGGGAGGAAAAGTGGGAGTGGAGTTGACGTTCAACGGGTGGGAGGTGGGGTGGACCGTCAGCTGGAAATCCTGGAAAATAGGCTCACACTTAACCGGAACATGGAACGTAGGGGCCTCGCATATACTTGTCGAAAGTTTTAATAAAGTATTGGTCAGCATATTATCCCATTTTCTCATCCACTCTCATCACAATGGGGGTAATTTACAGAGGCCAATCAACCTACAAACGCTCACATCATTGGGATATGGTAGGAAAACATGGTGGTTTTAATTCAATTCCAGAGTGGAATTCATTGCCACAGACGACTGTAGAGGCCGAATCATTGGGTGCTTTTAAAGCGGAGATTGACAGGATCTTGATTAGTGAAGGTGTCAAAGGTTACAGGAAGAAGGCAGAAGAATAGGATTGAGAGGGAAAGAGAGATCTGGCCATGATTGAATGGCGGAGAAGACTCAATGGGCCGGATGGACCAATTCTACTCCTACTACTTATGAACCAATGAAACCGGAGAACCCGGGAGAAACCCATGTGGTCACATGGGAGAACGTGCAAACTCCACACAGACTGTAGCTGAGGTCAGAAACGAACCGTGGTCTCTGGCGTTGTGAGGTAGCAACACTACTAGCTGTGCCACTGTGCCGCCCACTGTTAGCCACTCTATAAATGTAACTTTCTTTTTAGTTTAGTTTATTGTCACGTGTACCGAGGTACAATGAAAATAGTAAGATTAAACGAGAACTTACCAGTTTGAAGTTTGATCTGTATTTTATGAGGAGTTACGATGAGGGATTACGTGAAGACCCCGTCCAGCACGCATGCGCGACATTCTTCAAAGCAGCGGTGTGGAATCACAGGAAACACAATAATTGAAATAAACATAGTAAAGAAAAGGAGAACTAAGATACCTGTTGATCTATATATTTGAGGGTGGGAGCGGAGGGCACGTAATCCCTCATCGTAACTCCTCATAAAATACTGATCAAACTTCAAACTGGTAAGTTCTCGTTTAATCTTACTATTTTACTTCGGAGTCACGTGAGTGACTACGTGAAGATTTTAAAGCTCTGTGATTTCAAACCGTGTAACAGTTCATACTTCACTCGCTGCCGAAGTCATTCAAGGGAGGAAGTATGTTATCGTAATCAACCATAATCTGTTTGTAAACAATAATGGTATCTATTAAACAATAACAAAAGACAAAATGCTCCCCCGGCCTTAAATTATATATTTTTGCAGATTTTAAAACTCTTTCTGCAAATAACACAGGTTCTGCTAGCGGCTTGTGGTAGAACGTTTGGAACGTTTTCTCCATGTTCATTCTTTTAGCCGCCGATGTGGATGCTGCCCTGGTGGAGTGAGATGTATATACATCAGTATCTACTCCAGCAGTTCCCAGTACCTGCTTGAGCCATCTCGAGATGGTTTGGCTCGACACCCAACCATGAGGTTTCTTGTGGCTGACCCATAAGGCCTTTTTATTTATTTATTTATTTATTTATTTATTTATTTATTATTATATATTTTTTTCCCCTTTCTCCCTCGAGAATCTCTTGTTGTGTTGATGTAAGTGAATAAGTGAGTCATGACACACAACCATAGGTCAGGTGGGTATGCCCGGAAATCCATAACTAGGACTCAAGTTCCTGGCTTGCTCTGCTTTAGCAGCTCCTGAATGGTGAATGAGACCCGGTCTGGTGTTATAACCATGTTGTCCAGTCGCAGTAAGTGGAGGGACTGGACTCTTTGTGCTGAGACTAGTAGCATCAGCATGACCGTTTTCAGGGTTAGCTTTTCCAGGGTGAGAGACCTGGCTGGGGACCATCCCCTTAGGTATGTCAGGACCACACTGACATCCCAGATTTGTGTATACCTAGGTCTAAGAGGGTTGGAGTTGACGATACTCCTCATGAGTTTGATCACCAGCGGGTGAGACCCTATGGCCTGTTGTCCTGGCACCTGTTTTAAGTAGGCTGACAGCACACGTCTGGCAGTATTGATGGCGCTGTAGCTCAATCCTTCATTATGGTGAAGGCCCCCCCAGGAACTCCAGTACATTGGTTATGGTTGCAGATGAGTACGTTGTCCCAGTAGTCGAGCAGTATCTTTCCCACTTCCTGATGCTCGATAGGTATTGTTTCCTGGTGGACATACGGTGTCATCATGTTGATGGTCCTGTCAGACAATCCCAGTCCCAGCAGTGGTCTTTTGATAATCTGCAACCCAGTAGGTTAATTTTGGCATGGCATGGATGACTTATGCCTGATACAGGGTGCGTCAATAGGTCTGGGCTACTGGGAAAGGTCATAGGAGTTTCGATGACCATGTCGAGGACCACTGGGAACCATGGCTGTGTAGGCCAGTTGGTACTATCAAAATACCTGAAGCAGAGTCCATCTGTATTTTGCGTAGTACCCTACAGATTAAGGCAGAAGGGGAAAAAGCATAGAAGAAATCTGTCCCCCAGTTCAGTGCGAATGCATCTATCGCTGCTGCCTCAGGGTGTGGTTCCCAAGGGACATACATTGGTACGTGGTGATTTAGTCTGGATGCAAAGAGATCGATATCTGGTGTGCCATATTGGTTTGTAATTTTAGCAAAGCTCTAGGATTTAACTTCCATTCGGTGTTTATCATTGAATTTGCGTGACCTGGCACTGTATTTAGCTTACCTGGTAGGTAAGTTGCTGATAGCCAAATATGTCTATCGACCCACCATTACCAGATTGTGTTGACCCAATTGTCACATGATATCGATTTTATTCCGGTCATATGGTTAATATAGGCCACCACCGTGATAATATCAATTTGTAAATGAACATGCAAGTTGTGCATATTCCTAGAATATGCTTTAAAACCATAAAACGCACCCAACATTTCCAAATAATTTATGCCCAGTGTTTGTAGTAAAGACGAGTCTAGGTTAGTCCATCTACCACCTGTGCTGGATATGGTATTAGTTGCTCCCCAGCCTTGAGCACTGGCATCTGTTTGTATAGTTAACGTTGGGTTATTGATGATGATAGGGCTGGAACTATGCCAAATGTGTTATATCCACCATTGTAACTCTGATATTGCTTCAATGGGTAGTTTCATGGATCTGTCAAAGTGACCTGCATGTCGTTTCAACGCCTGTACTTTTGCCCTTTGTAGGTGCTGATAGTGCAGGAGTCCAAATTGTGTAGCTAAAAATGCTGCTACCATTTTGCCAATTACTCTTGCCACTTGTCGGATGGTTGGTCGATTGCTTACCATTAAATTGTTGCACATCTGTGCCAATTCTGCTGCTTTATCTTTTGGCAACGTTACAGACATGTGGATTGAGTTAATTGTGAATCCCAGATAGTCCATAGTTGTGGGCGTCAACTTAGATTTATCTGGATGTATGACAAACCCAGGGTTTCAAACAATTGTTTGGTAGCTAATACAGTTGATTTAGCCAACTCCATGGTTTTGTCAACTATTAGGATATCATCAAGATACGCCATGACAATATGTCTTTGTTTCGTTAATGTTGCCAAGGCTGGTTTTAATATCTTGGTAAATAGTCTAAGGCTGATGTCAACCCATTAGGCAACACTTTATACTGCCATAGTTGCCCCATCCAGGTAAATTTTCAGGTATCTGCGATGACCCTTGTGAATGGGTACTGAATAGTAGGCATCTTTTAAATCAATGCTTGCCATAAAGTATCCTTTGGAAATCAGTTGTTTAGCAGTTACAAATGTTTCCATTTTGAAATGTACATACTTAACAAAGGTATTTAGTGAGGTTAAGTCAATGATGATGCGACATCCACCATCTTTTTTGCTTTTGGTAAATATATTTGAGACAAATTCCAAAGGATCATGTTTGGATTTCTCAATGACACCCTTTGTAAGTAACCTCACCAGTTCTGCTTGAGCCTCTAGTTCTCTTTGACTGTGAGGGTAAAGACCCTTTGGGGTACGTGCTGAACTGGTGGCATGTTTTCTTGAATGAACTCTATTTTGTATCCCCGAATACTGTTAAGTATATAACTATCATTCGTGAGACACCTCCTGTTAGTACAGACCTCCTGTTAGTACAGTTCCCCATTTACATGCTGGTAGGAACCAGACCCACCGACCTCCATAGTTATGGTAGTGTTCCTTTCTTCCGTTTGTTCATCCGTCGTTATACTGCTGGATGTACTGCTGATGTACTGCTGATTGGGGGTGGCGCATTTTCCATGGGGTCCGCTCTGGGCCCTGGCCTAAAAAGGCTTTCGGGGATAGTATGCGGACCCCGAGCTTTCACCAGTTACCTAAATTTGACCTTGACTGGTGGACGCGGTGGGGTACTGCCGTCTGTTTTTTTGTGTGGGTCTGCTCGTTCCGGGGCCTGCCCTCATGAGGCCAAATGCTTTGGACTCTTCCTCCAGGTCTTTCACTTGTCCTTCCAAATAACAGGATCTGCGGCTCTGAGGCCGGTGTTTTACACAGTCCTGCAAACCTGGGATTGAGGGCAGGTCTTATTCTCTCCTTGCGGAGGTTATTTATCTCATATTGGGTGTAGCACAGCAGAGCCAGAGTGTCTTGCTGGTTTGTGGTCATATCCACCCCATCCATGGAACGAGCATAGGCTGTTATCCCTGTCGTCAGGAGCTTGAGGATTTTAGCTCCTGGTTCTGGATACTCTGTCCCCCCCCCCCAGATTTGGCTGTTAACAGCCGGTACATTGAGCGAACTGCAGTTTTCCAGCTCTAGTGCCTCATTAAGTACCTGTCTTGTAGGGGTTTGAGGGACAGGTGGTTGATGCTGGCCGCCAGTTTTGGCTCCAATGGCTGCCCTGCTCGTGGTGAAACCACGTAGCGAATCTCCACACCCAGCAGCTCTTCCTGATCCTGTACCCCAAGCGTACTCCCGACATCTTCAGCCAATGACCCCTGTTCCTGACCAGCCCAGCCCTGGTCGCCAACGCTGCCCTGCTTTGAGGGGAAAGCGATGGCCAGTGCATTGTAGAGCACTGCTGTGGGAGTGCCTGATCCCCCTGGCGAGACTGCTCTAGCTCCTGAAGCAAGTCTCGCTGGAGCAGTTGCTCCATGAGCCTTTCCATTCGGCTCAGGCGGCTAGCTCTGCCGCTCTAAGGCGGACCCTCCTCATCGGAGTCAGACATAACCGGCCGTTTTTTTGTTGTTTTTTTTAAACTTTTCCTCCAGCCCGCTGCCGCTCATCAGGCTGCGCTAGCGGTACTGGGCTCGGCTCGGTCTCGATGAGGGTGGACCGCAGCATATGCGGTCCAGGTGCCGCCTCTCGCCCCCCACTGATGGAACACTCCCGTTCTGTTGGAGTCCGAACGGGGGGCGGTTTTCTTCCTTTGCCGTGCTGCTCCTGTTCCCAGTTCCTCTGGAATAGAGAGCAGAGCACAGCTTGCGGATTACGACCTCAGTGTAAGACTTACCTGATGGTCCGCTGTTTAGTTTTCACCGACGTGTAGCGGGAGCGCCTGTACTCCCGGTCGTCGCTGTTGCACTGCGTGAACGCTAATGTCGCGCATGCGTGCTGGACGGGGTCTTCACGTAGTCACTCACGTGACTCCGAAGTAAAATCATTTGTTGTGTGCTAACCAGTCAGCGGAAAGAATATTCATGATTATAATTGAGCCATCTTCAGCGTACAGATACATGATAAAGGGAATAATGTGAATACCGTTTAGTGCAAGATAAAATTCAGTGGTCCAATTTTTAGCACATTGGACCATTAGTCAGAGTATTGAGTATAGAAGTTGTGGTCATGTGGTAGAAGACGTTAGTGAGGCCGCATCTAGTCTATTGTGTTCAGTTCTGGGCACCATGTTATAGGAAAGATGTTGTTAAATTGGAAAGAAGGCAGAGAATTTACAAGGATGTTACCAGGACTCGAGGATTTGAGCTATAAACAGAGGTTGAGCAAGCTGGGACTATTCCCTGGAGCACAGGAGGGTGAGGGGTGATCTTATAGAGTGGTGTATAAAATCATGAGAGGAATATATCGGGTGGATGCACAGAGTCTCTTGCCCAGAGTAGGGGGAATCGAGAACCAGAGGCCATAGGTTTAAGGTGAAGAGGGAAAGACTTTATAGGAATCTGATGATTAACTTCTGATGAGTAACTTCTGATGAGTAACTGTATGGGAAGAGCTGCAGGAGATTGTTGAGGCAGGGACTATCATGACATTTAAGAAACATTTAGACAGATACATGGATAGGACAAGTTTAGAGGGATATGTGCCAAATACAGGAAAGTAGGAGTAGTATAGATGGGACATGTTGGTCGGTGTGGGCAATCTGGGCCTGTTTCCACAATGTATGACTCTACGACTCTGTAAAGATGTTCCGAGGGTCTCCAATGAGGTATATAGTAGCCTAGAACTGCTCTCTCTATTTGTTGGTAGGATGGTTCAGTTGCCTGATAACGATTGTATCATTTACTGAGGATAAAATAATGCAGAGAAGCCCTTTAGTGGAAGACTGAGGTGATAACGTTATTTTTTAGAAATTAACGTGATATCTGTGGCTTGCTTCAGTGCACTGGACAGGGGCTAAATTAGCTGAAGACCATTGGAAATTAATGTGCATCTGCATAAACAGCCTCTAATTAAACACTAGTTTCAAAATACCAGCTAAATCTGCAGGCCATTTAACCATTCACATTAACGACTCAGCCATGTATAATAACGCTTCAATTTGCTCAATGGGAGAAAGTGCTTGTACATTATAACCTCCCGAATTGCTAGGCAACTGATCAATCATTGCTCCCCAAGGGTGGTCATGGGCTCCACCTTTGGTGGATGCGGAGAGGATGTTTCCACTAGTGGGAGAGTCTAGGACCAGAGGCCATAGCCTCAGAACAAAGGAACGCACCTTTAGAACGGGGATGAGGAGGAATTTCTTTAGTCAGAGAGTGGTGAATCTGTGGAATTCATTGCCAATGAAGGCTGTGGAGGCCAAGTTAATGGATATTTCTAAGGCGGAGATTGATAGATTCTTGATTAGTAGGGATGTCAGGGGTTATGCGGAGGAGAATGGGGTTGAGAGGAAAATTTAGATCAGCCGTGGTTGGATGGTGGAGTAGACTTGATGGGCCAAATGGCGTAATTCTGTTCCAGCAACCTATCAATTTATGAACTTGGCAGTCTCACCTCGGGTCCTCTGAGCCGGAGAGGCTTGGAGGTAATAGGTCCACAGCTCCATCCAGCATTTCAACCCAACGCCCTGCTTTAGACTTTAGAGATACAGTGCAAAAATAGGTCCTTCGGCCCACCAAGTCTGGGCCGACCAGCGATCACCCTATATATTAGTAATATCCTACACACCAAGGCCAATTGATACAATTTTACCAAAGCCAATTAACCTACAAACCTGAACATCTTTGGAGTGTGGGAGAAAACCGGAGCACCTGGAGAAAACCCACATAGTCACAGGGAGAATGTACAAACTCCATACAGACAGCATCCATATAACTCCATACAGGATCAAATACAGGTGTCTGGCGCTGTAAGGCAGCAACTCTACCGCTGCGCCACTGTGCCGCCCATCTTGTCCAGCTTTCTCTCCCCACCTACTACAATCATTCCAAAGAAGGGTCCCAATGCAGAACGTCACCTATCCATGTCCTAGAGAGATGCTTCCTGACCCGTTGCATTACTCCAGCACATTTTTTTAAATCAAGATTCCAGCAACTGCAGTTCCTCGTGTCTGCACCTTACACACCCATCTACTCCAGCCATGGATCACTCCGCACTTAGAGCAACGCCATGAAATTTATCCCAAGGCCTTGTTCCTTCTTCCCATCTGCCTCTGATGCTTCATTTCATTAGGCAGAGGGTTGGGTCTGATCATGTGTCTGCTTCTCCTGCCTTCCCATTTATTTACAAGCTGTTCCCTGCCTCTGGAAATTAGTCCTCTTGACCCAAGTCTTCTGGACCTCTGCATTAAATTTGCAGAAATATCGACCACTGCTCCAAGAATGCGCTTGGTGGACAGTCGTAAGTTGATGATCAATCAGTTGTGGTGTACTTTTTTATGTGGGTAATTCTTTATTCATTGGCCTATTATTAGTTGACATCCCTGTAGCCATCTTGTTGGGAGATGTTTTACAACTGGCTCACTCCCAGCTACTGATGTCTTCTTTCATTTCTGCCCAGGTTTGGAGCATCCACTCATCGCAATGCCAGCCTTGATACAGATGCGCCCTGGAAAACATTTTATCGGGATGCATCACAGCCTGGTTTGGGAACAGCTCCATCCAAGACCGCAAGAAATTGCAGAGAATTGGGGAGGCAGTCCAGACCATCACACAAACCAACCTCCCTTCCATTGACTCCATCTACACTTCACGCTGCCTCGACAAGGCCACCAGCATAATCAAGGATGATTCGCACCCTGGTCACTCCCTCTTCTCCCCTCTCCCATCAGGCAAGAGCTGCAGAAGTGTGAAAACACTCACCACCAGATCCCTGGGCATTCGAGTTGCTGAACCAGGCCGTGATGCAAGCAGTCAGTATGCGCTCGATTGTGCACCTGTGAAGGTTCGATCTAACATTCATTAACATACCAAGTAATCAGGAACCCAAATGGAGGATTCATCTGTCTGAAGCAGTCTGAAGGGTTCCAACTCAGAATGTCACCTATTCCTTTTCTCCAGAGATGCTGCATGACTCACTCCAGCACTTTTTGCCTATTTTCAGTATAATCCAGTATCTGCAATTCCTTCGTACATACTCCTGATCTTCATCAACTGCAAAACCTTTGGTCTCCAGGTCCCCGCTCCCTCATCTTCACCATGGACGTTCAGTTGCTCTACACCTCCATCCCCACCAGGAAGGCCTTCCAGCCCTCCAGTTCTTCCTCAACTACGAAAGCAGTCTGAAGAATTGTTCCGACCTGAAACATCAAATATTCCGCTTCTCCAGATATGCCGACTGACCCGCTGAATTACTCCAGCATTTTGTGTCTATCGGGAGGATTCATCTCCCTTACAATACAGCAAAGATTTCTTAATTTAAAACAACAATTTCTACCTGCGATCCAGGCATTGTCTTACTTTGCCAGAGTAAACATTGATAACATGAAGTGTGTGGGAAGCAACCCTCCAATTAGCGTGTGGCCTCACTCTGACAGAACAGAAAGGTCAGTGTGGGAATGGGAAGGGGAGTTAAAGGGAGGTTAACCGGGAGATGTGCAGGAAAGAACTGCAGATGTTTGTTTAACACAAAATGCTGGATTAACCCAGCGGGTCAGGCAGCATCTCTGGAGAGAAGGAACGCGTGACGTTTCGGGTCGAGAGATCGCTTACAACTCAGTGGTATGTATATCGATTATTCCAACTTCAAGTAGCCCATACATCCCCTCTCTCTCTGTTTCCCCTCCCCCCCCCCCCCACCACCCTATTTGTTGTACTAGTTTCACTGTCATCCTGCTGTGTTTCATTCATTCTTCCCCACAGCCAACAATGGACCATTGTGGGCTTCACCTTTCCTTGATCACCGTTGCTGGCTTTGATCTGTCTTTTTGCATATCTTTCATTCATTTGTTCTGTGTACCTTTTCGTATCACTCGGTTTCCTCTTCACTGACTCTCAGCATGAAGAAGGAAGAGATGACCCGAAACATCACCTACTCCTTTTCTCCAGGGATGCAGCCTGACTCGCTGAGTTGCTCCAGCTTTTTGTGTCTATCTTCTTTATTGGTAACATGAATGTCGACCATTTCACCTGAGCTGGGCGCAAGCAAGGCTCTCAAATATAACATTTATTTTTTAATACTTTAACCGGTATTAATTTTCACCCTCAGATGTGCTCCCCTTTCATCTTTCACCACCTCTCTTGATGGTCTTCACATGCAATCAAATTATCTCTGTGGTGACAATCAAGAATGCGGCAGACTGCAGGTTTGATGAATAGTTGTCATGGAGATGATCAAATGTTATTATAAGAAGAGAGGGCTGTGGAACGGCATCTCCACTGAATGAAGGACCGGCGGTGTGTTTCAGAGGAATGAGGATGACCTTTGATTGAAATCCGTGCCTCGCTGCAAGTACTCAAAGTATAATTTTACAATCAACATACTGATTGCTTGCACTCGGAGCACCATCTGCTATTTGTTTGCTTTGGTTTATCTCGGCAGAGGATGCGGCAGGTGCATTGTGCTCCGTGGAACGAAAGGTGTTACCGGTCAGTGTTTGCAAGCACACGAGCAGAAAAGATGTGCATTTCCGTGTCGGTGTCAAGGCCACGTGGCTCCACCACCTCCTCCTCCTCCCCATGTTGTGATTTTCAGCTGATGAAAGTTCTTCTTTAGACTCTACTTTACTTCGGCCCACCAAGCCCGCGCCGACCAGGATCACCCCGTACACGAGCACTATCCTACACACACCAGGGACATTTTACAATTTTACCGAAGCCAATTAACCTACTAGCCTGCACGTGTTTGGAGTGTGGGAGGAAACCGGAGCACCCGGAGAAAACCCACGCGGTCACAGGGAGAACGCACAAACTCTGTGCAGGCAGCACCCGTAGTCAGGATCGAACCCGGGTCTCTGGCGCTGTAAGGCAGCAGCTCTACCACTGCGCCACCGTGCATTCCCAGGTTCTGGGCCCCATGTTACAGGAAAGATGTTGTCAAGTTGAAAACGTTACAGAGAAGATTTACGGGGATGTTACCTGGACTCGAGGGTCAGAGCTATGGCGAGAGGTTGAACAGGCTGGGACTATTCCTTGTAGAGGTGTATAAAATCTTGAAAGGAATAGATCGGGTGGATGCACAGAGCATCTTCCCCAGAGAAGGGAAATCAAGAACCAGAGGACATAGGTTTATGATGAAGGGGGAAAGATTTAATCGGAATCTGAGGGGTAACTTTTTCACACAAAGGGTGGTGGGTGTACGGAATGAGTTGCCAGAGGATGTACCTGTAGTTGAGGCAGGGACCATTGCAACATTTAAGAAACAATTAGACAGATACATGGATAGGACGGGTTTGGAGGGATATGGGCCAAACGCAGGCAGGTGGGACTAGTGTAGTTGGCACAGGTTGGTCGGAGTGGGGAATTTGGGCCAAAGGGCTTGTTTCCATGCTCTATGACTCTATAACAAAAAAGGTTTTTGCTGTACCCCAGTACAGGTGACAATAAACCAAACAATTTGCCTATTCCATTTTCTCCTCTGTGAAAATGTTGTCCCTCAGGTTCTTATTAAATCTTGCCCATCTGACTTGACACCCGTTGCCTTATTGGTTGATCATTCTTGTTGAAGATTACACCTGCATCAACACAAAATAAAGATCTGATCTCTGAAGCATCTCAGTAACTTAAATGAGCTACTGTACCTCTGGGCCAGAAATCAAATGAAGCTGCACCCCTTGTTTCTCAGCATGTTTTATTTACAGCAGACGTGTGAGGCTTGAATTTAAATATAACATGATTTGGGAGGAGATGTACTGCCATGGTTCATTTGTCAATAAAGCTGCTGAGACTGGAGGCTCACGTCAACATGCCAGAGGCACGAGCAATGGAAATCTCAGTCCCAGTGCCTGAACCCACAGGTACCAAGGGAGATCTCAGACTTCATCGTAACTCCTCAGGCAAGGCGTGGCCACCAATCACACCAAGATCTAAAGGCAAAACGCTTGGGATTGTGTCGGAAAGAACTGCAGATGCTGGTTTATGCCGAAGATAGGCACAAAGTGGTGGAGTAACTCAACGGGTCAGGCAGCATCTCCGGAGGGAAAGGATGGGTGACGTGTCGGATCGGGATCCGTCTTCAGACTGAAAGTAGAGGGGACAGGGGGTACTGAGAGGTGAGAAAAGGCCAGAACAAGTCAGGGCTGGCAACAGATGGCAAAGGAAGGGTGGAGCTCATAATGTTGGCTGGGGAAGAGGTGATAAGGAGAGGGATACAAGGATGCGAACAGTGGAACTAGTGGGACGTCTAGGATGCGGGAGGGGGGAAGGAGGGATTGCAGTGCTTACTGCCTGATGCTGCCTGACCCATTGAGTTACTCCAGCACATTGTGCCCTTATCAAAATGAGCAGAATCATACCGAACATGAGTTCAATAGAGATTACAATACAGAAAATAAACAGTGCAGTACACAGTGCTACAGCTACAGAGAAAGTGCAGATTTTTAAAAGTGCAAGGGCCACAAGTAGGTAGATTGGAAGATCAGGAATACATCCTTAAGAATATGTCTCACAGCGCCAGAGCCCCAGGTTCAATCCTGACTTTGGGCGCAATCTCTGTGGAGTTTGTACGTTCTCCCTGTGACTCCATGCGTTTCCTCTGGGTGCTCCAATTTCCTCCCACATCCCAAAGATATGTGGGTTTGTAGGTTAATTGGCCACTGTAAATTGCCCCTAGTATGTAGGGAATGGATGAGAAAGTGGGTTAACATAGAACCTATGTGAATGGATGATCGATGGTCAGCATGGACTCAGTGGACCACTTTAAAAAAATATGTGGCCATTGTATTTCCTACACTCATCATCACTGGTGATCACTCAAAGTCAAGCATGATTGTCCTCTCGGTGAATCATTTCTTAAGATGGCTGAGAGGCCAATCTGAGAGGTCCGTTCACGAGTCTCATAATGACAGGGAAGAAGCTCTTCTTGAATCCAATACTCCTAATGAGACCTAAAGTTCTATACCAGTGCAACACATTGCATTTTTGTTTCGGGAGAAATTCTGTGCTTTTATGGGGAGAAGTTATTGCAGTTTGTTCTTTATTCTCTCTGAATAGAGTCATAGGGTCATAGAGTCATACAGCGTGGAAACAGGCCCTTCGGCCCAACGTGCCCGCGCCGACCAATTTACCACATCTAAACTCTGACTAGTTTCACTGTCCTCCTGAATAATGTTACTATTTGTATACCTCGTTGTCATCTTCCCTCAGCATCAATGTCGTGAGAAATTCTGTGATCAACGAAAATTTCAAAACTCATATAAACTGCATGGGCCGCGGGTGTAAGAGAGCCAGGGCTGAGGTAGGGTGGAAGCAGAACCAGCGGCGGGGACAGATGCGGGGAGCCCGGGCTGGCGAGTGTTTGCGGGCTGGCAAGTGTTTGCTGGGCTGGCGAGTGTTTGCGGGGCTGGCGAGTGTTTGCGGGCTGGCGAGAGTTTGCTGGGCTGGCGAGTGTTTGCGGGGCTGGCGAGTCGCTCGCTGTAGCTCCGGCCATGGAGCAGCCTCAGTGCAAGTGTCCCGGGCCGTCGGAGGCGTCGGAAGCATTGCGCTACTGTCGTGAGAGTCTCTGTGCCGAAGGGATAGAGACTCTCAATGGGAGGGGGAGAGAGAGAGGGGAAGGAGGAAGGGAGACAGGGGGGGAGAGAGACAGGGTGAGAGGAGAGGGGGAGAGAATGGGAGAGAGAGGGGGGAGAGAGAGGAGAGGAGGAGGGGGAGAGAGAGGTAGGGGAGGAGAGATGGTAGGGGAGAGAGAGAGGGAGAGAGGGGGAGAGAGGGGGGGGAGAGAGAGGGGGGAGTGAGGTGGGAGAGAGGGGGAAGAGGAGAGGGGGTGAGAGGGAGGGGAAGGAAGAGAGGGGGAGAGTGAGAGGGGGAGAGGGGGGAGAGAGGGAAGAGAGAGAGGGGAGAAAGGAGGTGGAGAGGGAGGAGAGAGGGTAGGAGAGAAGGGGAGGGAGGGGGGGAGAGGGGTGGGAAAAGAGAGAGGGGAAGAGGGAGAGAGGGGAAGAGGGAGAGAGGGGAAAGAGAGAAACGGGGGAAAGGGAGAAACGGGGGAAAGAGAGAGAGGGGGAAAGAGAGAGAGGGGGGCAAAGATAAAGAGAAAATAGAGACAGAGGAGAAAGAGACAGGGTAGAGAGAGCAAGGGGGAGGAGTGAGGTGGGAGAGACAGGGGGGGGTTTCTGGATGTTTTCAAGAGAGAGTTACATTTAGTTCTTGGGGCTAACGAAATCAAGGGATATGGGGAAAAACCAGGAAAGAGGTACTGATTTTAGATGAACAACCATGATCATATTGAATGGCAGTGCTGTCTCGAAAGGCCAAATGGCCTATTCCTGCACCTATTTTCTATGTTTTTATGCTTGAGTATATGGCAATAAAACTCAATCACTTGATTTTGAAGCATTCATGCATGGTGGAGGTATAATGTAGTCATAGAGGGATACAGTGTGAAAACAGGCCCTTAGGCCGAACTTGCCAACACCCGCCAACATGTCCCAGCTACGCTAACTGCTTTTGGTCCATATCCCTCCAAACCTGTCCTATCCATGTATCAGTCTAACTGTTTCTTAAATGTTGGGATGGTCCCTGCCTCAACTACCTTCTCTGGCAGCTTGTTCCATACACCACCACCCTTTGTGTGGGAACAGTTACCCCTTAAAAAGTTCTCTTAAAAATACTTCATACAAAAAATTGAAATCATACTTCTACAATGCACTAAAACATAATATTAATACATCAAATTTCAAAAAAATCCCTACCCTGCGAGGGGGGGGGACACCCTACTTCCACACCCTCTCCCCACTCGGTTGCTCCACTCCCTCACCGGGTACCACCAAGGCCAGTGAACAGTGATCGTTCAGCCTCCCCACTTTCAAAAACACTCCGCGGCCCCTGGTTCAGACGGAGAACACTGCCAGATGTGAGCAGGGAACTGAGGCCAGTTGTCCGTGATGTCTGGATCCCAATGCTCAGCGCTTCATGTTTCGGAGTTGGCTAATATTATTGATTTGTAATTAGCCTGATTTGTAATTAGTTGACAAAACCTTAATTTATTAATCTGGAATATCCAGGGGGATGGGATAAATGTAATATTAAAATGACATGCAAGGTGTCAGGCTGTCTGTCACAACATACAGCCCCGATAACCCATTATTTCCTTCAGTTAAATATTGGGAAGGTAGCACTGTTGTCATTTGCCACTCAACTATTATGTTTGTTTACCTCGCTGACTATTTCTGACCCCCCCCCCCCCAATTCCTTTGACAGGATGAATAGAAATGTCCCCAATCTCATTGTTTTATTTATTGAACACGTAGATGAACATCCTCAAGGAGTGTAATCAGATGGAAACTGATTCAGATGCGATATTTAAGAGTTTGTTCAAAGAAGGGGGCATATTTTAAAGGAGTGACAGAGATACTTGCAGGGGAATGTGTGAGGAGATTATTATTTGTCTTTAGTTTTAGCTTGAACCAGGACATCTGAAGATTCGAAGTTTAATATAGTAATTGTGCTGATACTGACCCCAAACAACCACGTAATGAATATCATCCATTCCGGAGGTTTTACTTTTATGATGCCATTTAAACTTCACTTGGATTTCAATCATTTCAATGTAAAAGTAATTGGGAATGGGGAGCATTGGAACAAAAATTTGCCCTAGGTACATATTTACTGTAATATAATAATGTATGCATGTTGGTAGGTGCAATCAAAACAAATATCTTTTTATCATTGTTGTGTTATGTATACCACAGAAAATATTATGTAGTCTCAAGATCACATTTAATAGAATAATATTGCTTAAATATATAGTTATTGGACTGCATCTCGGAAAAGTCCCAGCTGAGAGGAAGACAGCAAAATACTAAAAATATTGGGGATGAAAATGACTTCAGGACAGTTTGTTATCAAAATGAAGGAAATGGTAACAGAATACTTATACAGCTGAGTGAGTATAATTTTATGGATGAGAAATTGTGTTCAGCCAATTGTTGACTTCTTTGACAAAGTAACTAGCATGTTAGATAACAAAGAAGCCAATGGAATGTTAGCAAATTTTGTTATACATAATTTGGTCTGTGAAGTGCCCCATAAAACATTACCGCATTAGATAAGCACCTGTGGACTTGAACGTAATAGGTTAAGTCCAGGGGGCAGATTTGGGGCTTTATGTGGGGGCCAGATATATTGTCAGTGCAGAGGGGCTAGGAGCAAGGCCAAGTGTGCATCCAGAGTTAAGGTCTGGAATAGTACTAGGTGTGCAGTCAAAGCTAGGACCAGGGGAGTGTTCAGCACTGGGAACCTAAGCAGGTAAGCAGCTATGAATAGGGTAGGATAGGGGGCCAGGTGTAAGGCTGGACTCAGGGTCAGGAATGAGAGAAGGTATGCGACTGGAGTCAGGGTCAGGAGTAGTACCAGGTGTGCAGTGAGACCCAAGTTGGTCAACATGGGCCAAGTGTTTTGGTTATAATCTGATTTCCATACATGAATATACTGAGATCATTCATGTGCTGCACCTGTTGATCAGAGGCTGGCTCTACTGTGGAATGTAATTAAGAATGTAATTTAGCCTAATCTTATTCATAGCTAATCCAATTTAAAGCATAAATATTGCATTCAAGTGTAAGTTAAAAGACTCATTACAGTATGCACCATATTGCACAATTTCAAGCAGAAAAATGCAAAAGCTCCGTACCAATGGGAGGGGGGACACCTTCCTCTCCCCCCTCCCCCCTCCCCCCCCCCCCCCCCCCCCCCCCCCGGTCGCTACGCTCCCTCGGGCTTGGTCTCTCGCAATTTCTCACTCCCAACTCTCACACAATGTTGGCAGCCCTGCTCTAAATTTACATTGTGTGTTAGCAATTAATACTCTTTATCCATAAGTCCTATTCATGCTCCTGACATTTCTGCAGAAGCACAGCAAAGCCACCTAAGGAACTGAAGCTACAAAAAATTGCTTCTGCAAAAGACTTTCCTGTCACACCTGCCATTTGCAGCAAACTTAAAGGCTTTTGTTTTCACATTCTGCTGCATGACACAACTCTGTATTCACTGGGGGACATTTGCAGCTCTGAGATTTAGCAGCTTTCGAGCAAAATGGAAGGGTAACAATGGACAGCAGATCACAGCAGCCACGTTCAGGAGAGCTGTGATGAACAGGATGAATCTAATGATATTTTGCCATTGTTGCTAATTCACCTGATAATTGCTTTCGATACAGGTGATAGAAGTCCATACGTTCCACGGAAGAGGAACTGAGAAAGAAATTAATCGTCGAGGAACCGCTCCCTTCAACCCCAGAAAAACACTTGAGGGCCTCTAAACAATAATAAGATTCCTGTGCGGAGGAAGGAACTGCAGATGCTGGTTTAAGATAGACACAAAATGCTGGAGTTAGCTCAACGGGACAGGCAGCATCTCTGGAGAGAAGGAATAGGGTGATTTCGGGTCGAGACCCTTCTTCAGACTGAGAGTTAGGGTAGAGGGAAGGTAGAGATATGAAAAGGGACACAGAACAAATGAATGAAAGATATACAAAGGACGAAGCCAGCAACGATAATCAAGGGAAGGTGGAGCACACAAGGGGTCCATTGTTGGCTGTGGAAAAGGTGATAACGAGTGATACAAACAGCGAAACTCAACAGGGCGACAGTGAAACTACTACAAGGACAAGGGAGGGACGGAGAGAGAGGGGGATGCAAGGAATACTTGATGTTAGAGAAATCAAAATTAATTACACTAGGTTGTAAGCTGCCCAAGCAAAATATGAGGTGCTGTTCCTGCAATTTGCATTGGCCTCACTCTGGCAGTGGAGGAGGTCCAGGACAGAAAGACCAGTGTGGGAATGGGAAGGGGAGTTAAAGAGTCTGGCAACCGGGAGATCACATAGGCCAAGGCGGACTAATTCTCATAATTGATCCAGGAAGACTTTATAGAAGTTTATAAAATTACATACTTTGCACCCTCTATTGTACTCATGGATGGTATAATTCTACTCGTATTTGATATGATCTGAAAAAGGATACAGAGTGTTGGAATGTAGTTAGGATGGAACCCGGGTCTCTGGCGCTGTAAGGCAGCAACTCTACCGCTGCGCCACCGTGCCGCTCGGACTTTCTGAATCAAAAGATTTGGGAATTCAAGCTTCACTCTTTCCATGAGCACAAAATCCTGGCTGACAGGCAATGCAACAGCGAGAGGCTGCGGCATTGCCTACGTTACCGCCTCTCATATAATCCATACTTCTACTTGCTCTTACAAGCGATCGTGTGATGCAGTGCCCTTATATGAAGAAGAATTGAGGGGTGTGTACTAATCAGTTGGATGATCGTGTGGTTTAGAATACTGCCCGGTAGAACACTGACCTCCCCACCATCACAGGATCTACAGGAGTCACTGCCTCAAAAAGGCAGCCAGCATCGTCAGAGACCCACACCATATCTGGCCACACTCTCATTTCACTCCTGTCAACGGGACTAAGGTGTAGGAGCCTGAAACCCATAACGTCCAGCTTCAGGAGCAGCTTCAGCCCTATAACCATCAGGTTATTAAACACTACAACCTCCAAATAAGCTCCGAACTATAGACTTAAGGACATTATTTTTGGTTTTGCACTGCTATTGTCTATTTATTTGTCTGTTTGTTTGGTGATAGCGGGATCTTGATCAGTTGGGCATGTGGTTGAGGAACGGTTGATGGAATTTAATACAGGCAAATGTGAGGTGTTGCATATTGAAAGGTCTAACAAGGGTAGGACCTACCCAGTGAATGGCAGGGCTCTGGGGAGTGTTATAAAGTGGAGGGATCTAGTGGCATCACAGGTAGTTAAGGTGGTCAAAAAAGCTTTCAGCACATTGGCTTTCATCAGTCAGAGTAAGGAGTATAGAAGTGGGAGACCATATTGCAGTTGTATAAGACATTGGTGAGGCACATTGGTGAGTATTGTGTTCAGTTTTTTTGTCACCATGTTAAAGGAAAGATGTTGTCAAGCTGGAGAGAAAATCTTGAGGATGTTGCCAGGATTCGAGAGCCTGAGCTGCAGGGAGAGGTTGAGCAGGCTAGGGCTTTATTCTTGAAGCACAGGAAGATGTGGGTGATCTTATAAAGGTGTACAAAATCATGAGAGGAACAGATCAGGAAAATGCACCAGAGTCCTTTGCCCAGAGTAGGGGAATCAAAAACCAGAGGACATAGGTTAAAGGTGAGGGGGGAAATATTTAATAGGAACCTGAGGCGTATCTTTTTTACACAAAAGGGGGTGGGTAGTGTGGAATAAGCTGCTGGAGGAGGTAGTTGAGGCAGCTGCTATCATAACATTTAAGAGACATTTGAACAGGTACCTGGATAGGATTGGTTCAGAAGGACATGGATCAAACGCAGGCGGAAGGGACTCGTGTAGATGGGGCATGTTGGTCAGCATGGGCAAGTTGGGGCAAAGGGCCTGTTTCCACAATGTATAACTCTATGACTCTGTGACTAAGTCCCTGCATCAGGGCTACAGATGCTGCTCGATCCACTGAGTTCCTCCAACAGTTTGTTTTAGTTTAGTTTTTAGTTTTAAAGATACAGTGTGAAAACAGGCTCTTTGGCCCATGAGTCCACGTTGACCAACGATCACCAAAGGCAGGCAGGTGGGACGTGTAGATGGGGTATGTTGGTCGGTGTGGGCAATTTGGGCCCAAGTGCCTGTTTCCACACAGTATGATTCTCTGACTCTATGACCATCCTCTTCCTGTTCTACCGATGAACCTCCCCCTCAACCTGCCCGCCATGGGTGACTCTGCCAAGAGCACAGCTCCAGACGGTTTAGCTCTCAGGATCTCAGGCACACACAAGCTTCTCCACCACGGGGCGACACGGTGGCGCAGTGGTAAGTTGCTGCCTTACAGCGCCAGAGACCCAGGTTCGATCCTGACTATGGGTGCTGTCTGGATGGAGTTTGTACGTTCTTCCCATGATCTGCGTGGGTTTTCTCCAGGTGCTCTGGTTTCCTCCCACAGTCCAAAGACATATAGGATTGTAGTTTAATTGGCTTTGGTAAAATGGTAAATTGTCCCTAGTGTGCAAGAAGGTGTAAAGGGCCTGTCCCACCTACACAATTTTTTCGGCGACTTGCCGGCACCCGTCATAGTTGCAGCAGGTCGCCGAAAATTTTCAAAATGTTGAAAATCCAGCGGCGACCAGAAAAAGGTACGACTCTTTGGGCCACGACTCACGACCATACAGGACCATACAGACCATACGACCATACGACCATGATGGGTGCCGGCAAGTCGTCGAAAAAATCGTGTAACTTGGACAGGCCCTTTAATGTGCGAGGATCCCTGGTCGGCGCAGACCTAGTGGGCCGAAGGGCCTGTTTCCGCGCTGCCTCTCCAAACTAAACTAAAACTGAACACAAGAAGGTGGTGACCCTACACAACAACAGTGAGCACACTTCAATAGTATTCTTTAAAGGAATAAAAAATCAAAAACTGCAGAATAACAACCTATCTTATATCCAGCCATATGCATTCCGGGCCAATTGACTTTCCTGGCACAATACATAGTGCTCCCAATAGTCCCACTCTATCATGTTCCACACTGCAGTCAATTATACTGCTCTACTTATCCTTCAAACCCTCAATCCCAATGTTAATGAAATATTCATCCGGTTCTATGTAAAGAATCATTGACATCCCATTAAAGTCTGCACCTGGGATTCTTCCAACACATACAATTCTTGTTAATTTTATACTCATGTCTTTTAGTCTTGTGTTCACAAAGCAAGTTAAATAGCCTGCTTGCCTCTCCATTTTCCATCCTCTTTAACGCTTTGACAGAAATGTTCCATGATCCTTCTTAATCTGGTTTTCTCCAATGCAAACACGTTTTGTCTTTGAAGTTTCTCTTTTTTTCCGAAATTTTTACAAAAATTAATTTAATCAATTATTACAAGAATAATATTACAATACAAAATAATACCAAACAAACCTACCACCATAGTACAAAGCAAAACAAATATTCTTAAATATCAAATATTTAAAAAAAAAGAAAAAATAAAGAAAATATCAAATATACTGAGTATTAGACAACTATGTTTAGTCTTCCACCCCAACGGTCTGGGAAATCCCCCAGGGTGCCCGTGGACAGCGTGTAGTCCCTCTCAAGTACCACCTGGGCATGGACGTAACCCTGGAAAAGGGGCAGGCAGCCGGCTCGGGCCGAGCCCTCTTCCGCCTGGCGCCGTGACTCACAGATGGCCAGCTTGGCCAGGCCCAGGAGCAGCCCAACCAGGACATCTTCGGCCCTACCCTCTCCCCTACGCACAGGGCGTCCAAAGATGAGGATGGTGGGTGAGAAGTTCAGCCAGAGGGCAAGGAGCAGCCCCTTTAGGTGTTGGAACAGGGGCTTTGAAGTTTCTCTTGGTGGCTTGGATATAACCCTCGTTTCTCTTTCTTCTCCATTCTTCCGCACTGCAGTGTCCTGTTGAACTGAGTTTCAAACTGAGCTACAGTACTTGCTCGAAGTGGCTCAGAGGGGGTAAAGAGAGTAGATCCCATTCTTAAAGAAGATTATTGAACCACAAAGCTGTACAAGGAGATTGTAACAGGATGAACACCCATTGAGCATAGAAAGAAGACTGAGAAGAGGTTCAGATAGTCTACAGCATTGAGCTTGTGGCTGAGGATCAATGGTTCAATAGCTCAATGGTTCAATGGTTCAATGGTTCAATGGTTCAATGGTCAATGGTCAACGCTTCAATGGTTCAATGGTCAATGGTCAACGCTTCAATGGTTCAATGGTCAATGGTTCAATGGTCAATGGTTTCAACGATCAATGGTTCAATGGTCAATAGTTCATTGGTTCATTGATTTAATGTTTTTAATCAAAAAATGTATTCAATTATTAAAAAATAATATTTACAATACAATAAAACAAAACAGAACCCACCGCCATAATACAAGGCAAACAAATATACTAAATAGACTACTATACACCTATGTTACAATCCTTGTCGAGAATGTATTCAACCGCCCGTGGTGCCCAGTGGTCCCGGAAATCCCCCAGGATGCCCATGAACAGCACGCTGTCCCTCTCTAACACCACCCGGGCACAGATGTAACCCCGGAAAAGGGGCAGGCATCTGGCTCTGGCAAAGCCCTCTTCCGCCTGGCGCTGTGACTCCCAGATGGGCAGCTTGGCCAGGCCCAGGAGCAACCCAACCAGGATCCTCTCTCCTGCGCACAGGGTGTCCAAAGATGAGGATGGTGGGTGAGAAGTGCAGCCAGAAGGCAAGGAGCAGCCCCTTTAGATACTGGAACAGGGCCTGCAGCCTCACACATTCCATATACAGTATATGTGGTACACAGACTCTTCCAGCCCGCAAACGTGGTAGACGGCTGGCGAGTCTGTGAACCACGAGAGAAACAGGTTGCAGGGGACTCCTCAGTGCAGTACCCGCCACCCCATGTAGAGGGGGAGAATCCCTGCGTAGAGGGACCCCCACCGGGGGCCACCCTCGCGACCAGAAGGCAACATCAGCTGCCACCTAGTGTCCGGACGGTGGACCAGGGCGAGGAAGTGCAGGGTGTGGAGGAGGAGCCCGTACAGGACACGCCTCCCTGTGTCTCGGAGGGAGTTGAAGGGTGTCCAGGAAGGGCGGCTCAAGTTATGTGGGACCGGCTCCCAGGAAGGATTACGGCGCCTGGGTCCGATGAGTACTACCGGCTGAGCGGGGGTTTGCTCAGCCGCAATGATTTCCCAGATAGAGGAGCAAAGGGTTTAAGAAGCAAGAAGAATGATTTAATGGTTAGTTAGTTAGTTTAGTATTTGTCACGTGTACCGAGGTATAGTGAAAAAATTTTTTGTTGCGTGCTAACCAGTCAGCGGAAAGACTAGATATGATCCATCCACAGTGTACAGATACATGATGAAGGGAATAACATTTAGTACAAGATAAAGAACAGTAAAGTCCAATTAAAGATAGTCTGAGGGTCTCCAATGAGGTAGATGGTAGGTCAGGATCGCTCTAGTTGGTTCAGTTGCCTGATAACATCTGGAGGTGTGCGTTTTCACACTTCTCTGCCTCTTGCCTGATGGGAGAGGGGAGATGGAGTGGCCAAGGTGAGACTGGTCCTTGATTACGCTGGTTCAATGGTGCAATTATTCAACGATTCAAGGTTCAATGGTAATTCACTGTCACATGTTCCTAGGTACCGTGAAATTCTTTCTTTCTGCATATAGTTCAGTAAAAACTTTACTAGAGATAGGCACAATCATACCTAAGTACAAGAGTGTAAGAATAGTAGATTACAATGAGGCAGTACACAAGAATTTAGTTTAGTTTAGTTTATTGTCACGTGTACCGAGGTGCAGTGAAAAGCTTTTGTTGCGTGCTAACCAGTCAGTGAAAAGACTATCCATGATTACAATCGAGCCGTCCACAGTGTACAGATACAGGATAAAGGGAATAGAGATTTAAAAGAGTGGAGTGATTGTAATGCTTGATTGCAGATTCTCTTCTGTGACTAGCACACCAAGAGTCACCTGACTTGGGCGCCATCTTGGATCTGTTTCCAGTGCCATCATGTATCCTTCAAGTTCAGAGTTGTTAAAAATGTTTGTCTTATCTTTGCAATAAAGGACTGTTGACCTGGTGGCAGCAGTGGGTTGGAGTTGCAGGGGTCGGCCTGGCCAAACCATGCTGAGAATGTTGATCAGCAGAGTGTGATCATGGATTCTGTGCATTCCCATACATCGTCCGGGAAAGTATGGGCTGCACCATGTCGGATCCAAACATTCCAACGTATGGATATTGAAGAACTTCCTTAGAAGGCTAAGAAAGTTCGGCATATCCCCAATAATCCTCACCAACCTGTACAGATATGCCACAGTAGAGCGGCACGGTGGCACAGCGGTGGAGTTGCTGCGTTAGAGCGCCAGAGACCAGGGTTTGATCCTGACTACAGTTGCTGTCTGTATGGAGTTGGTACATTGTCCCCGTGACCTACATGGGTTTTCTCTTGGATCTCCCATTTCCTCCCACACTCCAAATATGTAGAGGTTTGGAGGTTAATTGGCGTGATATAATTGTAAATTGTCCTGAGTGTGTGTAGAATAGTGTTCAGTGTGTGGGGATCGTTGGTTGGTGCAAACTCTGTGGGCGGAAGGGCCTGGTTCCGCTCTGTATCTCTAAACTAAACGAAACTAAAAACTTAAAAAGCACAACCTGGTTTGGGAACAGTTCCATTCGAGACCGTAAGAAATTGCAGAGAGTTGTGGGCGCAGCCCAGACCATAAAGCAAAAAAACAACCTCCCTTCCATTGACTTCATCTACACTTCACGCTGCCTCGGCAAGGCCACCAGCATAATCCTGGTCACTCCCTCTTCTCCCCTCTCCCATCAGGCAAGAGGTACAGAAGTTTGAAAACACACACCTCCAGATTCAGGGGCAGTTTCTTTCCAGCTGTTATCAGACAACTGGACTGCCCTCTCATCAGCTGACCTCCCATCTCCCTCATTGGAGACTATTGAACTATCTTTAATCAGACTTTATTGGACATATTTTTGTTATATCTTGCACTAAATGTTGTATCCTTTATCTGCGCACTATGGGTGGCTTGGTTGTAATCATGCCTTTTCTCTGACTGGATAGCACGCAAACAAAAGCTTTTCACTGTACCTCAGTGCACGTGACAATAATAAACTAAACTAAACTAAGAAATCTTCGAAGGCGTGAAATCAATAACAATATCCTTAGGTATTTTTAGAATTGCCCATTATTGTTCTCTATGGGATGCTCTGGAGATGTAAAATAGAGGCAATATCATCAGTAAGGCAATGTTCAGCATCAAATTCCCTTTCCAATTACCTTGTCTTTCAATTCTTGTTTTATCTAATTTGACACTAATTATCAATAAGGATAGTTGTGGTCTAATTGATAGATTTATTTTCTCAATTGCTCAACTGCAAAAACTTACCAATGACAGTATCAATCCTTCTTCGTATGTCATAGAGTCATCGAGTCACACAGCGTAGAAACAGGCCCTTCAGCCCAACTTGCCCACACCGAACAACATGTCCCACCTACACTAGTCCCGCCTGCCTGCATTTGGCCCATATCCCTCTAAACCTGTCCTATCTATATACCTGTCTAATTGCTTCTTAAACATTGCAATACTCTCTGCCTCAACCACCTCCTCTGGCAGCTCGTTCCATACACCACCACCCTTTAAGTGAAAAAGATGCCCCTCAGATTCCTATAAAATCTTTCTCTCTTCACCTTAAACCTATGTCGCCTGGTTCTTAATTCCCTGACTCTGGGCAAGAGAATGTTTACATCCACCCGATCTATTCCTCTCAAGGATTTTATGTGCAAACTCAAAAATAGCATCACAGCCATCAAAGGCAGAGGTGGCCAGGAGATTGGCCAAGGTGATAGGTTTTAAGGAACATCATTTTATCATGTTAGTTTATTGTCATATCCATCAGAGTGCAATGAAATTCCTCATTCATTAATGGAACTCACAGAGTGAACAGCGTATATATATATTAGTAACTGCAATGGACTTTGTATAGGTTGCACTACATAGTTTGGCTTGCAATATTATTATGATCTGATTAACTAACATAACTGATCATTTATTGTGTTATTATTCATCGTAAATTTATTTGTGGCATGATTGTGTTAAAGTGGCTGTAAAGTAGAAGTAAGAATTTCATTGCTCTGTTCTTGGTGTATATGACAATTAAACACTTGACTCATGACTCTTGATAAATAGAACAATGAAGGCATTGAGATACAAGGAACGGCAGATTCTGATTTACACAAAAAAAGACACAAAGTGCTGGAGAAACTCAGCAGGTAAGGCAGCATCTCTGGAGAACATGGATAGGTGACGTTCTGGGTCGGGACCATTGTTCAGACTAAAAACATTGACAAGTGCAATGTTCCCAAACTGAGTTGTGATGCAACCTCACAACATGCTTTCTACAGTACGTAGAGTCGCAGAGTCATAGTAAGAATTTCATCGTCCTGTTCTCGGTATATATGACAATAGCTGTAAAAACTCTTGACTCTCGATAAATATAACAATAAATACATTGATTCAAGGAATAGCTGGAGAAAACGTGAGAGAGAACGTGATAACTCTGTACAGACAGCATCCGTAGTCAGGATCGAAACCAGGTCGAAGACGGAGGATGGAAACAAGGGAGGCACCGGAGACTGCAGATGCCGGAATCTGGTAGCAACTTTACCGCTGCACCACCCTACCGACCCTTGGGTTTCCTCCAACCTCCTAAAGATTTAATAGGAATCTGAGGGTGTAACTTTTACACACAAATGGTGGTGGGTGTATGGAACAAGCTGCCAGAGGAGGTCATTGGGGCTGGGACTATCCCAAAGTTTAAGAAACAGTTAGACAGGTACATGGAGAGGACAAGTTTGGAGGGATATGGACCAAGCGCAGGCAGGTGGGACTAGTATAACTGGAACATGTTGGCCGGTGTGGGCAAGTTGGGCCGAAGGGCCTGTTTCCACATTGTATCACGCTATGACTCTGTCTCTATGACATGCTCATCGATTAATTGGCTGCTATATAAATAAATTGCCACAGATGTAGCTGAGTAGTTTTGAAATCAGAAGGAGTTGATCGGCAACTGCGAAGAGAATAGGAAAATGTGGAGGAACAGGATTTTATGGGACTGCTCTGAGGGCTGGCAGAGACTCAATGGGCCAAATGGCCTCATTTTTGTTCCTTGGTTTGTTTTATGTGGGGGGGTGGGGGGGGGGAGGGTTGGGGGAAACTCTTTTTTTCAATCTCTTACCTCGACGGAGATGCGATGTTTTTCCATATCGTATCTCTGTCCCCACTGTGGCCTAATATCGTGGAGTTGCCGGACTTACCTGGAGACCGACGGGTGCTCCAAGCCGAGGGAGTCTGCGGGGCTTTAACATCGCGGAGCTTGCGATCCCTTTGCTGGGGATCAAAGATCCAACCGCGGGGCCTGTGGACTTTAACATCATGAAGCCCGCAGTCTCTGGTAAAAAGAGGCCGACTCGGGAGCTCCATGCCACGGAGGGAGTTTCAACCGCCCCGACGCGGGAGTTTCGATCACCCAGATCACCTTGTTGCTTCGATCGTCGGCTGTGGGGGCTTTGGTCGCCCCAACTGCGGATGGTTTGACTGCCCCGACCGCGGGAGAACAAAGAGGAAGAAGATTAACTTTATTGCCTTCGATCACAGCGAGGAATGTGGAATCCACTGTGGTGGATGTTTATGTTGACTTTTATGTGGTTGTGTGTCTTGTTGCTTTTCACTTAGTATGGCTGTATGGTAACTCACATTTCACTGGACCGTAATTGGTACATATGACAATAAACTGACCTTGAAACCTTGAAACCTTAATTTAGTTTAGTTTGGAGGTACAACATGGAAACAGGCCCTTCGGCCGACTTAGTCCGCGCCGACCTTCTATCACCCGTTCACACTAGTTCTATGCTGTCCCACTTCCTCATCCACTCCCTGTACACTAAGGGACAATTTACAGAGGCCAATTAACCTCTAAAGCCACACATCTTTGGGATACGTGAGGAAACTGGAGCACGTGGTGGAAACCCACACGATCACAGGGGAAAACAAGCAAACTCCACATAGACAGCACCCAAGGTCAGAATTGAACCTGGGTCTCAGGTGCTGTGAGGCAGTGGCTCTAACAGCAATACAGTGACCAGAACTGTACTTAGTAATATCATGTACCATCCTAACTTAAGTTCGTAAGTTAATTAGTTATAGGAGGAGAATTGGGACATTGGGCCCATCAAGTCTTCTCCACCACACAATCTGTCAATCTCCGTCTTAAAACTGTCTATTGACTTGGCCCCCACAGCCATCTGACTAAAGAAATTCCTCATCTTTCTAAAGGTATGTCCTTTTATTCTGAGGCTATGGGCTCTGGATCTAGACTCTCCCACCAGTAGAAACATCCTACTCTGAAGAAGGGTCTTGACCCGAAACGTCACCCTATCTATCTATCTATGTCTATCTATCTAGTACATAACCTCCCCACTCCTATGAAACCTTATAAAGACCCATCTCAAACTCATTCTTATTTTCTCTCCCTGCTCTAAATTGCACGATGCACTTGTACTGTCGCTTAAATAAATAGAGGTGTAAACAGCAGAGAGTAAGGCTGCTAAATTAAAGTCCATTTAGCAGAAGCATAATTTAGTCTCTGTTATTTAACCTGACACACATTGCTTTCAACACTTTGAGCTTTGCAGTGCTCTCCCAATAGACAGATGGATGTGATATTGAGAGAGATAAAATGTGTTTTACTTTCAATAGGAATTAGGTCTGTCTAAACACCATTACGTTTTAAAGTTACAGATAATTGAAGCTTTTTCAAACAGGGCTTGAGAATCCTTTTAACTTTCTGCCCTGTTTCCCACTGTAAACATTGGTGTAATTCGCATGGCTTCTTCAACAAATACACTCTAACTGGTTGATGCACTAAATCGCCATCAATAGTAGTTTGAAAGCAACAAATTCCTCTAGGGAACACCCCTCGTAGAATTATGGCTCCTCAAACCTTTGTTGCAATGGACCCAGGGGAGGCTTACTAGAATAATGTGTAAGAAGAAACTGCAGATACTGATTTACACCGAAGATAGACACAAGATGCTGGTGTAACTCAGTGGGTCAAGCAGTATCACTGGAGAAAAGCAATATTTAACGTTTCAGGTCGAGCCTTCATCAGACGTAGAATAATGCCTGGATTTGAGGCTATTAACCACAGGTAAACGTTCGGCAGTCTTGGATCGTTTTCTCTGCAATACCAGAAACGCTCAGGTTCCTATTAAATCTTTCTCTGCCACCATACACCTATCTCCCCTGGTTCTCGATTCCTCAATTTTGGCCTTCATAAAGAGAGTTGTTGAGTAGTACACTACTGCAGTTGTACAGGGGCCTGGTGAGACCACACCTGGAGTGTTATGTGCAATTTTGGTCTCCTAATTTGAGGAAGGACATTCTTGCTCTTCAGGGAGTGCAGTGTAGGTTTACCATACATAGAAACATAGAAACATAGAAAATAGGTGCAGGAGGAGGCCATTCGGCCCTTCGAGCCAGCACCGCCATTCATTGCGATCATAGCTGATCGTCTCCAATCAATAACCCGTGCCTGCCTTCTCCCCATATCCCTTGACTCCACTAGCTCCTAGAGCTCTATCTAACTCTCTCTTAAATCCATCCAGTGACTTGGCCTCCACTGCCCTCTGTGGCAGGGAATTCCATAAATTCACAACTCTCTGGGTGAATTTTTCTCACCTCAGTCTTAAATGACCTCCACTTTATTCTAAGACTGTGGCCCCTGGTTCTGGACTCCCCCAACATTGGGAACATTTTTCCTGCATCTAGCTTGTCCAGTCCTTTTATAATTTTATATGTTTCTATAAGATCCCCCTCATCCTTCTAGCTTCTAGCTTCTCCAGTGAATACAAGCCTAGTCTTTTCAATCTTTCCTCATATGACAGTCCCGCCATCCCAGGGATCAATCTCGTGAACCTACGCTGCACTGCCTCAATCACAACGATGTCCTTCCTCAAATTAGGACACCAAAACTGTACACAATACTCCAAATGTGGTCTCACCAGAGCCCTAAACAATTGCAGAAGAACCTCTTTACTCCTATACTGAAATCCTCTTGTTATGAAGGCCAACATTCCATTAGCTTTCTTCACTGCCTGCTGTACCTGTAAGCCAACTTTCAGTGACCGGTGTACAAGGTCGCCCAGGTCTCGCTGCACCTCCCCCTTACCTAACCTAACCCCATTGAGATAATAATCTGCCCCCTTGTTTTTGCCGCCAAAGTGGATAACCTTACATTTATCTATATTATACTGCATCTGCCACGCATCTGCCCACTCACTCAACCTGTCCAGGTCGCCCTGCAACCTCCTAACATCCTCTTCACAGTTCACACTGCCACCCAGCTTTGTGTCATCCGCAAACTTGCTAGTGTTGCTCCTAATTCCCTCTTCCAAATCATTAATATATATGGTAAACAGTTGCGGCCCCAACACCGAGCCTTGCAGCACTCCACTCGCCACTGCCTGCCATTCTGAAAAGGACCCAGTCACTTCTACTCTTTGCTTCCGGTCTGCCAACCAATTTTCTATCCATGTCAACACCCTACCCCCAATACCATGTGCTCTAATTTTAGTCACCAGTCTCCCGTGCGGGACCTTTATCAAAGGCTTTCTGAAAGTCTAGATACACTACATCCACTGGCACCCCTTCATCCATTTTACTTGTCACATCCTCAAAAAATTCCAGAAGATTAGTCAAACATGATTTCCCTTTCATAAATCTATGTTGACTTGGACTAATCCTTTTACTGCTATCCAAATGCCCCATTATTACCTCTTTAATAATTGACTCCAGCATCTTTCCCACCACCGAAGTCAGGCTAACTGGTCTGTAATTCTCCGTTTTCTCTCTCGTTCCTTTCTTGAAAAGTGGGATAACATTAGCTATCCTCCAATCCACAGGAACTGATCCTGAATCTATTGAACATTGGAAAATGATCGCCAATGTGTCCACTATTTCTAGAGCCACATCCCTGAGGACCCTGGGATGCAGACCATCAGGTCCAGGGGATTTATCATCCTTCAGTCCCATTAGACTACCCAATACTATTTCTCGCCTAATGAAAATTTCCTTCAGTTCCTCTACCCCCTTAGATCCTCTATCCTCCAGTACATCTGGGAGATTGTTTGTGTCTTCCTTAGTGAAGACAGATCCGAAGTACCTATTCAACTCTTCTGCCATTTCCTTGTTGCCCATAATAATTTCACCCGTGTCTGCCTTCAAGGGACCCACATTTGACTTTGCTACTCTTTTTCCCTTAACATATCTAAAGAAGCTTATACTGTCCTTCTTTATATTCCTGGCCAGCTTCCCTTTGTACTTCATCTTTTCAACCCGTATTGCCCGTTTTGTTTCCTTCTGTTATCCTATGAAAGTTTCCCAATCCTCTGGCTTCTGGCTACTCCTTGCTGTGTTATACATCTTTTCTTTTAGTTTTATTCTATCCCTAACTTCTCTTGTCAGCCACGGTTGCCTCCTACTCCCCTTAGAATCTTTCTTCCTTTTTGGAATGAAATGATCCTGCATCTTCCGGATTATGCCCAGAAATTCCTGCCATTGCTGTTCCACCGTCATTCCTGCTAGAATCCCTTTCCAGTCTACCTTGGCCAGCTCCCCTCTCATGCCTTCATAGTCCCCTTTGTTCAACTGCATCACTGACACTTCCGATTTAACGTTCTCCTTCTCAAATTGCAGATCAAAACTACCAGGTTAATTCCCGGGATGGCGGGACTGTCATATGATGAAAGAATGGAGCGACTGGGCTTGTATTTACTGGAATTTAGAAGGATGAGATGGGATCTTATAGAAACATATACAATTATTAAGGGATTGTACATGCTAGATGCAGGAAACATGTTCCCGATGTTGGGGGAATCCAGAACCAGGGGGCACAGTTTAAGAATAAGGGGTAGGCCATTTAGAAATGAGATGAGGAAAAACGTTTTCACACAGAGAGTTGTGAATCTGTGGAATTCTCTGCCTCAGAGGGCAGTGGAGGCCGATTCACTGGATGCATTCAAAAGAGAGTTAGAAAGACCTCTTGGGATCAAGGGATAAGGGGAGAAGGTACTGATTGTGGATGATCAGCCATTATCACATTAAATGGCACAAAGAGCTGAATGGCCTACTCCTGCACCTATTGTCTATGTATCTATGTTTTAGTACCTGCCTCAAAAGAAACTCTTCCTGATGTACTCAGGTGGGGTATAATTTGTCTGGACCAGACATGATTAACTGCATCTCGATACACATGACCCCAACAGTGGCACGGTGGCGCAGCGGTAGAGATGCTGCCTCACAGCACCAGAGACCCGGGTTCGATCCTGACTACAGGTGCTGTCTGTACGGAGTTTGTAT
>CM075977.1:77194470-77224664 GCA_038087875.1 Malacoraja senta | reverse complement strand
GATATAGAGAGACACAAGGTGCCGGAGTGTCTCAGCGTGTTGGGCAGCATCAACAACTGGAGCAGATGTTGGCGAGTGATGTCAATTCTGCCCGGGGGAGGAAACAAGGTGAGGTTGAGGCCGAGAGCGATTCCATGAGGAGGGAGGGTGAGGATGGGCAGGTGTGAACCAGCCTTGCATTTCCGATGCACACTTCCTGCTTCCAGAGTCAGGATGCCCCCCTCTTCCCGCACACATCCTCTCCCTCCGCATCCGCCCTGCTCCCGGGAGAATCCATATGTTTCCCGCCCCCCGCCAACAGGAACAGGAGCAACTTGGATTGTTTCTCTAGAACATTGGATTGAATGTTGAGTGATTGATTGATTGAACGTTGAGCGGAGACCTGGTGGAACTTGAGACAATTATACAGGCACAGATAGAGGTAGCTGTCTGAAGAAAGGTCCCGACCCAAAATGTCACCCATCCTTTTACTCCAGAGATACTGCCTGACCCGCTGAATTACTCCAGCACTTTGTGTTTATCTTTGGAATGTCAGAACCTTCTTCCCATGGTGAAGATGTCAAAGACTAGAGGGCACAGCTTTAAGGTGAAACGGGCAAAGTTTAAAGGAGATATGATGGATCAAGTTTTTTTACAACAGAGGGTGGTGAGTGCCTGGAACGTGTTGCCTGGGGTGGTGGTGGAGGCAGATACGATAGTGGTGGTTAAGAGGCTTTTAGTTAGGCACATGGATATGGAGGGAATGGAGGGATATGGATCACGTGCTGGCAGAGGAGATCAGTTTAGCTTGGCATTGCGTTCGGCATGAATATTGTGGGTCGAAAGATCATTTCCTGCGCTGTACTGTTGTATAGGGTCATACAGCACAGGAACAGGCAGAGAAGTCGATCGCTGTCAAGCAGCTCTAACCTCAGCACGGTTCGCGGCTGGTGTGTGGCCGTGATTCAGGGTGGTGTGTGGCCGTGATTCAGGGTGGTGTGTGGCCGTGATTCAGGGTGGTGGAGGCTGCGGGGGAAAGTCGGCGGCTGAGAACGGTCCATCATCTTTAGAACTTCTTCAGCCAGAGACGGTAGGGGTGGCACGGTGATAGGGTTGCTACCTCACAGTGCCAAAGACCCAGGTTTGATCCTGACTACAGGAGCTGTCTGTACGGAGTTGGCACGTTCTCCCCGTAACTGCGTGGGTTTTCTCCCGTAGCTCTGGTTTCCTCCCACACTCCAAAGACATACAGGTTTGTAGGTTAATTGGCTTTTCGTAAAAAAAAAGCTAAATTAACCCCAGTGTTTAGGATAGTGTTAAATGTACGGGGGACTGCTGGTTGGTGCGGACTAGGTGGGCCAAAGGGACTATTTCCGTGTTGTATCTCAAAACTAAACTAAAGAGCGGCAAATCTGTGGAATTCAATGCTACAGACAACTGTGGAAGCCATATCATTGGGTATCTTAAAGCGGAGATTGATAGGTTTTTGATTAATAAGGGTTTCAAATGTTACGAGGAGAAGACAGGAGAATGGGGTTGAGTGGGAAAAATAGATCAGCCTTGACTGAATGGCGGGGTGGACTTGATGGGCCGAATGGCCTAATTCTGCTCCTAATGGGGCATTTGGATAGCAGTAAAAGGATTAGTCCAAGTCAACATGGATTTATGAAAGGGAAATCATGTTTGACTAATCTTCTGGAGTTTTTTGAGGATGTGACAAGTAAAATGGATGAAGGGGTGCCAGTGGGTAGTGTATCTAGACTTTCAGAAAGCCTTTGATAAGGTCCCACGGGAGACTGGTGACTAAAATTAGAGCACATGGTATTGGGGGTATGGTGTTGACATGGATAGAAAATTGGTTGGCAGACCGGAAGCAAAGAGTAGGAGTGAACGGGTCCTTTTCAGAATGGCAGGCAGTGGCGAGTGGAGTGCCGCAAGGCTCGGTGTTGGGGCCGCAACTGTTTACCATATATATTAATGATTTGGAAGAGGGAATTAGGAGCAACACTAGCAAGTTTGCGGATGACACAAAGCTGGGTGGCAGTGTGAACTGTGAAGACTATGTTAGGAGGTTGCAGGTTGACCTGGACAGGTTGAGTGAGTGGGCAGATGCATGGCAGATGCAGTATAATATATATAAATGTGAGGTTATCCACTTTGGCGGCAAAAACAAGGGGGCAGATTATTATCTCAATGGGGTTAGGTTAGGCAAGGGGGAGGTGCAGCGAGACCTGGGCGTCCTTGTACACCAGTCACTGAAAGTTGGCGTGCAGGTACAGCAGGCAGTGAAGAAAGCTAATGGAATGTTGGCCTTCATAACAAGAGGATTTCAGTATAGGAGTAAAGAGGTTCTTCTGCAGTTGTATAGGGCTCTGGTGAGACCACATCTGGAGTATTGTGTACAGTTTTGGTCTCCTAATTTGAGGAAGGGCATCCTTGTGATTGAGGCAGTGCAGCGTAGGTTCACGAGATTGATCCCTGGGATGGTGGGGCTGTCATACGAGGAAAGATTGAAAAGACTAGGCTTGTATTCACTGGAGTTTAGAAGGATGAGGGGGAATCTTATAGAAACATATAAAATTATAAAAGGACTGGACAAGCTAGATGCAGGAAAAATGTTCCCAATGTTGGGTGAGTCCAGAACCAGGGGCCACAGTCTTAGAATAAAGGGGAGGCCATTTAAGACTGAGGTGAGAAAAAATGTTTTCACCCAGAGAGTTGAGGATTTGTGGAATTCCCTGCCACAGAAGGGCAGTGGAGGCCAAATCACTGGATGGATTTAAGAGTTAGATAGAGCTCTAGGGGCTAGTGGAGTCAAGGGATATGGGGAGAAGGCAGGCACGGGTTATTGATTGGGGACGATCAGCCACGATCACAGTGAATGGCGGTGCTGGCTCGAAGGGCCGAATGGCCTCCTCCTGCACCTATTTTCTATCTTTCTATGTTTCTATGTTTCTATATATTCCCAACTCAGGTTGGTGTGTGCCTTGGAAGAGAACCTGTGTGTGTGGTGGTCCTGCTGCCCTTGTCCTCCACGTCTACCTGATGCTGTCAGAGTGTCACACAGCATGGAAACAACAGATTCAGCCCAACTCATCCATGTTCACCGTTGTCCACTTGAGTCAGTTCTGTTTGCCAGTATTTGGCCCATTCCCTCAACCTTTATTACCCATGTGCCTAGAGCATAGAACAGTACAGCACAGGCACAGACTCTTCAGCTGAGAATGACTGCACTGAATATAATGTCAAGACCAATTCTTATCTGCCAGCATATAACCCATATCCTTCCATTCCCTATCTATCTATCTGCCTATCTAAAAGACCCTTAAATGGGCAGCACAGAGGTGCGCCAGCAGAGCTGTTGCCTTACAGTGCCAGAGACCCGGGTTTGATCCTGTATGGAGTTTGTACGTTGTGCCTGCGACTGAGTGGGTTTTCCCCGGGTGCCCCGGCTTCCCCCAACACTCCAAAGACGTACAGGTTTGTAGGTTAATTGGCTTTGGTAAAATTGTAAATTGTCCCTAGTGTGTGTAGGATATTGTTGGTGTTCGGGGATCGCTGGTCGGCACGGACTCGGTGGGCTGAAGGGCCTGTTTCTGCGCTGTATCACCGTATCTCCAAAAGTCGAAATCCCCTGTTGTATCTGCCTCCACCACCACCCCTGGCGGTGCATACCAGGCACTCACTGCCCTCTGTGTAAAAAAGTTGCCCCGCACATTTCCTTTAAACTTTACCCCTCCTACCTTAAAGCTGTGCCCTCCAGTACCATTGAACCAGAGAGGTGAACAGCATATTCAAGGGGAAGCAGATAAACACTTGGGGCGAGAGGACTGGAGGAACACAAGGTACTAACACTTCCTTCTCCATTGTAAATTCTTTCTAACTCACTCTTGAAAACTGAGTCGAAACCACTTAACGTGTCACAAACGTGTAAGGAAAGCTGGCTGCTACAATCTGTGCCTTTCTTTTCTCCAAGAGTTTCCTGCTGATGGAAGTGGAAATTCTGGAAGAAATGTCTGCTTTAGTGCCACTTAAATCTGAATTTTGAAATTTGTGGGGAATTTCCACCCAGACCTTCAAATTAAAAGTTGTGAATTTACACCCTGATAAATTATTGTCTTAACGGGCCCGTGGGAAGTTTCCAAGCCTGATATTTTAATCTGCTTGAAATAATTGAGCCTGGCATGCATAAAAGCAGATTTCCCATTTGCCAAACATTTTAAATCACCTTCCAATTCCCACACTGACTTTTCGGTCCAGGGCCTACTCCACTGTCAGAGTGAGGCCACACACACTTTATCATCCACTCGACACATTAGGGGAAATTTACAGAGGGCCAATTAACCTACAAACCCACACGTCTTAGGGAGGTGGGTGGAAACCAGTGCACCCGGTGGAAACCCACACGGTCACTGGAAGAACATGCAAACTCCACACAGTAAACAGATGTTAGATGGACAGTGTTTTTTTAAAGTTTGGTTTGGAGACACAGTGAGGAAACAGGCCCTTCAGCCCACCTAGTCCGTGCTGACCAGCGATCACTAGCACTATCCTACACACACTAGGGCCAATTTACAATTTTACAGAAGCCAATTAACCTACAAACCTGGATGTCTTGGTGTGTGGGAGGAAACCGGAGCACCCGGAGAAAACCCACGCGGTCATGTGGAGAACATACAAACTCCATACAAACAGCACACGTATTCAGGATCGAACCCGGGTCTCTGGCGCTGTAGGGAAGCAACTCTACTGCTGCGCCACCGTGCCATCCCTAACAAACCTGGTGGGCCAAAGGGCCTATTTCCGTGCTGTTTCCCCCTCTGTGTCATCAAATGTTATAACTAAACTCGGACGTTGAAGGGTTAAGTCTCTTTCTTCTCCCTCTGGAGGCGTCTGGATTTTTATGACAAAGCTCTGGTCTAACATTTATTGTCTGTGTCTGTTTTAGGCACAATCTTTATTACATAGTTGGGAAGTGGCTGGTCCTTGGAAGAGAGTCCAGGTACAGTTGTAAATGAGCCGCAGAAATTGGCAAGACAAGAGGGATCACGCAAACAGAACCAGTTGCATTCCACGGTCCAAGCTTTCTTAACCTCTTGCCTTCCAAAATGTGTAGGAAGGTTAGCATCATAGTTACACAGCGCAGAAACAGGCACTTTGGCCCAACTTGCCCACGCCAACCAACATGCCCCATCTACACTGGTCCCACTTGCCTGCATTTGGCCCACATCCCTCTAAGCTTATCCTATCCGTGTACCTGTCTAAATGTCTCTTAAATGTTATGATAAATACCTGCCACAAATATCTCCTCTGAAGAAGGGTTCCGAGCCGAAACTTCACCTGTTCCATTTCTCCAAAGATGCTGCCTGACCCGCTGAGTTGCTCCAGCACTTTCCAGAGTTATCTTCCAGTTATTTTCTTTGTTGGCTTCAATTAGTTGATTGAAAGATACAGTTTGGAAAAAAAACCTTCGGATAACAAAATTTAATAGGTTCAGCATGGTAGGCTGCTCTGGAAGGTTAGAACGCATGGAATCCAGGGAGAGCTAGCCAACTGGAAAGAGAATTGGCTTTGTGGAAGGTTGTTTTTCAGACTGGAGGCCTGTGACTAGTGGTGTGCCTCAGGGATCAGTGCTGGGCCTATTGCTGTTTGTGGTTTATATTCATAATTTGGATGAAAATGATTAGCAAGTTTGCAGATGAGACTAAAGTGAATGGTATCGTAGATGGTGAAGATGGCTATCAAAAATGACAGCAGGATCTTGATCAGTTAAGCAAGTGGGCTGAGGAATGGTTGATGGAATTTAACACAGAGAAGTGCGAGGTGCTGTATTTTGGGAAGTCAAGACCTTCACAGTAAATGCCTGGGCTCTGGGGAGTGTTGTAGAGCAGAGGGATCGAGGAGTGCAACAGGTATATAGCAGGGCTACCAACTCTCACGTATTGAGTGTGAGAGTCACGCATTTCACAAAATTCTCACACTCTCATGCTGATCACAAATTTCTCACGCTCAAAAATCTGCAGGTGCTGGAAGTTCAAAATAAAGCAAAAATTGTTTTTTAAGGTGAGTAAAAACCATGAGGGGAATATATACGGTCTTTTTCCAGGGATATGAGATTCAAGAACTAGAGGGCAGAGCTCTAGTTTAAAGCAGAGTTGTCTAACTGCCGGCCAGCAGGATGATTTGGGGAAAAGAAAAATAGTTTAGTTTCTCCCGTGCAGATACATAGATACATAGAAAATAGGTGCAGGAGTAGGCCATTCGGCCCTTCGAGCCTGCACCGCCATTCAATATGATCATGGCTGATCATCCAACTCAGTATCCCGTACCTGCCTTCTCTCCATACCCCCTGATCCCCTTAGCCACAAGGGCCGCATCTAACTCCCTCTTAAATATAGCCAATGAACTGGCCTCAACTACCCTCTGTGGCAGAGAGTTCCAGAGATTCACCACTCTCTGTGTGAAAAAGTTTTTCCTCATCTCGGTCTTAAAGGATTTCCCCCTTATCCTTAAGCTGTGACCCCTTGTCCTGGACTTCCCCAACATCGGGAACAATCTTCCTGCATCTAGCCTGTCCAACCCCATAAGAATTTTGTATGTTTCTATAAGATCCCCTCTCAATCTCCTAAATTCTAGCGAGTATAAGCCAAGTCTATCCAGTCTTTCTTCATATGAAAGTCCTGACATCCCAGGAATCAGTCTGGTGAACCTTCTCTGCACTCCCTCTATGGCTATAATGTCCTTCCTCAGATTTGGAGACCAATACTGTACGCAATACTCCAGGTGTGGTCTCACCAAGACCCTGTACAACTGCAGTAGAACCTCCCTGCTCCTATACTCAAATCCTCTTGCTATGAAGGCCAACATACCATTCGCTTTCTTCACTGCCTGCTGCACCTGCATGCCTACTTTCAATGACTGGTGTACCATGACACCAAGGTCTCTCTGCATCTCCTCATTTCCTAATCGGCCACCATTTAGATAATAGTCTGCCTTCCCGTTTTTGCCACCAAAGTGGATAACCTCACATTTATCCACATTATACTGCATCTGCCAAACATTTGCCCACTCACCCAGCCTATCCAAGATGGTGTGATCCAAGATGGTGTGATAGGTGAGACACGACGGTGGTCCCAGCACCGACCCCCCCTGTCACATCTTCGCCTCAGATATGGAATAATAATAATACTGACACAATATTTACAGGTTACATTCCTTAGTCTCCGGGTTTATTATCTCACCCAGCCATGGCCTCCTGCCGTGGCTTATATAGCGCACACCCGATCTGACCTCTAAGTCATCTGATACAAAGGTCAAGATATTTGCATATCATCATGACTCTTCATCATGACATCCCTCCTTTACCAGAATTAAACTTTAAATTAATATGTGTTCTTTCTAATATACTTTCCAATTAAATTCTCACAAAACATATTTGTATTTTCATTTGTGTTCCAATAACTCATGAAACAGATGCATTACAACTACAAAAAAAAAGCAACATTTGTAACCTTAATAAACTTCTTGCTCATAATAAGCAGTATTATAATAAACAGTATCATAATCTGTAACACAAAATCGTCGTATCGCTTGGGGACTCTCCTTTCACGGTTTGGTCTACCAGTTGACACAGAAGCATCAGAGTCTGTTGAATCTGCCAAAGTGTTGTCACCCAGACACCTTCGCTGCTCACCACCTGCGTTGCAGCGTGCTGCCTCTGGAACTCTGGTCTCCACCTCGGAAATGTCGTCTGGCCCCTCTGAATCAGTAGCTCTTGGTGGATTTTGGGCTACCTCGTTTCGAGTGTCTCTGGACATGTACTTTTTGATGCTCGATACATTTCTCTTGTAGATAACACATTCCGAAGACATGACTGTCACCATGCTGCCGCTCCTCGATACAACATTGTATGGCTGGCAATGGTAAGGAGTGTCTATCTTACCGCCATCATCTCGCCTCACAAGCACATCATCCCCAGGAATTATTTCAGTGTGCCTGGCTCCTCGTTTCAAGTCAGCATACCATTTTGCCGCATCTTTCTTTTCGGCATCACAGTCTCTCAGCTCCTAGTGTTCCGTGATCTCTCGCACTTCTGGTATTTTAGTGCAAATTTTCCTTCTAAACAAAGCTTCTGCTGGACTTGTCCCTGTCGTTGAGTGAGTGATTGCCCGATATACAGCTACATATGCTAACAGTGCCTCCTTCCAGTTTTTCCCTTCATATGGGCGATTTGTATCCTCTTCTCTATGGACTGGTTTTGTCTCTCTACTTCTCCGTTAGCTTGTGGCCATTTCGGAATCACCTTGTGATGATGGATGCTGTGATTCTCATGTATTCAGCAAATGTCTGAGAAACAAACTGTGGCCCATTGTCGGAATACAATGTAACAGGCAACCCGTGTCTGGCGAAGATCTCTGCTAATGCGTGTACAGTCTTTTCTGCTGTAGTTGACTTCATCACTGCATACTCATAGTACCTACTATAGTAGTCTACCACAACCATAATTGATTCACCTGTTGGAAGTGGTCCAAGAAAGTCAACAGCTATGTTTACCCATGGTCCTGTTGGCAACTTTGTACTTCTAATTGGTTATGGTGGGTTGCTCCTGCTGGTGATTTGGCATCCGTGACAGGTCTTGACAAATTTTCCGGCATCTTTCTCACAACCTGGTCACCACACTTTGCTCCGCAAATTCTGTTTAGTACCGACGATGCCTAAATGTCCTTCATGAGCTAATGACACGATCCTTGGTCGTAGTGCCTGCGGGATCACCAATCTGCTACCTCTCAGCACACACTGACCAATTATACAAAACTCATCTTTTATGGGAACATATACTTTGTAAGGGCATTGATCCCATTGCCCACTGTGTATATGCTCTCTGATATCTTTGAGTTCAGGATCATGTTCTGATTCATTTTCAACTTCCTCCGTTGTCACGGCTCCTGGCGTTGACTGTATTGCGACAAAGCGCACAAAGTACTCTGCATCCATCTCCAGCGTGGATGTTGCTTCCAGCTGTTCAACCTTCACCAGTCTCAACAGCGGGTCCGCTATGTTTGCTTTCCCAGCAATGTGGATACTTTGTACTTGTACTGTTGGAGTCTCAGCACCCAACGTTCTATTCTGGCACATGGCTTAGACCTTATTGAATAGATCACTTCCAGCGGCTTGTGATCTGTAATAAGTTCAAATTCAATGCCGTACAAGTATGCATGGAACATTTCACAGGCCCACGCTAGTCCCAGTGCTTCTTTCTCTGTTTGAGAATACCTTCTCTCCACGCTGGTTAACGATCGACTGGCATATGCTATGATTCTGGGTCCATCTGCATGTGTCTGTACCAACACTGCTCCTAAGCCGACCAGACTAGCATCTGCTATGACTTTTGTTGGTGCAGCTGGATCATAATATCCAAGGGTTTCTTCACTCATTAGACTCTGTTTCAGTGATTTGAATGCCTGTCTCTGTTCACTACCAAACTGGAACGGTATGTCTTTCCTGGTCAACTTTCTCAGCGGATCTGCCAGTAGTAAAATTTGGAATACATTTTGCACAATAATTGACCAGTCCTAGAAAACGCCTCATCTCGGTTGCATTCTGAGGTTCACGTGCATCTTCAACAGCTTTCACTTTAGCTTTGGCTGGGTTCAGCCCTTCACTTGTGAGTCTGTGTCCCATGAAATCCATCTCAGAGACGCCAAACTTGCACTTGTCTTCATTCACAGTGAGACCTGCTTCTTGAAGTTTAGTAAACACTAGCTTCAACCTCCTGTCATGCTCTTCACGACTTGATGCATGGACGATGATGTCATCTGATATGTTTGCTACTCCTGGTACACCTTGAATCACTCTGTGGATTTCTTACTGATAGATCTCGTGAGCAGCATTGATTCCAAACATCAGTCTTTTGTACCGGTACAATCTGCAGTGAGTGACGAATGTTGTCACCTCTCTTGATTCTGGATGTAATTCCAACTAATGATATCCCCACTTGAGATCAATTTTGGAAAACACTTTACTGGTTGATAACTCTTGTAGCACCTCATCAACCGCAGGAATTGGGTGTCTCTCTGATTATTGCCTCATTGGCTCTCCTCGTGTCAATGCACAGTCTAATGTCATCATTGGGTTTCGGCACAATCACAACTGGACTCACCCATGGTGTCGAATGTTCAACTGGTTCAATAATGTCCTGATCAATCAACTGCTTGATTTTAGCTTCTACTTTTCCACGTAGTCCAAATGGCGTTCTCCGCACCGGTTGAACTATCAGCTTGGCATTTTCATCAATGGCTAACTTCACTTGCCTGCCTTTCAATTTTCCAACCCCTTGGAATACTGAATGAAATTCCTGCCTCATGTCATCAAATGATTGCACTGAACTGACACTGTGAAGCACTCCCAGCTCTCGAGCTGTATTTCTACTCAGCAGAGGTTCTCCCTTCTCCTCTATCACCACGAATTCTGTTTCTCTATCCGACTTCTACTTTAGCCGTGAAGCATCCAATGGTCTGCAATGGTTTAGTTGCGGTGTATGGATATAACTTCCTACTACACCTCCTTGACGAGCACTTGATTTTCTGCTGTTTCAAGCATTCCCAAAGTGGTCTGTCAATTATGTTGCTGTCACTACCAGAATCTACAATCACTGGCACTGTAACACCTCCGATGGTCACTGCAACTTTCTCGTGATGGTTCTCATTCAATGCAAACTGATAATTCCTTTTAACGGCATGCTCACCAGCTTCATCACTGTCTTCCTCACTTCCGAAATCACTATCTACGCGACAGACATGACCCTTATTTTTCTGCCAAGCGACTGCCATTTAAAAAAAAAAATCTTTTTACAGCTCGTAGCCACGGATTCAGAATCTAAAATATCCGAAATATCTTCGTCGCCAATGTCACATCTTCGCCTCAGATGTGGAATAATAATAATACTGACACAATATTTACAGGTTACATTCCTTGGTCTCCGGGTTTATTATCTCACCCAGCCATGGCCTCCTGCCATGGCTTATATAGCGCACACCCGATCTGACCTCCAAGTCATCTGATACAAAGGTCAAGATAAGCGGTAGTGATGAACTAACAACCTGCTGTACCGCTCTACTATATATTATGATTAAAGGTGATTAAACTACAGACTTGTGTCAGTCAAGTCATTTACAAATATATTACAGAAAAAAATAATTTAATGGGGTGGCACGATGGCACAGCGGTAGAATTGCTGCGTTACAGCACCACAGACCCAGATTTGATCCTGACCGGGTGCTGTCTCTACAGAATTTGTACATTCTCCCTATGACCACATGGGTTTTCTCTGGATATTCCGGTTTCTCCCACATCCGAAAGAAGTGCAGGTTTGTCGGTTAATTGGCTTCTGGAAATTGTCCCTGGCGTGATGGATGGAACTGGTGTATTGAGGATTGCTGGTCGGTGTGGACTTGGTGGGCTGAAGGGCCTGTTTCCATATATATGTTTTACATATATATCTTAATTTCATTGAACCATATACGATTGAATATGCGGCATTATTTTCATCTTGTTTCTATAGTCAAAGGGTAAGGTTGATTGATTTATTTGTACAGAACAGTGATGGAAGCCCGACTCTTGCCTTGTTTCTTTGTTTTTTCTCTATATATATGCATAACAGCATGAATTACAATTTGATTTCCATACATGAATATACTAAGGTCATACATGTACTGCACCTGTTGATCAGAGCCTGGCTCTACTGTGGAATGTAATTTAGCCTAACCTTATTCATACCTAATCCAATTTAAAGCATAAATGTTGCATTCAAGTGTAAGTTAAAAGACTTGCTACAGTATGCACCAGATTGCACAATTTCAAGCTGAAAAATGCAAAAGCTCCCTACCGTAGGGGGGAACACCCCCCCTCCCTCACTCTCCCCCCCCTCAGTCGCTACACTCCCTCGCAATTTCTCACTCTCACCCAATGTTGGCAGTCCTGTATATAGTTCCTTGAAAATGGCCTCACAGACAGATAGCCAAAAATGCTTTCAGTATATTGGCCTTCATCAGTCAAGGTGAAGTGGATGATCAGCCATGATCACAGTGAATGGCGGTGCTGGCTTGAAGGGCTGAATAATAATAATAATAATAATTTTATTTATGGGCGCCTTATACCGAGGTCTCAAGGACTACTCCTGCACCTATTGTCTATTAAGGTATTGAGCATAGAGGTTAGGATGTTATGTTACAGTTGTACAAGATGCTGGTGACACTGCATTTGGAGTATTGTGTTCAGTTTTATTACCCAGTTATAAGAAGGATGTTCTTAAGCTAGATAAAGTGCAGAGAAGATTGACGAGGATGTTGCTAGGACTTGAGAGCCTGAGCTTATACGGGGAGGACTTTAATCCTTGGAGCACAGGAGGCTGAGGGGGTGATCTTCTAGAGATGTATAAAATCATGAGAGGAATAGACAGGGTCATTGCACAAAATCATTTATCCAGAGTAAATCGTTTTATCCAGATTTCATAGGAAGGGTGGTGGGTATATGGAACAAACTGACAGAGGAAGTAGTTGAAGCAGGTACAATAACAACATTTAAAAGATATTTGGACAGGTACATTGATAGGATTTAGAGGGGTATGGGCGAATATGGGCAGTGCGACTACTGTGGATGGGGCATCTTGGTCGGCGTGGGCAAGTTGGGCCAAAGCACCTGTTTCCGTGCTGTATGATTCCATGACCTTATGAGTCCATGCTGACAATCGTTCAACCATTCACACTAGTTGTAAGTTATTCCACTTTCTCATTCATTCCCTACACACTAGGGGCAATTTACAGAGGGCCAATTATTCTACAAACCCGCACATCTTTGGGACGTGGGAGGAAACCCGAGCACCCGAAGGAAACCCACGAATCACAGGGAGAACGTGCATTTCACACACTGACAGCAACCGAGGTCAGGATCGACCCTGGGTCTCTGACGCTGTGGGGCAGTAACTACCAGCAGTGCCACGGTTCTGCATTTGCAGTGGCTTGCGTCTTCAAAACCTTGAAAAATAAACATTTTCGCCACAACACAAAAACCAGGAACAGGATAAACCATGTACCACAGCAGCTAGGTGGTACGGTGGCACAGCGGTAGAGTTGCTGCCTTACAGCTCCAGAGACCCGGGTCCGATCCTGACTACGGGTGCTCTCTGTACGGAGCTTGTGTGTCCTTCCCGTGACCGCGTGGCTTTTCTCCGGGTGCTCCAGTTTTGTCCCACACTCTAAAGACATCCATGTTTGGCTTTGGTAAAATTGTGAAAAAAATTGTGCGCCATCCTAGTGTGTGCAGGATAGGGTTAGTGTGCGGGGATCGCTGGTCGGCGCGGACTCAGTGGGCCAAAGGGCCTATTTCCACGCTGTATCTCTAAACTAAACGCTGCTCGTAAAATGCTGGCTGATCAAGAGTCGAGTGTGTTTTATTCTCATATACACAGGGAACGGAATAATTACATTGTTATTTCTACAGTTTTACAGGCACATTGGAATGTGCAAACTCCACACGGAGAGCACCCGAGGTCAGGATTGAACCCGCGTCTCTGGCACAGCGAGGCAGCAACTCCTATCAGCTGCGCCATCGTGACGCCCTTTCTGTAGTCTTTACAATACATCAAAGATCAATCACTTGCAATTGTTACCAGATGACTTACCTTGATGAGAGGGGTAAATGGCCATGATTGTCCTAAAGGCTGAGGTATTATGAAATAACTGTGAATTAGCTCCATTTAGCCTACGGAGCTATTAATGTGGCACTTTACCCAAGCAACATGACGATTTACTGTGACGATAAATTAAGCCGCCAAATTAGAGCATAGTTTCAGTAATTTAATTTAACAAGCTGGGAAATTAAGGCCATGATCTCACAACGCAGGACTGGAATTGCTGGGTTAGGAAAACTAACCTGTAAGAATCACGGGTCAGGCAGATAGATCGACCAGTGTTGGAGACAATGACTGATGCGACGGGGAGAGGCAGATAGGAGAGGAAACCGTGGTCTGAGCCCCCGCGCCCTCGTGGTCGGCTGCGGGAGGCACCCCCAGGTAACAATGGTAGACCGGCAAGGTGAAGGCTGGAGGCCCGCAACAGCCTGGGGCTCGCCTGGATCAGGCACCGATCATAAGAACTAGAGCGTGGACTGGCCTTTGTAAATGGCACCAAAACATGGCGCCTCTTGCATGCGGGATCAGTGGACTATTTCTATACAATTTGCTAATTGGGGATTATGCTTGGGTATTGCAATACTCTACTGGACAGTATGTAAGAAAATAATTTCACTGTGCATTTGCACGTGACAATAAAAACACCATTGAACCATTGAGATGAGGATGGGTCTTAACACAAGTTAAAATACATTTAGGCAGGTAGATGGATAGGAAAGGTTAAGAGAGATATGGGCCAAATGTAGGCAGGTGGTGCTCGCATTGATGGGGCATCTCGGTCGGTGTGGACGAGTTGAGCCGAAGGACCTGTTTCCATGACTCAATAACTATGTGTAAATGGGTGGAAGATAGTTAGCAGCAATTCAGTGGGCTGAATGGCCTGTTTCTGAGCTGCATCTATGACGCCATAGGAAATGTTTCCTCTAGTGGGAGAGTCTAGGACCAGAGCCCATAGCCTCAGAATTAACGGATGTATCTTTAGAAATGAGATGAGGAGTTTCTGTAGTCAGAGGGTGGTGAATCTATGGAATTGCCACAGACGGCTGTGGAGGCCGTCAATGGATATTTTTAAGGCGAAGATTGACAGATTCTTGATTAGTATGGGTGTAGGGGTTATGGGAAGGCAGGATAATGGTATTGAAAAGGAAAAATAGATCAGCCATGATTGCATGGCGAGTAGACTCGATAGGCTAAAATGGCCTAATTCTGCTCCTACATTATGAAATGTTTTGATCTCTTTCTGTTCATCTCATGTCATTCTCTTGAGGAAAAAACGTTCTAGCCTCTTCAACCTTTCTGGATGGTGGACATTGGATGCCATTGGGTACACTGGAACTCTGTGTATTACTCCGCCTCTCTGTTGTGTTGGAGTCAGTCACGGGACACGTTCAGAGTACACTGTGATATTCATTAGAGGTTAGAGCTGAACTCCACGGAAACAGGCCCTTTGGTCCACCATATCCATGTCAACCACCTTGCCATTCAGTGGAGGCACAGTGGTGCAGTGGGTAGAGTTGTTGCCTCACAGCGCCAGACACCCAGGTTTGATCCCGACCTCGGGTGCTGTCTGTGTGGAGTTTGCATGTGCTCCCTGTGACCACGTGGGTTTTTTCCGGGTTCTCTGGTTTCCTTCCACATCACAAAGATGTGGGAGTTTGTAGGTTAATTGGCTTCTGTAAATTAGTCCATAATGTGTAGGATAAAATGAATGTACGGGGTGATCGTTGGTCTGCGAGGACATGGTGGGTCTAAGTGCCTGTTTCAACGCTGTCTCACTAAAGTCCAAAGGGTGCCATGGAGAAATTCAACTACAGAATAATACATTATTAATCCAGCGGGGGGAGCCATTATACAAGAATTTTATGTTTGATTTGAAATGTTTCAGGACAGGGGGAATCCGTCCTGTACCATTCCCCACTCCATCCCCTGGAAAACATGATATCTCTTAATATCACTGTCTATATCTCTCGTTCCCCGTTCCCCTGACTCTCAGTCTGACGTGCAGGTTTGAAGGTTACTGCCTCATTGTCACAGACGGCTGTGGAGGCTAAGCCATTGGATATTTTGAAGACGGAGGTTGGCACCATTACTAGTCAAAAATCTGTCAAAGGTTACGGGAGAAGGCAGGAGAATTAGGTGGAGAGGAAAAGATTGGTCAGCCATGATTGAATGGCAGCGCAGACTCGATGGGCCGAATGGCCTAATTCTGCTAGGTCTTATAGTTTCGTTTATTTTAGTTTAGAGATACAGCGTGGAAACAGGTCCTTCGGCCCACCGAGTCCGCACTGACCAGCGATCCCCGCACATTAACACTATCCTACTACTAGGAACAATTTACGCATACATCAAGCCAAGTAACCTACATACAGTCTACATGCAACCCTACAGTCTTTGGAGTGTGGGAGGAAACCGAAGATCTCTGAGAAAACCCACGCAGTCACGGGGAGAACGTACAAACTCCGTACAGACAGCACCCGTAGTCAGGATCGAATGCGAGTTTCCTGCGCTGCAAGCGCTGTAAGGCAGCAACTCTTAACGCTGCGCCACCGTGCTGAACTGATGACTGTGGCAATATAAGGATATGTAGACAAAGGGGGCTGCTCCAGAAATAGACAGCGTAGCAGGAGTGAGAGGGTTCAGTGAGATTATTTAATCATAGTTCCTTTTGATTTTGAAATAGGGCAGTTGTGTCCATTGGTTGATCTTATTCTTAGCCATTCTCTGTAAAACACTGATGTTGCAGCCTCTGCTCATTTTCCTTTCTTGTTCTTTGGCTTTTTGCTCTTTACGGGCATCTTTGAAACTTCCCCCTAAAATATTAAACACACAATATAGAAGTTATATAAGACGTTGCTTAGGCCACATTTAGAGTATTGTGTTCAGTTTTGGTCTGCATGTTATAGCAAATATGTTGTCAAGCTGGAAAGCGTACAGAGAAAATTTGCCAGGGTTTGGGCAGGTTAGGACTTTGGAAATTGGGCAGGTTAGGACTTTATTCCTTGGAGTGCAAGAGGGTGAGGGAGGATCTTATAGAAGTGTACAAAATCATGAGTGGAATACATTAGGTAAACGCAGTGTCTTTTGCCCAGAGTAGGGGAGATCGAGAACCAGAGGACATAGATTTAAGGCAAGGGAGGGAAGATTTAATAGCATTCTGTGGAGTAACATATTTTACACAAAGGATGGTGGGTGTATGGAACGAGCTGGCGGAGGAGGTAGTTGAGGCAGGTACAATCGCAACATTTAAAAAACATTTAGACAGCTACATGGATAGGACAGGTTTAGAGGCTGGTGGGACTAGTACAGATGGGGCATGTAGGTCAATGTGGGCAAGTTTCCACGCTGTATGACTCTATGACCTGTTTACATGAGGCACCTTAGTGGACAGGGGTGAATATGGGTCAAGCACAGATAAATGTGATTAGCTTAGAAGAGGCATATTGGTCGGCATGGGTGAGTTGGGCCAAAGGGCCTGTTTCCGTGCTGAATGACTCAATGACCCTTACCGCTGGTTCGCTGTAACCCTCTTCAACGAGCAGGTTCCTGGCGCAGTTGTTGATGTGCTTAAACCGGTCGGGCCCCAGCTGAATCCCCCCGTACCACCGCGACACCACCACCATCACGTTACGCACGTCCAAAATCTGCAGGAGTAAGGCAATCATGAGGGGAACACAAAGTGTTGAAGGAACGGAAGACCAGAGAGTCAAGGAGGAGCGAGACGTTCGATCCCCAGTTTGCGTTCTCCCTGTGACTGCGTGGATTTTCTCCGGGTGCTCCGGTTTCCTCCCACGTGTAGGTTTGAAGGTTAATTGCTTTCAGTCAAATTGTAAATTGTCCTAGTGTGTAAGGTAGTGTTAGTGTACGGGGTGATTGCTGGTCGGCATGGACTAGGTGGGTCGAAGGGCCTGTTTCTGCACTGTATCTCTCTAACGTCTAAACAATAAGCCAAGGAAACAGAGTGATAATGTTTGGCGATCTGCAAAAACAAGGAATTGCAGATACAGGTTTGCAAAAAAAAGACACAAAGTGCTGGAGTATCTGTGGAGGGGAAGGACAGATGACGTTTCAGGGTCTGGTCCCTTCTTCGGGTTGATTGTAGTTGGGGGAAGATAGGTGTAGGTGGAAGAGGTGACGCTACATTGAAACGGAGGGGGAAGTTATTGAAATTATCCTTAGCCTTTGTTCTTCCCATAACGGCACAGTGACACAGCGGGTAGAGCTACTGCCTCACAGCGCAAGAGACCCGGGTTCGACCCTGACTTCGGGTGTTGTCTGTGTGGAGTTTGTGTTCTCCCTGTGACCGTATGTTTTTTTTGGGTGCTCCAGTTTCCTCCCACACTGTGGGTTTGTAGGTTAATTGGCCATCTGTAAATTGTGTAGGGAGTGGAAGTAAGTTAACATAAAACTAGTGTGAATGGATGATCGATAGTCGGCATGGACTCGATGGGCCGAAGGGCCTGTTTCCATGCTGTAAGTACTCTTACCTGCATAAGATGGAGCATCCGGCCTCCGGCTGCTGTCTCACCATCATCTTCACAGTCCTGAATGAAGGTCCTCTTGTCTTCACAATATATCCTAAAGAAATAATGGTGGCATTTAAGAGACGTTTGGGATAGGCACGTGGGTAGGTGTGGAATGGAGTGATATGGATTATGTGCAGAAGGATAAGTTTGTGGCGCCTTCACGCCCACGTTGGTTTTGCATACAGCCTGTCATCGCTGGCGACTCGCCAGCAGCCTCACGAGAAGGTCCAGCCACAAGAGCTCAACACCAACTCCAAGGTCAGACTCACTAATTGGTCTTATCTGCACACGGGTTATGATTGGTTAGAATTTAGGTAACAGGGGCTTCTGGAATAAACGTGACACAAGGTGTCTGGCTCAGCTAAGTGTTGTTTGTTCCTTACTTTCTGTCATGGGATTCAGTAGATCCGACAAGTTGGATAAGTAAGGATAACATGGGTAAGTTGGGCCGAAGGACCTGTTTCTGCGCTGTATGATTATGTTTCTATAACACTTTGGTCTTGCATCTAGACTGGCACAGACATTGTGGGCCAAAGGGCCTGATCCTGTGTTGTAATGTTCTATAGTCTATACCGTGCTGCAATCAGCCTTTTAATCACCCATTGCCAAACCAGAGCCATATACTTACACACCACGGTGGGGCAGTGGTAAAGCTGCTGCCTTACAACGCCAGAGACCTAGGATCGATCCTGATTACGGGTGCTGTCTGTACGGAGTTTAACATTCTTCCTGTGATCATGTGAGTTTTCTTCGGGTGCTTCAGTTTTCTCGCACACTAAAGACGTACAGGTTTGTGGGCTAATTGGCTTCGGTAAAATTGTACATTATCCCTGGAATGTTTAGGATTGTGTTGGTGTAGGTGGTGATCGCTGGTGGGCATGGACTCGGTGGGTCGAACGGTATGTTTCCATGCTGTATCTCTAAACTAAACTAAAATGAAGATAGACACAAAATGTTGTCTGAAGAAGGGTCTCGACCTGAAACGTCACGTACTCCTTCTCTCCAGAGATGCTGCCTGATCCGCTGAGTTACTCCAGCCTTCAGTATCTATCTTCTGTGTAAATCAGCATCTGTACTTCCTTCCTAAACTAAAATGAACTTGGATCTTTGTTTCCACCCTGATTAGATCAATAATTAAGAGGCCGTTCTGACACGGTTTGCCATCTCCTACCGGTAAGCGTAGATGTTGTGTGTGGCGCCGGCAATCTTCTTGTTCTGATACAGCTTCTGAAGATGCATTTTCACCTGAACAGAAACAGAACAAAAAATGTCCTCAGCCTTTGATGCCGGTAACACATCACTAACAGTCATATGCTGAGAGAATGGAGCGGCTGAGCTTGTACACTCTGGAGTTTAGAAGGATGAGAGGATATCTCATTGAAACATATAAGATTGTTAAGGGTTTTGACACGCTAGAGGCAGGAAACATGTTCCCGATGTTGGGGGAGTCCAGAACCAGGGGCCACAGTTTAAGAATAAGGAGTAAGTCATTTAGAACGGAGACGAGGAAACACGTTTTCTCACAGAGAGTTGTGAGTCTGTGGAATTCTCTGCCTCAGAGAGCGGTGGAGGCAGGTTCTCTGGATGCTTTCAAGAGAAAGCTAGATAGGGCTCTTAAAAATAGCGGAGTCAGGGGATATGGGGAGAAGGCAGGAACAGGGTACTGATTGGGGATGATCAGCCATGATCACATTAAATGGTGGTGTTGGCTCGAAGGGCCGAATGGCCTACTCCTGCACCTATTGTCTATTGTCTATTATCCTTGTAGAAGAGAGTCAAGAAGAGTGTGTTATTGTCATATGTCCCAGATAGAACAACAACATTCATACGTGCAGCAGCACAACAGGATATGTGAACAATATAATAAACAAGAAAAATAGGTCACACACACACACACACAACAGTAATAGTGCAAAAAGACCAAACCAATGCCCCCAAGACTATGTAGTTCAGAGGTTATTGGGAGGTTGTAGTGTTTAATAGCCTGTTGGCTGTAGGGAAGTAGCTATTCCTGAACCTGGACGTTACAGTTTTCAAGCTCCTGTATCTTCTTCCCGATGGCAGGAGTGAAACGAACGAAAGAAGAAGAAATGAAAAAACATTAGTAGAGATATTTCCAAACCATCTGACCTGTCTTAGGTGTTTTCTATAATAAACATTGAGGCGTTCATAGAGTTCTATAGCACAGACACAGGCCCTTCAGCCCAACTTGTCCATGCCGACCAAGATGCCCCATCTCAGCACGTCCCATCTACCTGCATTTGGCCCTTATCCCTCTAAACCTTTCCTATCCATGTACCTCTGTAAATGTACTTTAAATATAGTTACCTGTCTCAACTACTTGCTCTGGCAGCTCATTTCCTCCACCCACCACTCTCTGTGTGGAAAAAAGTGGCCCCTCAGGTTCCTATTACATCTTTCCCCTCTCAACTTAACCTATGCCATCTAGTTTAGTCTCCCCTACTCTGGGAAAAAGTCTAACCAATGTCCTACAAAGCTGCGTAATGACTTCCTGATTCTTCTACTCAATGCCCTGACCTATAAAGACAAGCACACCATGTGCCTTCTATAGCACTCTATCTACTTGTATTGTCACTTTTAGGGAGTTATGGAGTTGTAAGCCTTGTAAGACATTCAAGACTTTTTTTTCCCCAGGAAGGACGTCAAATACTCGAGGGCATAGGTTTAAGGTGAGAGTGGCAAAGTTTAAAGGAGATGTGCAAGGGCATGATTTTGTACACAGAGGGTTGTGTGTGCGTGGAACACGCTGCCAGGGGTGGTGGAGGAGGCAGATACCAAAATGGTGTTTAAGAGACTTTTGGATAGATTCTTGATTAGCAAGAGTGTCAGGGGCTTTGGGGTGAAGGCAGGAGAATGCGGTTGTGAGGGATAGATTGACCATGATTGAATAGCGGAGTAGGCGTGATGGGCCGAATGGCCTAATTCTGCTCCGAGATCTTGCTAGAGAACACATGGAGATGAAGGGAATGGAGGGATATGAATTATGCAGAGGCAGATAAAAGATTGTCTGGTTTATCATGTTCAGCACAAACATTGTGGGCCGAATGGCCTGTTCCTCTTCTATACTGCTATTCTAACTCATCTTCTTGAAGACTCGCAGTTCTTTGTGCTTGATCTGCAAGATTATTGACCATGATTGTACACTTATCATCAGCATTAACCATTTTAACGAGCCAGAACTTAAATAGTATTGGAAGACCATATGAAGTCAATCTCCAAAGTGATTATCGTGAGCAGTTTTTGGCAAGTTATGTTCTAATACGTCAAATTAAACTAGGAAGAGCAGATACTACAGAGCAATTACAGTCTGATAACAGTAAGTGTAGCTCAACGCATACCATAAAGCTTCCGCATTTCACCACTACCATCTGAATCCACAGACAGAATTATTCCCAAGGACACATTTATTTCCGCAGCAAGTTTCTCAAAGAAACAATTGGAGTTAATTACCAAGGAACAGCATAATGATCAAATATGATGCTTAAAATGTCTGGTTAGCAGGATTTACGTAGCTGCTAAAATGGAATCATCGTCAATTAACACAAGCAGTGAAATGGTTTGGGTCTTGAACAGATTTAGACTTAGAGTCACAGAGTGAGAAAGAACAGAAACAGGCCCTTCGGCCCAACTCGACTTTGACAGCCAACATGCCCCATGGACCGAATGCCCCACCTGCCCACGTTTGGTCCATATACCTCTAAACCTTCCATTCCATGCATCATGTCTTTTCAATGTTGCTAAACAACCTGCTCAACTACCTCCTCTGACAATTCATTCCATATACTCTCTGTAAAACAGTTGCTCCTCAGGTTCCTATAAGTCCTTCCCCTTTCACCTTCAACCTATGTCATCTGATTTTTGATTCCCCTACTCTGGGTAAAAGACTGTGCATTCACCCTATCTATTACCCTCATGATTTTATACACCCCCATAAGATCACCCCACAACCTCCTGCGCTCCAAGGAATAAAGTCCTATCCTGCACAACCTCTCCCTATAGCCCAGTCCCTCGAGATCTGGCAACATCCTCATAAATCTTCTCTGCACTCTTGAAATTAGTATCAGGGACCTGTGCTGAACTCTTGCCTATATCAAGAAGTCTTCCGACCCAAAACATCACCTGCCTATTCCCTTCTTAGACGTTGCAACCTTCTGAATTCCTCCAGCACTTTGGGTTCTGTTCCAAGATTCCAGTACTTGCAGTTCTTTGCGTCTCCATTTTGTTGTTGCCAACATTTGTCAGGCAGTGACCAGACTATCAAGAGAAAAACGGAAGCATAGGCCAGCACCCACCTACCCACTAACTATCAATAAAAACAAGCATTTCCCTCTCACAGTTTGGTTTGGGAACAGCTCTGCCCAAGACCGCAATAAATTGCAGAGAGTTGTGGATGTAGCCCAGACCATCACACAGACCAGACTCCCCACCATCGACTCCAACTACACCTCATGCTGCCTTGGAAAAGCCAATATAATCAAAGACTTGTCCCACCCGTCATTCCTTCTTTCCCTGCTCCCATCCGGCAGAAGGTACAGAAGGTTCTAAACGTGCACCACCAGACTCAGGAATAGCTTCTTCCCTTCTGTTATCAGGCTTTGGAACAGTCCTTCCCATAAGGTACTGTCTGAAGATGAGAGGGGAAGTTGTGGGGATGTGTGGGACAAGTTTTTACAGAGGGTGGTGGGTGCCTTGAACGCGTTGCCAAGAATAGTGGTGGAGGCAGATACAATAGTGGTGTTTAAGAGAGTTTTACATAGACACATGGATATGCAGGAATGGAGAGAAATGGATCACGTGCAGACAGTGGAGAATAGTTCCGGTTTCCTCCCACATCCCAAAGATGTGTGGGTTTGTAGGTTAATTGGCTTCTATAAATTGTCCCTAGTGTAAATCTAGTGTACGGGGTGATCGCTGGTCGGCAACAGCGGGCCGAAAGACCAGGCCATGCTGTATTTTTAAAAACTAAAAACTAGACCTGATCTTTCAATCAATCAAAACCCATGTTAATGTACAAAACAGTGAATTCACCAAACAGGTCTTTGTAAATTTGCATTGAATGTGAACAAATCACCACCAATGATATTATTATTTAACGATAGAGCATATTTTCATTTAGGCCTTTTAACTGGCTTTTTGCTTTTCCATGCTTTTTGGCTCAGTTTCTGGTAAGCTCATCCATTATACAGCGATTCTAATTCTAAATGGACATAAAAGTATTCATGAGGTTCCAAATCAGCTTTAATCAAGTTGGTGCTGCTTTGATTTCAAAGGCCTAATTTGATCTCTTACCATCATTATGAATTAATGCTACGACAAGAAATGCAAATGCCAGGTTAATACAGTGGAGGCTACACTAAGCGATAAGAAATTAAACCTCTTTTCAAATCAAAAACTTCTTAAAGAGCTCATAAAATTTCAATTAAATTCTCCGAGGAGATGTGCTAACAAACAACAATCCTCCTCATAAAAATAAATATTTTCCAGCCACTCATTATTAAACTCATCAGAAAAACATTTGAGACGGCTGTCAAGATGGTTTTGATTAGTTTGGTGTAGTTTAGAGAGTCAGCATGGAAACAGGCCCTTCGGCCCATCACGTCCACGCTGTCCATTGATTACCTGCTGACGATAGGACACAAGTTGTATGTTATCCCACTTTCTCACCCATTCCCTGCACACTAGAGGCAATATACAGAGGGCCCATTAACCTACAAACCCGCACATCTTTGGTGAGCAGGAGGAAACTCACGTGGTCACGTGGAGAACATGCAAACTCCACACAGACAGCACTGGAGCTTAGGATCGAACCCGGGTCTCTGGCGCTGTGAGGGAGCAGCTCTGCCCACTGCATCGCTCAGTGATGAGTTTGTCGAAGTGCTCAGATGCTCAAAGACCCAGACCAGATGCTCAAAGACCTAGAACAGATGCTCAAAGACCCAGACCAGATGCTCAAACTAAAATATATTATGGATTAAATCAAATATATTATATTTTAGAATTATCATTAAAATGAAAACTTTGGTATTTTAAGGGCAGGGAGTTATTTTTGGAAGAGAGAAATACGGACCAAAATAAATAGATCTTTAAGATGGGAGGCCAGTGCAATTCCTGGCAACAACCTCTGAATTCCCCAAGTGCATCAGTAAATGGGGATTTAGGGGAGAGTAGGGGAGAACACCAGTAAATGGGAAATTAGGGGAGGGCACCAGTAAAGGGGATTAGTGGAGAGCTAATAATAATAATAATAATAATAATAATAATAATAATAATCATCATATTTTATTAGCCAAGTATGTTTTACAACAAACAATCGCATCACCAGCAAGGTAAGAGATTGGAAAAAAGTTTCCCCCGACCCCCCCCCCCCCGCCCACATAAAACAAACCAGAGAATATTAACACAAACTTTTAAAACACACTAAAAATAACAAAAAAAAAGACAAAAAGGACGGACAGACTGTAGGCGAGGCTGCCATTGAAGCACCAGCCGGTGGGATGTGGGGTATTAGAGAGAAAGAGATGGCATCAGTTCATTAGAAGGATGGAGCACACATCAAAATACAACAGGACTGAACCTCGCCTCCCGCCGGGACCAACCTGTTTCAATGTCACCACAGGGGCGAGGTGGGCCTGGAACGTGCTCCTCCGATCTGTTAGAGGGTCCCCGTGGACCATTGGGGGAAGATCTTCATCTGAAAGTTGACACAATCGATGAATCATAGATAGACACAAAATGCTGGAGTAACTCAGCGGTCAGGCAGCATCTCTAGAGAAAAGGAATGTGACATTTTGGGTGGGAACCCTTCTTCAGACTGAAAGATAAAGGTGTGGGTGGGGGGGGGGGGGAGGGGTGGAGAAAAAAACTGGAGGCGAGAAAAGGGCAGAACAAATCAAAGGAATCATAGCAGACATAAAATACTGGAGGGTCAGGCAGCATCTCTGCAGAAAAGGAATAGGTGACATTTCAGGTCGAGACCCTTCTTCAGACTGAGAGGCAGGGGAGAAGGAAACTAGAGATATGAAATTCTACCGCTGCACCGCTGTGCCGCCCAGTAAGGACACTAATGAAAGCAGAAATGTCTCCGACACTCACCATCTGAGCTTTGGCAATGGGCTTCGCTCAGTGAAACATGTCGAGAAGGCGAATGAATGGAAATTGAACTTGCCCGATGATCCACTTTGGCCTCGTCCGTCCCCTTGTGTCCATGTTGAGCTGTTGCAAAACAGATCACATCTAAAGCAGCACATACTAACACAGGACACTTAATAGAAAATAAGGTGCTGGGAATACCCTGCAGGTCAGGCAGCATCTGCAAAGGGAAATGGAGTTCTTGCTATTGAGGGAGTGCAGCATAGGTTCACGAGGTTAATTCCCGGGATGGCGGGACTGTCATATGTTGAAAGAATGGAGCGACTGGCCTTGTATATACTGGAATTTAGAAGGATGAGAGGAGATCTTATTGAAACATATAAGATTGGACACGCTAGAGGCAGGAAACATGTTCTCGATGTTGTGGGAGTCCAGAACCAGGGGCCACAGTTTAAGAATAAGGGGTAGGCCATTTAGAACGGAGATGAGGAAAAACTTTTTCACCGAGAGAGTTATGAATCTGTGGAATTCTCTGCCTCAGAAGGCAGTAGAAGTCGATTCTCTGGACACTTTCAAGAGAGTTTGATAGAGTTCTCCAGATAGCGGAGTCAAGGGATATAGGGCGAAGGCAGGAACGGGGTACTAATTGCGGATGATCAGCCACCATCACAGTGAATGGCAGTGCTGGCTCAAAGGGCCGAATGGTCTACTCCTGCACCTATTGTCTATTGTCAGATGACATGGGCGGGATCTCATTGAAACCCAAGGAATAATGAAAGACCTAGAGTGGACATGAAGAGGATGGTTCCACTAATGGGAGAGTCTAGGACCAGAGGGCATAGCCTTAGAATAAAAGGATGTACCTTTAGAATGGAGATTAGGAGGAATTTATTTAGCCAGAGGGTGGTGAATCTGTTTTAAAGCAGAGATTGTTCTGAATTACTAAGGGTGTCAACGGTTCAGTGGAAAAGGCAGGAGAATGGGGTTGAGAGAGAAAATAGATCAGCCATGATTGAATACTCGATGGGCCGAATGGCCTAGTTTTGCTCCCATGACATGAACATTTCGGGAAGACTTTCCCATTACATCATTAAAATCATGTACAAAATTATGAGAAGAATAGATCTTTTGACCACAGTAGGAGAATTGAGAACCAGAAAACTTAAGTTTAAGATGAGAAGATTCAATAGGAACCTGATGGGTAACTTTTTTTTCCACACAAAGGGTGGTGGGGGTATGGAGCAAGCTGTCAGAGGAGGTACCATCGCCACATTTAAGAAACATTTCAACAGGTATATGGATAGGATTGGAGCAGTGGTTCTTAACCTTTTTGGCACCAGTACATGCATACATGAACAATATACTGTATGTGGTATGTACCTTTGTTAGGTTCCTAAACATGGGCTCAACAAATTGACATGTTATTTGTGTCCCCTTCATGATCCCCGGCAAAGCCCCAAACGACCCCCTGTTAAGAACCACTGGATTAGAGGGATATGGGCCAAATGAAAGCAGGAGGAACTAGTTGGTCGGCGTGAGCTTGTTTCCACGTTGTTTGACTCTATGACTAAATTAAAAACCCAATACAGTGCAAAAAACAACAAAGCCCACAATCCCTTGTGCAATCTAGGCATTGAGTAGTTCAGAGTTTAGTTGGAGTATGTAGTGTTCAATAGCCTGATGGTTGTTGGGAAGAAGCTGTTCCTGAACCGGACGTTATAGTTTTCACATTCCAATACCTTCTTCTACTCAATGAAATGGAAGACTTTCCCACAACAATTCGGTGCTTTCATGTTCCCTGCTGCTGAAACCATCTTCTCAGTTTAGATTTAATTAGCTGAGTCTGAACTCCTAGCTGCCAGGAGCAAGATGTGTACTGTGCACCCCGCTCACTAGATTCAGGCCTCTGGACAATGAAAGATAACGCATAATTCATGTGTGACCACTTCCACTTAAGGGGAGGAAGTTTGGAATTACTTTTTAAAAATTTAGTTTAGAGATACAGCAGAGAAAATGGCCCTTCAGCCCACCGACTCTGCACTGACCAGTGATCACCCGTACACTAGTTCTATCCTACACACTAGCGACGATTTTACCAAAGCCAATTAACCTACAAAACTGCATATCTTTGGGATGTGGGAGGAAACCAGAGGACCTGGAGTAAACCCACGCGGTCACAGGGAGAATGTACAAAGTCGATACAGACAGCACCCATAATCAGGATAGCCCACGCCGACCAACATGTTCCATCCACACTAGCCCCACCTGCCCGCACTTGGCATAAAACCCTCTAAACCCATCCTATCCATGCTGGTTTAGTAAACAAGACAAAGTGTTGGAGTAATCAGCGGGTCAGGCAGCATCTCTGGAGAACATGGATAGGTGACAAAATGTGTAGGAAAGAACTGCAGATACTTGTTTTAAATCGAGGATTGACACAAAATTCTGGAGTAACTCACGCCAGAGAGCTGGGTTTGTACGTTCTCCCTGTGACTGCAAGGGTTTTGTCCGGGTACTCCAGTTTCCTCAAACACACCAAAGTCGTGCACGCTTGTAGGTTAATTGGCTTCGGTAAAATTGTAAATTGTCCCTAGTGTGTAGGATAGTGCTAATGTACCTGGTGATTGGTGGTCGGAGTGGACTTGTGGGATGAAGGGCATGTTTCCGCTCTGTATCTCTAAAGTCTAATCTTTAAAAAAAATCAAGAACCGCAAAATACCTGCACCATTTGACCGAGCCTTCAGCTGCAGAAACTCCTGAATCTTTTGTACCCACAGGAACAGGAGGCACTCTCCTGAATTTTGCCTGAAACAGATTAACCAGATAAAAAACAGGGCCAAAAGTTCTCGTTGTCAAACCCCTGCTCCATCCCAGTACGGTGTTTCATTAGAGATGGGCACCCTCAGGTCTTTCAATGCACAGTCCCTGTCATAGAACATAGCACAGCACAAAGAACAGGCCCTTTGGCCCACAATGTTTGTGCCGAACATGATGCCAAGACTTTTATCTGTCTGCACATAACCCATATCCTCCCCACTTCATGCATATCCAAATGCCTATCCAAAAGTCTGTTGAACACCACTATTGTATCTGCCTCCACTGGCACTCCTGACAGTGCATTCCAGGCACTCACCACCCTCTGCGAGAAGAATTATTCAAGAAAACTTAGCCAGCGCACATCTCCATAAAGTTTTGACCCTCTCACATTAAAGCTATGCCCTCTGTCCTGACTGTCTACTATGCCTCTCATACTTTTAATCAGGCCTCCCCTCAATCTCCAGAATTCCGGAGAAAACAATCCAATCTGTCCAACCTCTTCCTGCTAATACGCTCTAATCTCGGCAGTATTCTGGTAAACCTCTTCTGCACTCCCTCAAAAGCCCCAATATCCTTCCTGTAATGAGGCGACCAGAATTGCACGCAGATGCTGCCTGGCCCATTGAGTTCCTCCAGCAGTTTTAGTTCTTGGGATCAATGACCTAGTATTCTGCCTGCTAACCTAGTAACTGAACAACTTTACTGATGAAGGCCGTCTGAAGAAGGGTCTCGATCGGAAAAGTCCTGTATTCCTTTTCTCCAGGGATGCTGCCTGACCCGCTGAGTTACTCCAGCTTTTTGTGTCTATCTTCGGTGTAAACCAGCATCTGCAGTTCCTTCCTACACACTTCACTACAGTACTTAGAATGGAAATGGCACATGTTCCATTCAAAACGTAAAGTGCAAAAAAAAACCAAAGTGCTGAAGTAATTCAATGAGTCAGGCAGTATCTCTGCAGAACATGGATTGGTGACGTTTCGGGTCGGGATCCTTCTTCAGGTGGGGGGGGGGATTGTTTGATTGTACTATCAATAACCCCCCCCCCACACCCACTATATCCACCAATTACTTGCCAGAGATAGATACCAAAAGCTGGAATAACTCAGCGGGTCAGGCAGCATCTGGAGAAATAGGTGACTTTTCTGGTCAGGACCCTTCCTCAGCCACTTTCCAGACTTTGTCCTCCCTCCCCCCCTCCCCAATTCAAATTAGACTGAAGAAAGATCCTGACCCAAAATGTTGGCTATCCACATATTCCAGAGATGTGGATAGCCTCAGAAGGCAGAAGAAGCTGATTCTCTGGACACTTTCAAGAGAGTTTGATAGAGCTCTCCAGATAGCGGAGTCAAGGGATATAGGGCGAAGGCAGGAACGGGGTACTAATTGCGGATGATCAGCCACCATCACAGTGAATGGCAGTGCTGGCTCAAAGGGCCGAATAGTCTACTCCTGCACCTATTGTCTATTGTCAGATGACATGGGCGGGATCTCATTGAAACCCAAGGAATAATTAAAGACCTAGATAGAGTGGACATGAAGAGGATGGTTCCACTAATGGGAGAGTCTAGGACCAGAGGGCATAGCCTTAGAATAAAAGGATGTACCTTTAGAATGGAGATTAGGAGGAATTTCTTTAGCCAGAGGGTGGTGAATCTGTTTTAAAGCAGAGATTGTTCTGAATAACTAAGGGTGTCAACGTTTCAGTGGAAAAGGCAGGAGAATGGGGTTGAGAGAGAAAATAGATCAGCCATGATTGAATACGCGATGGGCTGAATGGCCTAGTTTTGCTCCCATGACATGAACATTTCGGGAAGACTTTCCCATTACATCATTAAAATCATGTACAAAATTATGAGAAGAATAGATCTTTTGCCCACAGTAGGAGAATTGAGAACCAGAAAACTTAAGTTTAAGATGAGAAGATTCAATAGGAACCTGATGGGTAACTTTTTTTTCCACACAAAGGGTGGTGGGGGTATGGAGCAAGCTGTCAGAGGAGGTACCATCGCCACATTTAAGAAACATTTCAACAGGTATATGGATAGGATTGGAGCAGTGGTTCTTAACCTTTTTGGCAC
>CM075977.1:77119097-77189097 GCA_038087875.1 Malacoraja senta | reverse complement strand
GAGTTTGTACGTTCTCCCTGTGACCGCGTGGGTTTTCTCTGGGATCTCCGGTTTCCTCCCACACTCCAAAGGCGAACAGGTTTGTAGGTTAATTGGCTTCGGTAAAAAATTTAAATTGTTTCTAGTGTGTAGGATAGTGCTGGTGTGCGAGGATCGGTGGTCGTTGCGGACTTGGTGGGCCGAAGGACCTGTTTCCACGCTGTGTCTCTAAACTAGACTAAACTAATGGTTATAGTTCATACATGGTTAATGTGCTTTCATTTTCAAATGTTGTATAATTTCTGTTTGAGACCCCTTTTCAAAGAGGCGTCTGTTTGTAAATCAAATCCGTCTTTACTCATCCTGTGGTAGACAAAAGTGCTGGAGAAACTCAGCGGGTGCGGCAGCATCTATGGAGCGAAGGAAATAGGCAACGTTTCGGGCCGAAACCCTTCTTCAGACCCTTACTCATCCTGTTATTGTCGCTTATTATATCTCGACTGCTCTAACTGCAGTGATGGAGGAGTTGGTAACTGTACAGCACAAGAACAGGCCCTTGGGCCCACAATGTCCGTGCTGAACACGATGCTGAATTAAACTAATCACCTCTGCCTGCACGTGATCCACATGCCTCCATTCCCTGCATATCCATGTGTCTATCTGAAATCCCCTTAAACACCACTATCGCATCTACCTCCACCACCACCCCTTTGTGTGTCTAGGTGGGGCCAGGGGAGGAGGGGCAGGGTAGAGGGGGGAGGTGTGGGGGAGAGTGAGGCATCGCCCGATATGGAATGGCATCTATTTCTCTTCCCCCCCCTCCCCCGACATTCTTTCCTTTGGCTTCTCAACTTGAAACTTTCGTTTTTTTTAATGTAGAGATACAGTCTGGAATCTGGCCCTTTGGCCCACTGAGTTCACGCCGACCGACGAACACCTATACACTAGTTCCATGTTACCCCACTCTCGCAATTTACAGAGACCAATTAACCTACTAACGTGCATGTCTTTGGAGTGTGGGAGGAAACCGGAGTACCCGGAGAAAACCCACGTGGTCACAGGGAGAACGTACAAGCTCCGTACAGACAGCACCCTAGGTCAGGATCGAACCCGGGTCTCTGGTGCTGTGGGACATCACAGTGCCACCCACTTCCAGCTGCTTGTCTCACATCTGATCTCATCTCCAACCTTTTTACCAACCACCTTCCCTTCAAGCCCCCCCTCGCCACTGACCACCTATTACCTGTCGTGCTTTTGTTCTGCCTCATCTCTCTCCCAGATTTGTTCTCCCACCCCAACCCACACAATCAGTCTGAAGAAGGGTCCCGACCTGAAACGTCACATATCCATGTTCTCCAGAGATGCTGCCTGACCCGCTGAGTTACTCCAGCACTTTGTGTCCTTTTGTGTAAACCAGCATTTGCAGTTCCTTGATCCTAGTTAAGCGATGGTCATGGCATAATGTTTGGCACAGACATGCGGGCTGAAGGGCCTGTTCTTGCACTATACTGGCTTATGTTCTACAACTATTTAAAAAAGGAAGGAGTAACCAAGAAAAATCTACGTCCATTGTAGTTATAAAACTTGCCCTGAAAATCTCCTTTAAACTTTGCGCCGAGTTACTCCAGCACTTTACATCTGTCCTTGTGTTTTTCCTGTGTATATATATCTTGGATGAGAATGTTTGTTGTCTGATTAGTAAGTTTGCAGAAAACATGAAAATCGGTCGAATCATAGATAGTGCAGAAGATTCATGTCATAGGAGCAGAATTAGGCCATTCGGCCCATCGAGTTTACTCCGCCATTCAATCATGGCTGACCTATTGGCAGATGCAACACTGTTCTTGTGCTGTGCTGTATTCTAAAACTTGCCCTGAAAATCTCTTTTAAGCTTTCTCACATCTCTCTCACCTTAAAGCTATGCCCTCTAGTATTTGATCTTGCCTCCCTGGGAAAAGGGTTCCGATTGTTTGTGCCACTGCAGTTCTGTTCGTCGTCCACAGTGTGTGTGTGTGTGGTTTCTGTTTGATGAAAGGTGGGGTGTGTCTTAATTACGTGCTGTTGAGTTACTCCAACCCATTACCTGATTGATGTGGGAGCTGCTTGTGTGTTGCTGGCTGCATTTTCCCGCTGTGCACCTGGGTACCTGTGTGGATCGGACGGTAGGAACAAACAGCAGAGTGTTAGCAGCTCGCGGAGACAGGGAAAACTCTGTCGGGAAACATATGCACGGGATCCTTTAAATGGCAGCATGCTCGCGATTCGTAGCAAGGTGCAGCAAATTTGCCATCTGTTTATTCCAGTCAGCCACAGTGACTGTCTGAAGAGCTTCGGTCATTCGGACAACTTGGATTTTCATCCAAAGACCTGCAGTGTTCCTTTGAAGATTTGAAGTCTGAAGAAAGGTCTCGACCCGAAACGTCACCTATTCCTTTTCTCCAGCGATGCTGTCGGACCCGCTGAGTTACTCTAGTTTTCTGTGTCTACGGTTTAAGTCGGCATCTGCAGTTCCTACACATTCTTAAGATTTCTGTCTGATCAGGTTGGCTTACTGGGATTCAAACTGCACCCTGTGAAAATCTTCAGGAGATTTTACTCCAAGACCCATGGACCATTGTTTAACAGGAAGTATTGAGTTTAGTTTATTTATTTATTGTCATGTGTACCGAGGTACAATGAAAAGCCTTTTGTTGCGTGCAAACCAGTCAGTGAAAAGATTATACATGATTACAATTGAGCTGTCCACAGCGTACAGATACAGGATAAAGGGAATAATGTTTAGTGCAAGGTAAAGTACGACTAAAGATAGTCCGAGGGTCTCTAATGAGGTGGATGGTAGCTTAGGACTGCTCTTTAGTTGGCAAGAGGATGGTTCAGTTACCTGATAACAGCTGGGAAGAAACTGTCCCTGAATCTGGAGGTGTGTGTTTTTACACTTCTATACCTCTTGCCTGGTGAGAGACGGCAGAAGAGGGAGTGACCAGGGTGAGATTGGTCCTTGATTACTCTGCTGGCCTTGCCGAGGCAGCGTGAGATGTAAATGGAGTCAATGGAAGGGAGGTTGGTTTGTGTGATGGTCTGGGCTACGTCCACAATTCGCTGCAATTTCTTGCGGTCTTGGATGGAGCTGTTCCCAAAACATGCCGTGATACATCCTGATAAAATGCTTTCTATGGCATTATATTGTTTGTGATACATGTGTTACTCTGTGCAAGTGGGACAGCGTTGGGATAAAGTAACTTCTAAGGTAAAAATTGCAATGCCGGATAATCCTATATAAATGTAGAAAAAGACTGCATAAAAACTGCAGGATTACTGAAGTCTACACCATATGAAGTATTGGGTGCAGTCTAATATATAGTCAAACAATTAGTCATACCGCACGGAATCAGGCCCTTCGGCCCGAGCGACCAAGATGCCCATCTGCACTATTCCCACCTACCTGTGTTTGGCCCAGATCCCTCTAAACCTTTTCTATCCATTTACCTGTCTAAGTTGTTTTGTAAATGTTGTTATAATTGAATGTCATTTGTATGATACCAGCAATTTGTGGCTTTTCTCCCTCTGTATTACTCTGTGTGATTGTACCGTTTTCCTCCTTGAATTTTCCTACACTTAGAATGTAGTACAGCACAGGAACAGGCCCTTCGGCCCACAATGTCCATGCTGAACACGATGCCAAGTTAAACTAATCTCCTCTGCCTGCACATGATCCACGTCCCTCCATTCCCTGCATATCCATGTGCCTATCTAAAATCCCCTTAAACACCACTATTGCATCTACCTCCACCACCACCCCTGGGGAGGAGGGGCAGGGTAGAGGGGGGTGGTGTGGGGGAGAAAAGGGAGAGTGAGGCATCGCCCGATATGGAATGGCATCAATTTCTCCTCTTCCCCTCCTCCGACATTCTTTCCTTTGGCTTCTCAACTTGCAACCTTCGTTTTTTAAAATTTAGAGATACAGCCTGGAATCTGGCCCTTTTGCCCACTGAGTTCATGCACATCTTTAAATTTTGGGACAGAAAGTGCTGGAGTAACTCAGCAGGACAAGTAGCATCTCTGGAGACCATGGATAGGTAATGTTTCAGGTCGAGACCTTTCGGGACTAGTATAGATGGGGAATGTTGGTCGGCATGGGCAAGTTGGAGGGAAGAACCTGCTTCTGTGATATATGACTCAATGAGCCCAGGAACAGACCTTTAAGCCCACAATGTCTGTGCCACACATAATGCAAAGTTAAATCTCCTCTGCCTGGACATGATCCATATCCCTCCATTCCCTGCATATCCTTGTGACTGTCCAAACGTCTCTTAAACACCAGCATCTTATCTGCCTCCACCACCACTACTGGCACCCGTTGCAGGCACCCACCACTTTAAAAAAACACTTGCCCAGAAAATCTCTTTTTAAACTTTGCTCTTCCCACCTCATTGGATATTGGATAGGTCTTTATCCCAGCTGCACATGTCATAGAGTCCTATTTAGCCCATAGGAAACAGGTCCTCCGGCCAACTTGCCCACACCACCCCAACGTCCCATCTACACTAGTCCCACCTACCTGCGTTTGTTCCATATCCCTCTAAATCTGTCCTATCCTGTACCTGTCTAAATAAACGTTGTGATAGGAATCAAGGGGTATGGGGCGAAGGCAAGAATGGGGTACTGATTGTGGATGATTAGCCATGATCACATTGCATGGCAGTGCTGGTTCGAAGGGCTGAATGGCCGACTCATGCACCTATTGTCTATGTATCTATGTACCTGCCTCAACTACCTCTTCTGGCAGCTCGTTCCATGCACTCAAGGCGCTGGTCAGGTGCATTTGGAACATTGTGAACAATTTTGGGCACCAAATCTGAGGAAGGATGTGCTGGCCCAGGAGAGGGCCCAGAGGAGGTTTACAAGAATGATCGCAGGAATGAGTAGGTTAACCTATGATGAGCATTTGACGGCACTGGGCCTGTACCCGCTGTAATTTGGAAGAATGAGGGGGGGACCTCATTGAAACGTGCCAAACAGTGAAAGGCATGGATAGAGTGGATGTGGAGAGGATGTTTCCACCAGTGGGAGAGTCTAGGACTAGAGGTCATAGCCTCAGAATTAAAGGACGCTCATTTAGGAAGAAGAGTAGAAGGGATTTCTTTAGTTAAAGGGTGGTGAATCTGTGGAATTCTTTGCCACAGAAGGCTGTGGAGGCTGTCAATGGATATTTTTAAAGCAGAGATAGATAAATTCTTGATTTGTACGGGTGGCAGGGGTTATGGGGAGAAGGCAGGAGAATGGGGTTAGGAGGGAGTGATAGATCAGCCAAGATTGAGTGGCGGAGTAGTCTTGATGGGCCGAATGGCCTAATTCTACTCCTATCACTTATGAATATGACCTCATGACGACCCTTTGTGTAAAGAAAGTTACCCCTTAGGTTCCTATTAAATCTTTCTCTCCTCAACTTAAACCGATGTCCTCTGAGTCTCAGGGAAGTTCTTTGTCTATGGTTTGCTTGAATTGATATGATCGTATTTCTCAACCCCGCTAGAATTCATAAAGCAATTTCCTGTAAGACAGTGGAAACAAAAAAATATTAATGTAATGCAGTCTGCACTGAGCAAGCCTTCTCTGTAAAAAAATTGTTATGCTTGGCTTCTGTGACATATGGCCCACATTCGCAAGTATTGAGGAACTTTTTCCCTTACAGTTCCATTTCGACATCTTCCACAGCTGTAGTCTCCCCCATTATAACTCCAAGATCTCCCAAAGGAAGATTACTTCTGAACTATCAACGCTGTTACAGTATAGAACAGGCCCTACGGCCCACCATGGCTGTGCTGACCATAATGCCAAGTTAAACCTACATGTGATCCATATCCCTCCATTCCCTGCATATCCATATGCCTATCTAAAAGCCTCTTAAAAGCCTCCTGTCTAGAATCATAGTCATACAGCATGAAAGCAGGCCCTTTGGCCCATCGAGTCCACGCTGACCATTGATCATCTGCTCACATATCTCCAAACCCCTTTGCCAGATGTCCTTTTTCATACCTTTGTTGTTTGCACCTTTTCATATCTTGTTTCCCTCTCCCCTAACTATCAGTCTGAAGAAAGGTCTCCACCTGAAATGTCACCTATTCCTTTTCTCCACAGATGCTGCCTGGCCCACTGAGTTACCACTATTTTTTGTGTCTATCTTTGGTGTAAACCAGCATCTGCAGTTCCTTCCTAATCAATTTTGTTACAGATGCCCAAATGTATTGACTTTGCAATAGCTTTATTATCTGGTTTTATAACGCTGTACACGGCTAGCCTTTCATTGCTATGTTGGAGATGAACTCGTCTTGGGGTTATGTATGTTGTCAGTGGTAGAATTTAACCAAATAAGTAAAATCACAAGGGAGTGACAGATGGGGATTAAAATTGTTTTTGTGTTGTAAAATATGCTTTCGGCATCCACATGCAAAGAGGTAAGTAATGATGGTGGATGGATTAGCCTCTGGTATCGCAGCAACTCAAATAACACAATGGGTAAACAGGACATTAAATATAGTACTGTAGCGGCACCAAACGTGGTGAATAAAGAGGAGACCTGTCAGGCCGGTTCAAACAGTTGTTTATTCAAGGGTCGACACGTTAGGTTGGTGCGCTAACTATTATTAATGTTGTTGCTGAAGCTGAGCGAGGTTGTTCCCTCAGGCTCAGCTACCGGTTGAACACCTGGTGGTCTTGAGGTGAGATGACCTTAAGTACCAGGACACTCCCTCTAGCCCATGATGTCACGTGCCCGCCCTCGTACTTCCTGACGCGCGTTCGAGCATAAGTGGCCCGTGTATAGGCTGCCGCCACAGTACAGTTCAGTACAACAAGGAACTGCAAATGCTGGTTTATGCTAATGATAGACACAAAGTGCTGGATTAATTCAGTGAGTCAGGCAGGAGAAAAAGTATGGGTAACTTTTCGGGTTGGGTCCCTTTATTTCAGGGCCCGAAACGTTACCCATCCCTTTTCTCCAGAGATGCTGCCTGACCTGCTGAGTTACTCCAGCACTTTGTGTCTATAGTACAGTACAGCACATGAACAGGCCCTTCAGCCCACAATGGCTGTGCTGAATACGATGCCAAGTTCAACTAACCTGTGCCTGCATGTGATCCATATCCCTCCATTCCCTGCATATTCATGTCTCTATCTAAGAGCTTTTTAAACGCCACTATCGTATCTGCCTCCTCCACCACCACCCCTGGCAGTGTGTTCCAGACACTCACCACCCTCGGGGTAAAAACATCAATAAATTTCCCTGCACATCTCCTTTAAACATTCAGTGGAAGCGAGGAACTGCAGATTTTGGTTTAAACCAAAGAAAGACAAAAAGTGCTGGGGTACCTCAGCGGGTGAGGCAACATCACTGTAGAGAAAGGAGGGGTGACGTTTCAAGTCGGGACCCTTCTTCAGACTGAAAGTCAGAGGTGGGGGAGGGGAGAAGTGCTGGAGTGAGAAAAGACCAGAGGCAGGGTGGGCTGCCCATTGTTGGCTGGGGAAGGCGTGATCTCAAGAGGAAAACCATGTGGAGAACTGTGGAACTGGTAAAACGGCTAGGGGAGCAATAGGCAAGAGGGGAGGAGGAAGGGGGTGTAAGTAGAAGTTACTTAAAATTAGAGAATTAAACGTCCATACCACTGGGTTGTACGCTACCCGTGGAATATAAGATGCTTTCTCCAATTTGTGTGTGACCTCACTCTGGCACACTCCTTAACTTAAAGCTAGCTATGCCCTCTAGTCCTTGATATTTCCATCCTGGGGAAAAAGTTTCTGTGTCTATCGTATCTATGCCTCTCATAGTTTTATAACCTCATGTACCCTATCTGTTGCCCTCCTGATTTTATACATTTATTTCCCTCTCACGTTAACCTATGCTCTTTAGTTCTTGTTTTCCCATACCTTAGGGTAAAAAGACTCTGTGCGTCCACCTTATCTATTCCCCTCATGAGTTAGACAAAGATCTAACACTTTTTTTCCAGGAAGGGCAGGGCTCGAATTTATTGAATCTAAAAGCGGTGTAATTATTTAGTGACCCTCGGTTTTAGCTTGTGCTAACGGTGTTAGATTTCACACCCGGTCAAATCTGGTTGTGTGCTGGGCAAATCAACAAAAATAGTAGTGCTTGTTTCTATTTTGATCACACGAGAGATTGATGCAGGGAAATAAAGCGAGTCGTTGATTCAGCTGTACCTCTGTGGCTAGTTTCTATGGTCAAAGGACTTTATTAAAGTTGTCTCAACTTGAAGTGGATATCTCCTTACGTTCTATGAACATGGCTGTGAGTCACTTTTGTAAGATTTATATTCCCAGTCTGGGAGATACTTTGACATCTTACCAAATGTTATATATATATATCTATCTATATAATCTCTCTCTCTCTATATATATATATATATATATATATAGATATAGATATAAAGATAAAACAATCAGTTTTTGTGCTGTTGATAAGTTATGCCAATGAATTAATAAATCTCACAAATGAACGAGGAAGTAATTTATCTTTCAGTAGCAGCGGGACAATACGGCTGCTGGCTTTGAAATGGAGAACAAGGCCCTCTGTGAGCTTCCGGATCATAGCTGAGGGTGACTGACTGACTGACTGACTGTGACTGTGCACCATTGTTATCAATCAAACTGCTCGCTTTGTTCCCTCTTTTGTCAAAACTTGCTCTCTGTGTGTAGAAACTTTTGCGAGGAGCGTGTTAGTTAAGAGAAGGCTCCCAACACGAAACGTCACCCATCCTTTTTCTCCAGAGATTCTGCCTGACCCGCTGAGTTACTCCAGCACAGGCGCATGGATGTGCAGGGAATGGAGGGTTACGGATCACATGTACGCAAAGGAGATTGGTTTAACTTGGCATCATGTTCGGCATGGACATTGTGGGCCGAAGGGCCTGTTCCTGTGCTGTGCTTTACTGTTCTCTGTTCAATCTCTTTTCCTCCTCTACCCCTGGAGCTTAAGACATTGAGATGATAGAACTGGTGTGAGCAGGAATCGCTGGTTGGTGCAGACTTGGTGGGTGGAAGGGCCTGTTTCCATGCTGTATCTCTAAACTAAACTGAAGATGTTTCTGTTCTGACAAAGGGTTTCGGACCTGAAATGTTCCTCTCTCCACAGACGCTGGCTGATGCACTGAGTGGCTCCAGCATTTAAAAAATGTGATTGTATCTGAAGCTGTTTTGGGGATCGATTCCCTTGTGACTCTCACTCTGCATTAAAGGAGCCAAACACTGCAGCTGGCCAGCCAACGCCTGTTGATTTATTTGAATCATTTACTGATGTTTATCCTTGCTTTGTTGCATTTGAATGAGATGCTGTTTACTTGCTCTTGTGTCAGTGCACAGATGAGGCACCTGTGTGAGTGTGCGTATGAGCGCGCCTGACTCATCCCAAAACATGCTGAAGATTCAAAGTAACGTAACCAGCAGCATGTCAATTTAGAAAACCCCCCACTAAATGCTGGAGTAAAGGCAGCACAGAGGATCAGTGGTAGAGTTGCTGTCTCACAGCGCCAGACACGCAGGTTCGATCCTGACTACGGGTACTGTCTGTACGGAGTTTGCACGTTCTCCCTGTGACTCCGGGTGCTCCGGTTTCCTCCCATGCTCCAAAGACGTACAGGTTTGTAGGTTAAATGGCTTTGATAAAATTGTAAATTGTCCTTAGGCGTGTAGGATAGTGCAAGTGTACGGGGTGATCACTGGTCGGCACGGATCCGAAAGGCCTGTTTCTTCGCTGGTTCTCAAAAGTCTTTTTTTTTTGTTTGTTTTTTGAAATTATTTTTTATTGGAGGTAAATACATATCATATTAATGTCGTTACCAGTCTTACATTTTTAAGTTAATAATATTGGCAAATATTATTACATTGTCTCCAATACTTTTTTTTAAATTACAAAAAAAAAAACTAAGTAGAACTAAAAAGATAGATGAAATAAAGAAAGAAAAGAGAGAAAAGAAAAGAAAGGAAAAAAAAGAAACAAAGAAAACAAAAAAGAAAGAAATAATAAAGAAGAATGGAATAACTTACTAAGATTAAAAACTTAATTCGAGATATATTCGTACATTTCAGAGTATAACATTTCATCTATTCCTTGGCTCGAGTGCTAGTCAGGTTCTCGTGCTGAACCGTTCTGACCCTTTAGATAATCAATAAAGGGAGACCATGTTCCAGCAAATAGTTCTTGTTTGTCCAACAGGACAAGTCTAATTCTTTCCAAGTGTAAGGTCTCCGTCATTTCTATAATCCACATTTTAATTGTGGGGGTTATAGGGCCTTTCCAAAATTTTAGAATTAATTTTTCCCCAGTTATTATACTATAATCAATAAAGTTTCTTTGAGTTGTTGTAAATGTTTGATTTAGTTCTAATGTTCCTAGTATTATTAATTTTGGATCCGGGTCCAATTGAGTGCTGGTCACTTTAGATATTATTCTGAAAATATTTGCCCAGAATTTTTTAATTTTTATGCAATTTGCAAACATATGAGATAAGTTAGCTTCTAAATGTTGACATTTATCACATATATGTGAAATATGTGGGAAGATTTTATTTAATTTTGTTTTAGAATAATGTAACCTGTGTATTACTTTAAATTGTATTAGAGAATGTCTGGCATTTAATGAACATTGATGTATGTGTTGTAAACTTTCTTCCCAAGTATCTTTCGTTATTATTTGATTTAGTTCTTTTTCCCATGTTTATCTATGTAAGTCCGTCGATGGGATATCGCTGTCTAATAAAATATTATATATGTAAGATATTAATTTTTCTGTATTAGGATGTTTATTCCAACAGTCGTCAAGAATTTCTGAATTTCTAATTCTAAAGTTTTGAGTATTTGCTTTTACATAATCTCTAAGTTGAAGATATCTGAAAAAATCATTTACTTGAAGTCCATAAGTTTGTTGCAACCCCTGAAATGAAAGAAAAGTGCCTTCCTTATAAAGTTGTCCCATCTTTTTAATTCCATAGTTTTTCCATTGTGTAAAACCTTTGTCCAACCATGAGGGCTTAAACAAAGGGTTATTCACAATTGGAAGAAAAAGTGATAAGTTATCTAATTTTAATGTCTTTTTTAATTGTTTCCAAATTCGCATAGCACTATATATTATAGGATTTTCCCTATATTTTTTTTTGTTTAATTTAGTAGCAAATAGTATCGAGCCGATTTCAAAAGGTGAACAATCTTCCTTTTCCATTTTTAACCAATCTGGTTGTTGATCTATTTCTTCCAACCAAAAATTCATATTTTTAATGTTAACTGCCCAAAAATAAAACAAAAAGTTTGGTAAAACCAAGCCTCCATTTATTTTTGATTTGCACAGATGTTTTTTGCTTATCCTATGATTCTTATAATCCCAGATAAAGTCACTGACAATGGAATCCAACTTTAAAAAAAAGTTTTTTGACAAGTATATTGGAATTGTTTGAAAAGGGTATAATATTTGCGGTAAGAAAATCATTTTTATGGCATTAATTTTACCAACCATTGAGATAGGAAGTGTTTTCTAATACTGAATATTCTTATGTAGTTTATTCAGTAATGGGGGAAAATTTGCTTTAAATAATGATGTATATGTCTTAGTGACATAAATGCCTAGGTATTTGAATTTTTCGTTTACTATTTTAAACGGAAATTGTTGTATTATATGTTTATTATGTTCCCTTATTGGCATAATTTTGCTTTTATTCCAATTTATTCTGTATCCAGAGAGTGAACCAAATTGGGTTATTAGCTTTAATAAATTTGGAATACTAATTTCTGGTTTTGTAATGTAAATTAATACATCATCTGCGTATAAAGAAATTGTATTCACTGTATCCTTTGTGTTATACCCATATATTTCCGGATGAGTCCTAACTCTTTCTGCGAGTGGCTCAATAGCAAGCGCAAATAATAATGGAGACAACGGGCATCCTTGTCTGCAACCTCTAGATAGGTTAAATTTAGATGATAACCTTTGGTTTGTTAATATTCTAGCCGTAGGGTTGGTATATAACAGTTTTATCCATGCGCAGAATTTCTCGCCCAGCTGCAATCTTTCCATCACCGAAAATAAATAGGGCCATTCCACCTGATCAAAAGCTTTTTCACCATCAAGTGAGATTATTGCTAGATCTTCATTAATAATTCTCTTTGAATATATTATATTAAATAATCTTCTTGGGTTATAATATGAATACCGTTTCTGAATAAAGCCTGTTTGGTCAGGGTGTATTAATTTATTCATCACTGTACTTAATCTGTGCGCTAAAATTTTAGTTCGTATTTTCTGATCTGTATTTAAAAGTGCAATTGCTCTATATGATCCTGGATCTTCCGGATCCTTATCAGCTTTAGGAATAAGTGTTATTATAGATTTGTTTAAGGTATCTGGGAGTTTCTGTTGAGTATAAATATGCTCATACAGCATTTGTAAACGTGGAGAGAGCAAGTCGTAAAATTTTTAATAAAATTCAGAGCCTAAACCATCTGGTCCTACTGCTTTACCATTTTTTAAAGATCCAATAGACTCTTCAATATCTTTTATCGTAATCTCCGCTTCTAATAATTCTCTATCTTTTGAGTCTAAACCTTTTAAATTACATTTTTGTAAAAATTCTGCTATTCCTTCTGGTTGTACTACAGTTTTAGTTGAATAAAGATTGTGATAATATTGGAGAAATCTCTCGTTTATATCCTTGGGCAGTTTTAATAATTCTCCTGTATCTGTTCTAATTTTATGAATTATTTTTTTCCCCTCCATTTTTCGTAGCTGACGTGCTAATAGTTTTTGTGGTTTGTCTCCGAACTCAAAATGTAATTGTTTAGGGTGTTGATAAAGTTTTATTACTTGTTCTGAATACATTTTGTTTAGTTTATATTTCAATACAGCAATTTTATTATGTTTTAACATAGATGGCATTCTCGCATTTTCTATATCTAGTTGCTTTATTTCCCTTTCCAATGTTTGTTGTTTAATCCGGTTCTCTTTGTTATAAAATACTTGGGCAGAAATTAATGCGCCTCGGACAAACGCTTTAAATGTTTCCCAAATAAGAGAAACAGATGTGTCAGGGTTGTCATTTAGGTTCTCAAAAGTCTAAAGCTCTCCTCAGCACCACTAGGTGGAGTTAAGTTCACTGTACAGGAACAGTTCTTGTGTTGGGGCAAGCTTCTTACAGATGGTTCAAATTTACTGTCGTATGAGGTACAACTAGGGTGGGGTACAGGTTGCAGCAGCTTCACAGGCACATAGACCATAGAACAGTACAACACAGGAACAGGCCCTTCGACCCACAATATCTGCGCTGAACATGATGCCAAATTAAACTCCTCCTCTGCCTACATGTGATCCATACCCATGTGCCTATCTAGAAGCTTATTAAACGCCACCATTGTATGTGCCTCCACCATCATCCCCGGCAGTATGTTATAGACACCCACCTTAAAGCTATGCCCTCTCGCCACTGACACCCACCCTGGGAGAAAAGGCTTTGACTGTCTACCCTATCCATGACTCTCATAGTTTTATGTATTTCTATGAGGTTGCCCCTCAACTTTAGGCGTTCCAGAGAAAACAATCCAAATGTGTCCAGCCTCTCCCTGTAGCTAGTACCTTCTTATCCAGGCATCATTCTGGTAAGCCTCCTCTGCACCCGGCTCCAAAGCCTCCACATCCTTCCTGTAATGGGGCGTCCAGAACTGCACGCAATACTCCAAATGTGATCTAACCAAGGTCTTAAGGAGCTGCATAGATTCACACAAGCACACAAAAACAAATGATACATCAATTACACATAACATTCTACAAATCTGTGCAAAGGACAAAACATTAGTGCAAAAGCATAATCCGGGGAAAAAATGAGTCCATGGTAGTACAAGAGGTGGTGGTGGAGGCAGATACGTTAGTGGCATTTGAGAGACTTTTGGATAGGCACATGGATATGGTGGGATGTGGACCATGTGCAGGTAGATTTGTGATCTTGGCATCTACGTCGTTCCACTCCTTCCCCCCCCCCCCCCCCCCCAGTTCGTGGGCTTGTAATTTCCATTTCCTGTCTCCTCAGGTGCGGAATCAGCGATTGGAGCAGGAGCAGGAGAAGAACAGGATCCTGTCGGAGGCACTGCAGACTCTAGCCTGCGAGCACCATGAACTGGAGCAGTCTGTCGTCAAGGGTTCACCGCCCCACAGCGTGCTGAGCGATGATGAGTTCTACGATGCCGTCTCGGGTAAGTGAGCCAAGGATGGTGGGATCAGTCCCCCCCCCCCCTCAAGCAGAAACGGAAACAGTCATTGTGTAGACCTTTGCTCTACCTATTGTACTTGAGTTGGATTGAGTGTAATAATGTATAGTATTAGCTGATCTGTTTGGAGAGCAGGCACAGCAAAGCTTGTCACTGTACCTCGGTACACATGACAATAGTAAAGCTAAACCTAAATCTCCACAACCAGGGTGGCGCAGCAGTAGAGCTGCTGCCTTGCAGCGCCTGAGACTGGGGTTCGATTCTGACTACGGGTGCTGTCTGTACGGAGTTTGTATGTTCTCCCTGTGACTACATGGGGTTTTTTTCCAGGTACTCCGGTTTCCTCCCACACTCCAAAGTCGTACAGGCTTGTAGGTTAATTGGCTTTGTTAAAATAATTAGTGTGTAGGATAGTGCTTGTGTACGGGGTAATCGCTGGTCGGCGTGGGCCGAAGGGCCTGTTTCCACGCAGAAGTCTAAAGGTGAGCCTAGCTTTTAATTTATCCTGTAGAAACATTGGCGAGATCAAGCGTAGACTGGCCGACTATTTCACTGAACGCTTGCGCTCGGTCCACCAAGTCCTGCTGGATCTCCTGGCTGCTAACCGTTATAAATCGCCATCCCGTTCCCACGCTGACCTTTCTGTCCTGGGCCTCCTCCATTGCCAAAGTGAGACCACACGCAAACTGGAGGAACAGCACCTCATATTCCATTTGGTCTGCTTACAACCCAGCAGCATGAACATTGAATTTTCCAACGTTACGTAACCTCTAACAGCCCCCTCCACCGTGCCCACCTGGACCCACAGTTATCTTTCCCCTCTCACCCCATCCTTCCTCCGGCTTCACAATTGGGAACTCTTCATTCTCTTTGTCTCACACCTTCTGATTTTTCATCTCTGGCCTTTGTCCAACTGTCTGCCTACCATAAACACCCCTCACCTGTATCCACCTATCACTTTCCAGGCAATGTCCTGCTCTCCTCTCTTCCAGATTACTCCCCCCTCACCCCACCCCCCCCCCCCCCTCCTCCACCTACAATCAGTCTGAAGAAGGGTCCCGACCTGAAACGTCACCTACCCATGTTCTCCATAGATGCTACCTGTCCTGCTGGGTTACTCCAGCATTTTGTCAACGGTATGGTGGTGGGGGTGGGGCTTGAAACTTCTCACAATGAGGCCAACTAATTTATCCACCCGCACGTCTTTGAGACGTGGGAGGAAGTTGGAGCACCCAGAGGAAACCCACGTGGTCACGGAAAATATGCAAACTCCACACCTGAGATCAGGATCGAACTTGTGCGGGTTGATGCGGATGCAAACTCCACACAGACAGCATCCGTAGTCAGGATTGAAACCAGGTCTGTGACGCAGCGGCCTTTACCCGCTGTTCTACTGTGAGAAAGAATGACGCAGGAAGGATGTGCACTGGAATAATAACCGGGATTAGCTACTTAAATTCTAAAATGGATCTTGAATACATAATCCCCACAGTATTTAAACCAGGCTGCAATCAGTATCATGCCCTTGTTCCAACTCACTATTAGACGTAACGGATTGCTTCAGCTCCTTGAGGTGGGCTTTATAGATAAACGAGCTGAATGTAGATTTAATGTGGGGAGGAATTCAGACTGAAACATAGATACATAGACAATAGGAGCAGGAGTAGGCCATTCGGCCCTTCGAGCCAGCACCGCCATGGCTGATCATTCACAATCAGTACCCCGTTCCTGCCTTCTCCCCATACCCCTTGATTCCACTAAGCCTAAGAACTCTATCTAACTCATTTTTGAATGCATCGAGTGAATCGGCCTCCACCCTCCACTGCCTTCTGAGAGAGAATTCCACAAATTCACAACTCTCGGTGTGAAAAAGTTTTCCCCCATCTCAGTTCTAAATGGCCTACCCTTTATTCTTAAACTGTGGCCCCTGGTTCTGGACTCCCCCAAAATCGGGAACATGTTTCCTGCATCTAGCATGATTGTGGGGGGAATTCAGACTGATTGTGAAGGGGAGGGGTGAAGAAAGCTGGGATTCACCCAGGTGATTGGATGTTTGAAAGGCAGATGTTCGGACAATTAGATTTGAGGTTGGTTTAGATTACAGCGCCAAAACAGACGCTTCGGCCTACCGAGTCCATGCTAACCAGCGATCACCCCCATACACTAGTTCTGTCCTACACATTAGGAATGATTTTACAGAAACCAATTAACCTGCAAACCTGCACATCTTTGGCATGTGGGAGGAAACCGGAGCACCCGGAAAAAGAACGTGCAAACTCCATACAGACAGCACCTGTAGTCAGAGATCCTTCTTCAGACCCTTTGTCTGAAGAATGGGCTCGACCCGAAATGTCACCCATTCCTTCTGTCCCGCTGAGTTACTCCAGCATTTTGTGTCTACCTTCGATTTAAACCAGCATCTGCAGTCCTTTCCGACGCACCTGTAGTCAGGATTGAACCACAATTGTGGAGATTTTGGTTCAGGTTTATTATTGTCACGTGTACTGTGGTACAGTGACAAGCTTTGTTTTGCATGCTATTCAATCAGATCATTAATACCATACATAAATACAATCAAAGGGGAAGATACAGAGTGCAGAATATAGTTCTCAGCATTGTAGCGCATCAGTTCCAGAACAAAGTCCAATGTCCACAATGGGGAAGAGGTGAATCGGACAGTATGGAAGGACTGTTCAGAAGGCTGATAATAGAGGAGAAGAAGCTGTTCCTGAGTAGCTTGTGTATTGCTTTGATTTGTCCTGTTCATACCTGTCATTCATTTGTTCTTTGTCCCTTTTCATACCTCTGGTTTACCTAATCCCCTGACTCTGAAGAACAGTCTCGGCCCGAAATGTCACCGATTACTTTTCTCCAGAAAAGCTGTCTCACCCGCTGAATTACTCCAGCACTTTCGGTCGAGCTCATGTATAAACTGTGCTGACTGTTACGTCAAATCTTGGCAGCTGTCCGAGGTGTCTTTAGAGAGGTTTACTTAAGTAGGTTAGCGTCGACTTTGTGGTCAGCGTTGAGTGATTGGAGTCCCGTGGTCAGGAGTAGTCCGCAAGCGCTGAGTGCGGTCGATTTCAGGATAACACCGTGCGCGAGAGATCGGGAACTCGGCTCCCGCCAAGGACGTTCTGAGAAGCGATTAGATTGAAGGATCCTCGGTGAATGACATCAGGGAAGTATAAGTTAGAAATATCGAATTCAGTGTAAGATAATACAGGGTAAAAAACACAAGGGCAATGGAAGAACCACATTGGATCAAACTAGTTGTCATTCTCCAGTTTCAGGTAACCACCCCCCTCCTCTTTTTTCCCTCTTTCAGGTTCAGTGTAGAATTGCTGCCTCGCAGCAACAAAGACCCGGGTTTGATCCTGACTTCGGGTGCTGTCTGTGTGGAGTTTGAATGTTCTCCCCGAGCCTATGGAAGGGAGGTTGTTTGTATGATGGTCTGGGCTACGTCCACCACCCTCTGCAATTTCTTGCGGTCTTGGATGGGGTTGGGGATTGGTGATGGAACGTGGGGAGATTAAAATGGTTTTAAAGATGTTTGCTTGATGGTTAATGTAGGTCAGGAACATATTTCTTTGTTGTATTACTGAGCTTTCTATATTTTCATATTAAATTGTTCAATTACTGTACTGTGTGCAGTTCTGGTCACCCAGCTACAGGAAGGATGTCATTAAGTTGGAAAGGGTGCAGAAGAGATTCACCAGGATGTTACCTAGGCTTGTGGGCTTGAGTTACAGTGAGAGGCTGGGACTCTTCCTTGTCGGAAGCTGAGGAGGTGACCTTATGAAGGTGTACAAGATCATGAGGGGCATGGATAAAGTGAACGCACACAGTCTTTTTTCCCAGGGAAGAGGATTCCAAAATTAGAGGGCACAGGCTTAAGATCAGAGGCAGAATATTTAAAGGAGATTTGAGTGCAGGTTGTTTTTTTTTTGACACAATGAGTGGTGGGTGCCTTGAACGTGCTGCCAGGGGTGGTGGTGGTGGTGGTGGAGGAAGATACGATAGTAGCATTTCAGAGGCTTTTAGATAGATACATGGATATTGCAGGGATATGGATCATGTGCAGGTAAAGGAGATTAAGAATCAAGAGTGTTTTATTGTCATATGTCACAAAACAGAACTATGAAATTCTTACTTGCAGCAGCACAACAGAATATGGAAACTTAGTACCCTGTAACACTATGTTAAACAACAAAAAACATTCTGTGTGTATGTATGTGTGTGTACATTTTATATGTATATATATGAGTGTGTGTTTGTGTGATATATATACACACACACACACACACACACACATATATATATTAAAAATATGCGTGTGTGTGTGTATATATATATATATATGTGTATGTGTGTGTATATATATATATATATATATATATATATATATATATATATATATATATATATATATATCAAATAACACACACACACACACACACACACACACACACATATATGTATGCCTAGGTTTAAGGTGGGGGAGGGGGGGTAATGATTTAATAGGAACCTGATGGGTTACTTTTTTACACAAAGGGTGGTGGGTATATGGAATGAGCTGTCAGAGGAGGTAGTTGAGGCAGGTACTATCACAAAGTTTAAGAAACATTTGGACAGGTACATGGATAGGACAGGTTTAGTGGGATATGGCCAAAAATAGGCAGGTGGGACTGGTGTCGGTGGGGCATGTTGGCCGGTGTGGGCAAGTTGGCTCGAAAGGGCTGTTTCCACGCTGTATGACTATGAACGTGCAAACTCCACACACACACACACACACACACACACACACATAGACATTATCAGAGGTCAGGATGGAACCGGGGTCTCTGGCGCTGTGAGGCAATGGCACTACCCGTTGCGCCACCCTGTGTACAGTGTGAATATAATCCAGATGGTTGCATTGTCAGGGATGCGGGCGGTGGATAAAAATCCCAGTACCGTTGAACAACTGCAGTTTCATTATTGAGGAGCCCAGGGAATCGATTGTCATGCTTGTGTGAGCGTCACTTGATCTCTCGTTCCTGGTGCTGCTATTTTAGTTGAAGTACTTATGCATTATTAATGTTTCATTTCACAAGAGGGAGTAGTCTGGGTTTAATGTGCAGCGCTCGTTGGAAATGTGACACACCATTGATAGACGTTTGCACAGAGCAGCATCTAGACTGGTATGAAACCACTGACCCCTCCTTATAGCTGCATGTTAAGTGTGATCATTGGCTCTGAAATAAATTACTGCACATCTCACTCAATATCTGCAGGGACGCTGAGTGCAAGGGAAGGCAAAATAATGAACAGAAGTCATTCAGCTCCACTGTTCCCTCAGAATTAGGGCAGCACAGTGTCACAGCGGGTGGAACTGCTGCCTCACAGCGCCAGAGGCCCTTGTTCAATCATGACCTCGGGTGCTGCCCCATATCCCAGCAGTGGGTGAGTCCAGGACCAGAGGCCACAACTTCAGAATAAAAGGGCGTACCTTTAGAAAGGAGATGAGAAGCATTCTTTTTAGTCAGAGGGTGGTGAAGCTGTGGAATTCATTGCCACAGACGGCTGTGGAGGCCACGTCAATGGATATTTGTAAGGCGGAGATTGACAGATTCTAGTTACTACGGGTATCAGGGGTTACAGGGAGAAGGCAGGAGAATGGGGTTGGGAGAAAGATAGTTGGTCTGAAGAAGGGTTTCGGCCCGAAACGTTGCCTATTTCCTTCGCTCCATAGATGCTGCTGCACCCGCTGAGTTTCTCCAGCATTTTTGTGTACCTGGGAGAAAGATAGCTCGGCCATGATTGAATGGTGGAGTGGACTTGGTGGGTCGAATGACCTAATTCTGCTCCTAGAACCTATGAATTTATATCGCTCTCGACCCTTCCTTATCCAAGGTAGACACAAAATGCTGGAGTAACTCAGCGGGACAGGCAGCATCTCTGGTGAGAAGGAAAGAGTGACGGTTTGGGTTGAGACCCTTTTTCAGACTCTTCCTTATCCAAATATCTGTCCAAATGTCTTCTAAAAGCCATAATTGTAACTACTTCAACAGCTTCCTCTTGTAGTTCATTTCAGATACGGACTATCCTCTGAGTCAAAAAGTTGCCCCTGAGTTCCCTCTTAAATCGCTCTCCCCTCATCTTATGCCTGTGCCCTCTAGTTTTAGAACCCTCTAACCTGTGAAAGAGACTGCGAGCGTTCACTTTATGCATGTCCCTTCATGATCTTGTACACCTCAATAAGGTCACCCCTCAGCCATCCACAAAGAGAAAGGTCGCAGCTTATCTAAGCTCTCCCTGTAAAGGGCCTGTCCCACTTACGCGACCTTGGCTCGCAAATTACGTGACCTCGTGGTCGCTTGAGGTGTAAGGGCACCGTATGGCCGCGCGGGGCCGGTCCCACTTAGAAGCGCGGAGTTGTGCGGGGCTGGTCCCGATATCGCGCGGGGCTCCGAAATTCTTGCAGTGGCCGAAATCTTCACGCGTCAACGGCCTGTCGGCACGCTGGCGCATTGCGGTCGTACACAGCGTCTTGACGTCGTACGCAGATTCTTGACGGCGTACGCCTAGCGCGTGGCGTTGCGTGATGACGTCACCGCCCGGCATGATGACGTCACCACCCGACGCCGTGTGACGCACAAATTCAGTCGGCCCGCCTCCTGCCGTGCTGATTGGTAAGCATGACGTAAATGACGTCACGCGCGAACTTAGCGCCAACTCCGCTTCCGGTTGGTCGTGCCAAACGCACGCAATCGCATGCAAGTGGGACAGGCCCTTAACTCAAACCCGCAAGCCCAGGTAACATCCAAGAGACTAAACCAAACACAATGTTTTATTCTTCGACTTCTGTCCTATTGGAGTGGCACAGCGGGTAGAGCCACTGCCTCACAGCACCAGAGACCTGGGTTTGATCATGACCTTGGGTGCTGTCTGTATGTGTGGAGTTTGTGCGTTCTCCCTGTGACCGTGTGAGTTCCCTCCGGATGCTCCGGTTTCCTCTCAAATCTCAAAAAAGTGTGGGTTTGTAAGTTATGTATGAAGGAACTGCAGATGCTGGTTTAAACCAAGCATAGATACAAAATGCTGGAGTAACTCAGCAGGTCAGGCAGCATCTCTGGAGAGAAGGAATGGGTGACGTTTTGAGTCGGCCCTTCTTTCAGTCTGAAGAAGAGCCACGACCTGAAACTTCACCCATTCCTTCTCTCCAGAGATACTGCATGCCCCGCTGAGTTACTCCAGCATTTTGTGTCTATCTCGGAATTGTAAGTTAATTGACCCTTTGTAAATTGTCCCTGGTGTGTAGGGAGTGGATGAGAAAATGGGATAATATAGAACGTGTGAATGAGTAATCGATGGTCAGCATGGACTCGGGCCTAAGGGTCTGTTTCCACACTGTAGCTCTAAAGAATTCCTGCCTGGTCTAAACTTAGCTGAGGAAAGAAGTAGCATGAAATCCACAATGTTTAAGAAACATTTACAGTGCATTCAGAAAGTATTCAGACCCCTTCACTTTTTCCACAATTTCTTACGTTACAGCCTTATTTTAAAATGGAGTTTTTCATCAATCTACACACAATACCCCAGAATGAAGAAGTGAAAACAGGTGTGCAGAAATTTTTGCAAAGTAATTAAAAAGAAATAACTGAAATATCACATTTACGTAAGTATTTTGATATGACACACAAAATTGAGCAGGTTCATCCTGTTTCCATTGATTATCCTTGAGATGTTTCTACAACTTGATTGGAGTCACCAGTGGTAAATTAAATTGATTGGACATGATTTGTAAAGGCACACACCTGTCTATATAAGGTCCCACAGTTGACAGTGCATGTCAGAGCAAAAACCAAGCCATGAAGACGAAGGAGTTGTCTGAAGACCTCCGAGACAGGATTGTGTCGAGACACAGATGTGGGGAAGGGTATAAAACAATTTCTGCAGCGTTGCAAGTCCTGAAGAGCACAGTGGCCTCCGTCATTCTTAAATGGAAGAACTTTGGAACCACCAGGACTCTTCATAGAGCTGGCCACCCGGCCAAACTGAACAATCGGGGGTGAAGGGCCTTGGTCAGGGAGGTGACCAAGAACCCGATGGTCACTCTGACAGAGCTCCAGGGTTCCTCTGTGGAGATGGGAGAACCCTCCAGAAGAACAACTATATCTACAGCACTCCACCAATCAGGCCTTTATGGTAGAGTGGCCAGACGGAAGCCACTCCTCAGTAAAAGGCACATGACAGCCCGCTTGGAGTTTGCCAAAAGTCACCTAAAGGACTCTCAGATCATGAGAAATAAGATTCTCTGGTCTGATGAAACCAAGATTAAACTCTTTGTCCTGAATGCCAAGCGTCACGTCTGGAGGAAACCAGGCTGCTCATCACCTGGCCAATACCATACCTATGGTGAAGCATGGTGGTGGCAGCATCATGCTGTGGGGATGTCTTTCAGCGGCAGGAACTGGGAGACTAATCAGGATCGACGGAAAGATGAACGGAGCAAAGTACAGAGAGATCCTTGATGAAAACCTGCTCCAGAGCATTCTGGACCTCAGACTGGGGTGTAGGTTCACCTTCAAACAGGACAATGACCCTAAGCACACAGCCAAGACAATGCTGGAGTGGCTTTGTGACAAGTCTGTGAATGTCCTTGAGTGGCCCAGCCAGAGCCTGGACTTGAACCCGATCGAATATCTCTGGAGGGACCTGAAAATAGCCGTGCATCGCACTCCCCATCCCACCTGACAAAGCTTGAGAGGATCTGCAGAGAAGAATGGGAGAAATTACCCAAATACAGGTGTGCCAAGCTTGTAGCGTCATAACCAAGAAGACTTGAGGCTGTAATCACTGCCAAAGGTGCCCCAACAAAGTACTGAATGAAGGGTCTGAATACTTATCTAAATGTGATATTACAGTTAGTTATTTTTAATTACTTTGCAAAAATTTCTAAACACCTGGTTTTGCTTTTTTATTAAGGGGTATTGTGTGTAGATTGATGATTTAAAAAAATGAATTTAATCCATTTTAGATTAAGGCTGTAAGGTAACAAAATGTGGAAAAAGTGAAGGTTTGAATACTTTCTGAATGCACTGTAGACTGGTACATGGATAGGACAGGTTTAGAGGGATATGGGCCAAACGCGGGCAGGTGGAGCTAGTGTAGATGAGGCATGTTGGTTGGCATGGGCAGGTTGGGCCTTTTTCCACGTTGTCTGACTCTAAATGTGAAGCCAGAGGAAGGAACTGAGGTGGAAGGGGCGTGGAGAAATGGGTGTGAATCATGGGGCGCAGGGAAGAGGTGTGGGAGAATGGGTTGGGGTACAGCGAGGGGGGTTTGCTTAGTTATCTAAAATTGGAGAATTCACTGTTCATACTGTTAAAGATGTTGAGATGCACCCGCTGAGTTTCTCCAGCATTTTTGTGTACCTTCACTGTTCATACTGTTGGGTTGTAAGCTGCCCAAGCGGAATACGAGGTGCTGTTCCTGCATTTTGTGTGTGGCCTCAGTCCATTCAACAGTAAAGCACATAAACAGGCCCTTCGGCCCACTATGTCTGTGCTGACCACGATGCTGTTAAACTAATCTCCTCTGCCTGCACTTGATCTGTTTCCTTCCATGCCCTGCATATCCATCTGCCTTTCTATAATCTTCTTAAACACCACTATGGTATCCAAAGATACTAGAGGAGCAAGATAGACCACTCCTCCGAAATCCAATGGAGTGACGTGTAGTACGTAACGGAACGTCACGGCCGCCATTTTTTAATGCAAAACGCGACATCTTTGGTAGCGGGGGCGGGACGGACTCCAGAGTTATACAATCTGCGCTTACATCAGGTCGCAGGGAAGAGCAAAGATACTAGAGGCTCCTATAGTATCTTTGGGGGAAGAGGACGTTTCCTCCACTCCTGAGTTGATCCAGGACTGATTCTCGGTCCCCCCGATAACAGATGAAGGCGGCCAGCACCAGGCTCTCTGTCTGGCGGGAGAGCCTCAAGCGTCGGCGCTCCCGAGGCAGCAGGCAATGCTCCTCTCGTATCTTTGGTGTAATCCGTTCCAAAGATTGATCCGCTCTATCATCTTTGGTGTAATCCGTGTTGTAGGGAACAGTGTTGTATATAGCATCTATCACTTCACATATTTAGTTAATATTATTGTAAATATTATTATTATTATTGTAAATTGCAGTCCGGTAAAATGGCGTCAACACTCACCCATGTCATACTACGCTTTTTTCGCAAAGTGGCGCATCTTGCTCTGCTCTATAATCTTTGATGGTATCTGTCTCCACCGCCACCCCTGGCACCCACCTCACGCTGTGTAACTAGCTTGTCCTGTACTTCTATTTACAATTACTTTGACAGACTTGGACAGACTTGTAACTATGTCCCCGTGTTTGTGATTCTTCCATCAGTGGAAGCATCTCAACATCTAACAAAGTGCTGGTGGAACTCAACGAGTCAGGCAGCATCAATGGACGGTTGAGATCCACCTTCAGTCTGAGGAAGGGTCCCGCCATGAACGTCACCTGTCCATTCCCTCCACCTATACCACCTGACCTACTGAGTTCCTCCGGCACGTTGATTTTTGCTAAAGATTCCAGCATTTGCAGTTCCTTGTGCCTCCACCTCCACATCTACCCTGTTAACCCCTGGAGATGTTGTGCTGCTGAGTTTTGTAGCATTCAGCGTGTACTTTAGTTGATCAGTGGTGGCGCAGCGGTAGAGTTACTGTCTCACAGCGCCAGAGACCCGGGCTCGATCCTGACTATGGGTGTTGTCTGTATGGAGTTTGTACATTCTCCCTGTGACCGCGTGGGTTTTCTCCGGGTGCTCTGTTTTCCTCCCACATTCCAAAGTCGTACAGGTTTTAAGTTAATTTGACTGTAAATTGTCCCTGGAATGTAGACAGAACTAGTCTACGGGTTATCAATGGTCAGTGTGGATTCAGTGGGCCGAAGGGCCTATTTCCACACTGTATCTCTAAACTAAAAGAAACTAGTGAGAACGGGTGATTGCTGGTCACATGGACAATACACAATAGGTGCAGGAGTAGGCCATTTGGTCCTTTGAGCCAGCACCACCATTCAATGTGATCATGCTGATCATACACAATCAGTACCCCGTTCCTGCTTTCTGCCCATAGCCCTTGACTCCGCTATCTTTAAGAGCTCTATCTAACTCTCTCTTGAAAGCATCCAGTGAATTGGCCTCCACTGCCTTCTGAGGCAGAGAATTCCACAGATTCACAACTGTCTGGGTGTAAATGTTTTTCCTCATCTCCGTTCTAAATGGCCTAGCCCTTATTCTTAAACTGTGGCCCCTGGTTCTGGACTCCTCCAACATCAGGAACATGTTTCCTGCCTCTAGCGTGTCCAATCCCTTAATAATCTTATATGTTTCAATAAGATCCCCTCTTTTCCTTCTAAATTCCAGTGTATACAAGCCCAGTCGCTCCATTCTATCAACATATGACAGTCCCGCCATCCCGGGAATTAACCTCGTGAACCTACGCTGTACTCCCTCAATAGCAAGAATGTCCTCCTAAAATTTGGAGACCAAAACTGCACACAATACTCCAGGTGTGATCTCACTAGGGCCCTGTACAACTGTAGAAGGACCTCTTTGCTCCTATACTCAACTCCTCTTGTTATGAAGGCCAACATGCCATTAGCTTTCTTCACTGTCTGCTGTATCTGCATGCTTACTTTCATAGACTGATGAACAAGGACCCCCAGATCCTGTTGTACTTCCCCTTTTCCTAACTTGACACCATTCAGATAATAATCTGCCTTCCTGTTTTTGCCACCAAAGTGGCTAACCTCACATTTATCCACATTAAACAGCATCTGCAATGCATTTGCCCACTAACCCAACCTGTCCAAGTCACCCTGCATGCTCATAGCATCCTCTTCACAGTTCACACTGCCACCCAGCTTTGTGTCATCTGCAAATTTGCTAATGTTACTTGGTGGACTCGGTGGGCCAAAAGGTCTATTTCCACACTGTAACTAAACTGGTGTGAACGGGTGATTGCTGGTCGGCACGGACTCGTTGGGTCGAAGGGCCTGCTTCCAGACTATCTCTAAACTAATAATAAGAATAATAATAATAAATACTTTATTGATCCCCTCAGGGAAATTCAGATGTCCAGAAGCCCCCAACCAACAAACCCACACATTCAAAACGAACGCAGTCATAAAATACATAAAATACAATAAACTAAGCGGAGTTAAGTTAGTGAACAACACTAACTTAATCAAACTTAGGGACGGCACGATGGCGCAGCGGTAGAGTTGCTGCCTTACAGCGTTTTCAGAGCCAGAGACCCGGGTTCAATCCCGACTACGGATGCTGTCTGTATGGAGTTTGTACGTTCTCCCCATGACCGCATGGGTTTTCACCGAGATCTTCGGTTTCCTCCCACACTGCTAAGACGTACAGGTTTGTAGGTCGATTGGCATCCTCTAAATGTAAATTGTCCCCAGTGTCTGTCGGATAGTGTTAATATGCGGGGTCACTGGTCAGTGCGGACTCAGTGGGCCGAAGGGCGTGTTTCCGCGCTGTATCTCTAAACTAAACACAAAATGCTGGAGTAACTTTACGAGTCAGGCAGCATCTCTGGAGAACATGGATAGGTGATGATTCGGGTCTGGGCCCTTCTTCATACTGAGTTTGAGTTTAGTTTATTATCACGTGTACTGGGTTACAGTTGAAAATCTTTGGCTGCGTGCTAACCAGTCAGCGGAAAGACAAGACATGATTACAATCGAGCCGTCCACAGTGTACAGACAATACATGATAAAGGGAATAACGCGAATAACGTTTAGTGCAAGTTAAAGTCCGATCAAAGATAGTCCGAGGGTCACGAAACGCTACCTGATCCGAAATGTCGCCTATCCATGTTCACCAGAGACGCTTACCTGACCAATTAAAAAAAAAAAAGCAGAAATAAGAACAGCAGATGCTGGTTTATACCAAAGACTGTGATGTAGCCTGACAGTATGGTTTCTTTAAAAAAGTAATGTGCTGGAGTAACTCAGCTGCTCAGGCAGCATCACTGGAGAACAATGATGGGTGACATTTTGTGTTGGGACCCATCTTCAGAGATGCTGCCTGACCCGCTGAGTTACTCCAGCACTTTAAGTCTACTTTTTTAAAGAAACCATACTGTCAGGCTACATCACAGTGTGGTCTGGGGGAGCAGCTGCTATATTGGCAACATGTTGTTTTCACCCTGATGTTTAGAGATGTTATGTTGTTGTCCTTGGGTCCTGTGGGCGGGGACAGGGAGCAGTGTCACCAGAGCTGTTTCCATTCTGTTCTCGTCAAAGAAGCACCATGACAACCGGGTAACAATCCCTTCCCTTGGCCACGTTCCCAGTTCCTGCAGACGGTGCGGGCCGGCCCACTCGCACTCTCCAGCCCCGAGGTGTTTGGGTACCAGGAGAAGGCTTCGATATTGTGGCATGACAACCCGTGCAGGACCTGATTGTGACCTTGCCCCTGACACGAGGCATCTCATTCCCCTCTGCACAGCGTCAGGCACCTGAGTTGAGAGGGAAATATATTGTTCGTCCTCAGAGTATCGGGTGCTCTGGAGCTTGGCGGAGCTGCCCCCTCCCGGTGTGAAGGTGCTGTGTTGAGTACTCGGCGTGCCTTGATCGTCAGCTTCCCCACCAAGTGCGGGGCAGTGGGACTCGTGCCAGCGACGTGCCGTCTCCACCCTCTACCCTCGGTGGATGGAGCCTCCAGTCTCTGCGCCGGGATCACCAGTCAACGGTGGGTGCGTGTCCCCTACTCCCGGCATCCCGTGCCCCGCGCGGCTCCAAACCTCCCCGCGGCTCCTGTGGAGAGCGTAGACACACACAGTCTCTTTCGCCAGGGTGGCGGTGCAGTGGGCAGGTCAAGTGTGGACCACACTGATCTCACCCTCTGTAATAGCACCTACTCACCTCTCCCTTTTCACGGGCTTTCATTTCATTGAGATTGCAGAACTTGTGTGTTTAATATGTTGGTTCTCCCTGTTGCTCTCTGGGGATGTTGCCTGAGCTGCTGACTTGCACCAACACTGCGTCCTGTTGTGTAAACCAGCATCTGAAGAAGAAGGGTTTCGGCCCGAAACGTTGCCTATTTCCTTCGCTCCATAGATGCTGCTGCACCCGCTGAGTTTCTCCAGCATTTTTGTGTACCTCTGGTTTCTTTTCTCTCTAGTTATCTCCTGTGATGGTAAAAGTATAAAACCTCCTTGTGTCTTCATCTCTGTGTGTGTGTCTCTGTCTCTGTATGTCTGTCTCTGTGTGTCTGTCTCTGTATGTGTGTCTGTGAGTGTGTGTGTCTGTCTCTGTCTCTGTCTCTGTATGTGTGTGTGTCTGTGAGTGTGTGTATGTCATATTTGTTTCTGTGTGTTGTCTGTGTCGTTGTGCCTGTGATGCCGCTGCAAGCAACGTTTCCATTGTACCTGACCTCACTGTACTTGTACATCTGACAATGAGCGTTACTGTGATCTGTACCCTCCAGCACAGGAATTGTTTGAGTTTATTTTCCTCATCGTTGCCTCCTCTTGGGAAATACTTAAAATCTGCTTTTCTCGGGTTATTTCTCAATGAGAATATCAAGTGTGTTTAATACGCCTTGGTCTCATTACACATTAACAAGCTATCATATTGTGCAAAACGATCATATCCCTCAAAGCGAATTTGATTCATTGAACTTTTTAACTTGCAATTTAACCCTTAAGGGGGAAAAAGAGTCACTTTGTGCTAGGACATTTTTATTTGCCTGAGATTAATTTTTAAAAATATTTTGTTTGACCGTGCTTTAGAAATGAGAGCGACTGGTAAATCTTTCTTTAAAGAGATGGTGTCGGAGAGAGGCAACATTGATATACATGAAACATGTCGGACACCCTTCTTCAGACTAATATAGAGTCTCAATCTGAAACATCTGCAGTTCCTTGTGGCTTAACTTTCAGTTTTGGATTTGGGAGTTCTGATGAACAGCTACCTCAACTGAAGGAATTGGGATTGTGTTCTAATGAAAAGCAAACTATGGCCACAAAATTCATCAAGGCATTTTTGTGTTCTGCGGTGAATGTTCGACTTGAGCAACCTAGTTATCTGATCAATAATTGTACTGAAAGCAGACCGCGCGATAACTTGCCAGCAATAACCTTCATGCCCTTCAAATGGTCCCTTTTGTGTCCTTCAAATGAGGATGTTGCCAGGACTCGAGGGCCTGAGCTACAGGGAGATGTCGGGCTGGCTAGCACTTCATTCCTGGAGCGCAGGAAGATGAGTGGTGATCTTATAGAGGTGTACATGAGAGGGAGAGATAAGGGAAAATGCACAATCTCTTGCCCAGAGTTGGGGAATCAAGAACCTGAGGGCATAGGTTTAAGATGACAGAGAAAAGATTTAAAAAGAACACGAGGGGCACCTTTTCCACACAGAGGGTGGTGGGTGTATGGAACAAGCTGCCAGAGGAGGTACTTAAGGCAGGTACAATGACAACATTTAAAAGACATTCGGACAAATACATGGATAGGAAATGTTATAGAGGGTTATTGGTCAAATGGAAGCAGGTGGGATTAGCTTAGATGGGCATCTTGGTCGGCATAAACAAGTTGGCCCTATGTTTCCATGTTATTTGATTGTAAATTTACTTGACAAATATTTAGTATACATTTCAGTTCATTGCCATCCTGAGAATTTCTACAGAATTTTAAGGTCACAGGAGCAGGTCGGCCATTCGGCCCATCTACTGCACCATTTAATCATGACTGATCAATCTATCCCTCTCAATCCCATTCTCCTGCCTTCTCCTCATGACACCCTTACTAATCAAGGATCTATCAATCTCCACCTGGAAAATATCCATTGAGTTGGCCTCCACAGCCGTCTGTCTCTACTATCTCCTCAAAGTATGCCCAACTTGAAGAAGCTGTCCTCCTCTCTCCGATGGGAGTTCTGTGAGACCCTCCCTTACTGCTCCCCATCTGTGATTCCTGCTGCTCTCCCGCTCCCGCTCCCATCCCCACACCCACGTCTCTTTTCCAACTTTCTCTCCCCCCCCCCCCCCCCCACCATCCCCACCACAATCAGTCTGAAGAAGTGTTCCGAGCTGAAACGTCATCTCTGCATTTCTCCAGAAATCAAGAGAGAGTACAGAGAGTTCAATTGTCTTATGTACCGAAACGGAACAATGAAACGTGCAGTGAAAATGTTATTCAAACAGATCAGATAAACCAACATAAATACAATCAGGTCAAAAGCAAGTACAATAGGTAGAGCAGTGGGAAGATACAGAGTGTAGAATATAGTTCTCAGCATTGTAGCACATCAGTTCACAACGGGGTAGAGGTGAATCGGACAGTGCCCTGGCTTATGGAAGGACCGTTCAGAAGCCTGATAACAGAGGGGAAGAAGCTGTTCCTGAGTCTGGTGGTGTGTGCTTTCTGGCTTCTGAACATTTAGTTTTAGAGATACAGCATGGAAACAGGCTCTTTGGCCCACTGAGTCCAAGCTGACCAATGATCACCCGTACCCTGGTTCTATCCTACCCTTGCTGATGTCTCCCTTTTTGAGGGTTTATATGTGGGCAGGTACCAGGGTTTACACAGTACTGATCAAGGTAATGTTACAAAGTTTGGTGCAGAGGCAGTGGTACTGGGTGTTACAACTGTGCAGATTTAGTTTGTGGATCGGACATGGCCTGCAGTGGCACAGAGCAGTGGAACAGCGGTGGATGTCACCAATTGCCACCAAGCCGACCCTGCAACGCCGCCAGGACAACGGGCCATCATGGTCCGGCTTGTGACAGCACAGTGGCGCAGCGGTAGAGTTGCTGCATTACTACGCCAGAGACCCGGGTTCAATACTGACTATGGGTGCTGTCTGTACGGAGTTTGTATGTTCTCCCTTTGACCACGTGGGTATTCCCCAGGTATTCTGGTTTCTTCCCACGCTCCAAAGACGTACAGGTTTGTAGGTGAATTGGCTTCAGTAAAATTGTAAATTGTCCCTGGTGTTTAGGATAATGCTAGTGTGCGAGGTAATCACTGGTCGGCACGGACTCGGTGGGTCGAAGGCCCCGTTTCTGCGCTGTATCCCTAAAGTCTAAAGTCAAGAACAATACCTATAACGATTGGGACTTAAATGGCACCAAATTTGTATTTCGCATTGTACTACTGTTAAACACATGTACAGTATCTGAGATGCTTATCTGAGGTATCTAAGTGCTTACGTATTGTGATACTTGCATTGAAATGTGTACAAAAAATGAATTTCACTTTACCTCGGTACATAGAGTATAGAGTCTTCCAGCATGCAAACAGGCCCTTCGGCCCAACCTGCTCACACCGACCAACATTTCCAATCTACATTGCTCGGTGCTGGGACCGCAGATATTTACAATATACATCAATAATTTAGATGAAGGGATTCAAAGTAACATTAGCAAATTTGCAGATGACACAAAGCTGGGTGGCAGTGTGAACTGCGAGGAGGATGCTAGGAAAATGCAGGGTGACTTGGACAGGTTGGTAAGTGGGCAGATGCATGGCAGATGCAGTTTAATGTGGATAAATGTGCGGTTATCCACTTTGGTAACAAAAACAGGAAGGCAGATTATTATCTAAATGGTGTCAAATTGGGAAAAGGGGAAGTACAACGGGATCTGGGGATCCTTGTTTATCAGTCGATGAAAGTACGCATGCAGGTACAGCAGGCAGTGAAGAAAGCGAATAGCATGTTGGCCTTCATAACAAGAGGAGTTGAGTATAGGAGCAAAGAGGTCCTCCTGCAGTTGTTCAGGGCTCTAGTGAGACCAGACCTGGAGTATTGTGTGCAGTTTTGGTCTCCAAATTTGAGCAAGGACGTTCTTGCTATTGAGGGAGTGTACGTAGGTTCACAAGGTTAATTCCCGGGATGGCGGGACTGTCATATGCTGAGAGAATGGAGCGGCTGGGCTTGTATACTCTGGAATTTAGGATGAGAGGGGATCTTATTGAAACATATAAGATTATTAAGGATTTGGACACGCTAGAGGCAGGAAACATGTTCCCGATGTTGGGGGAGTCCAGAACCAGGGGCCACAGTTTAAGAGTAAGGGGTAAGCCATTTAGAACGGAGATGAGGAAACACTTTTTCACAGAGTTATGAGTCTGTGGAATTCTCTGCCTCAGAGGGCGGTGGAGGCTGGTTCTCTGTATACTTTCAAGAGAGAGCTAGATAGGGCTCTTAAAGATAGCGGAGTCGGGGGATATGGGGAGAAGGCAGGAACGGGGCACTGATTGTGGATGATCAGCCATGATCACATTGAATGGGGGCGCTGCACCTATTGTCTAATGTCTACATAGTCCCACCTGCCTACATTTTGCCCATATCCCTTCATGTGCCTGTCCAAATGTTTCTTGAACATTGCAATACCACCTGCCTCAACTACCTCCTCCGGCTGCTCGTTCCATACACCAACCACCCTTTGTGTAAGTTACCCCTCAGGTTCCTATTAAATCTTTCCCCACCTTAAACCTATGTCCTCTAGTTCTCGATTCCCCTACTCTGGCCAAGAGACTCTGCGTCTACCCGATCTATTCCTCTCATGATTTTATACACCTCTATAAGATCACCCCCTCATCTTCCTGCACTCCAAGGAATAATATCCTAGCCTGCTCAACCTCTCCCTATTGCTCATCTATTCCTCTCATGACACGGCAATAAAGTAGCATTGAACCATTGGAAAGGGGGCATATTGACGGTAGTGTGTTTGGCTGCAGATTCTGACTCGGTGGACTCGTTGAGTGGATTTGAAACGGTAGCGAGCTACTCCGCTGACGAAGAGCCTTTGAACTGTAGCAACACGGAGCAGTCAAACATGTCGGAGAAGGAAAATCCAGCCGAGACCAATGGCATCACCAAATACAGGTGAGTCATGAAACCGCACATAGGGAGATTAGTCTCAGTGTGGAGATACATCAAGGAAACAGGCCCTTGATGTCCCCACCATATCCATGCTGACCATCGATCACCCAATAAAACCATAATACATAAGAGAAGAATGCCAGCCTGCAAATTTATTTCTTCAAAATTTTAAGTTCGTAAGTCATAGGAGCAGAATTGGGCCGTCCATTGCGTCTACTCCACCCTTCGATGATGGCTGATCTATTTTTCCCTCAACCTCATTCTCCTGCCTTCTCCCCGTGACCTTTGACACCCTTACTAATCAATCTCTGCTTTAAAAATACTCAATGATTTGGCCTCCACTGCCTTCTATGACAATGAATTCCACTGATTCACCACCCTCTTCCATCGGGCAGGAGGTACAGAAGTGTGAAAACGCACACCTCCAGATTCACGGACAGTTTCTTCCCAGCTGTTATTGGGCAACGGAACTATCCTACCAACATCTAGAGAGTGGTCCTGACCTCCCATCTACCTCATTAGAGACCATCTTTTAGCAGACTTTATCTTGTACTAAATATTGTACCATTTATCAATTATCCGTGCACTGTGGACAGCTTGATTGTAAATATGTTTAGTCTTTTCTTAGCTCGTAAACAAAAGCTTTTCTCCTGTACCTCGGTACATGTGATAATAATAAACCAAACTAATTTAGTGCAAAACATTCTAATATTGACAAAGTGATATTACGGATACAATAGTGTGTTACTGGCTGTTACATCAGTCCAGATTGAGTTTGAAAGGCGACTAAAAACAGCAAAGTCTATACGTATACTTTAGAGATACAGCGCAGAAACAGGCTCTTCGGCCCACCAGGTCCGCGCCGACCTGCGATCCTTGTACACCAGCACAGTCCTACACACGAGGGACAATTTACAATTCACAGAAGCCTGCAGACCTGCACAACTTTGGAATGTGGAAAGAAACCAGAGCACCCGGAGAAAACCCACGTGGTCACAGGGAGAACGTACAAACCCCATGCAAACGACACCCATAGTCAGGATTGAACCCAAGTCTCTGACGCTGTAAGGCAGCAATGCTACTAATGCGCCACTGTGTAGCCCCTTGGTGCCCTCTGTTTAATAGAGTATCGGTGCACACATGGAAGGTATATTAGCTATATGGAGAGGTTGGACAAACTTGACTCGTTTTCTCTCGAGTGTCGGAGTCTGCGGGGAGACTTAATAGAGGTATATAAAATTGTGAGGGTTATGGGGAGAAGGCAGGAGAATGGAGTTGAGAGGGTTAAGATAGATCAGCCATGATTGAATGGCAGAGTAGACGATGGGCCGAATGGCCTTATTCTGCTTCTTATGGACTTATGAACTTGGCCTTTGTCCATTCATCTGCCAAGTAAACTTCCCCACCACATGTATCCACGTATCACTCACCAGTTTTTGTCCTGCCCCCACCTCTCTATTCAGGCTTTCTCCCCCCTTATTTCATTAGTCTGAAGAAGGGCCCCGACCCAAAACGTCGCCTGTCCATTTCCCTCCCCAGATGCTGCCTGTTCCATCAGCACTTTGTGTTCTATGCAAGATTCCAGCACCTGCAGTTCCTCGTGTCTACGAATGTATTCTTTGCTTTTTTTATCCCGTAGTATATTTGAACGAACAAACTTGATACCAAGACTTAAATTTTAATGAATGTAAGAGATATTCTCTGCTCCAGTATCATCTGTGGTTCACTCTCCTCTGATCTGGTTACCTCTTCAAGCCTGCTACTGTTAGTATTTTTGATTGTATTGTGCAGGTTTCTTAATGGCTCTCAATATATTGAAATGAAAGGTACTGCATTGGACGCAAGTCTCTGGCGCTGTAAGGCAGCAATGCTACCACTCCATATAACTGGGCCCTTTGGCCCACCGAGTCCACGTCGGCCATTGATCACCCTTTTACACGAGTTCTCTGGTATCCCATCTTTGAAGTCACTCCCTATATACATGGGGCAATTTACAGAAGCCAATTAACCTACAAACCCGCACGTCCTTGGAAGGAAACCAGAGCACCTGGAGGAACCCCACGTGGTCACACGGAGAACGCATAAACATACACACAGATGGCACCCGAGGTCGGGATCGAACCCGGGTCTCTGGCGCTGTGAGGCAGTGGCTCTACCAGCTGCGCCACTGTGCCACTCCAATAGGACAGACGACAAAGAATAAACTGTTGTGTTTGGTTTGGTCTCCAGGATGTTATCTGAGTTTGGGGGCTAGAGTTATAGGGAAAGGTTAAATAGACTGGGACTTTTTTTCCTTGGGAGCGTAGGAGGCTGTGGGGTGACCCTATTGAGGTGTACTGATAAAGTGAACGCCCACAGTCTCTTTCCCAGAGTGGAGGATTCTAAAACTAGAGGGCAGAGGCTTGTGAGAGGAGAGAGATTTAAGGGGAACCTCGGGGACAACTTTTCACTCAGAACTTTTCACTTTTCATTCTGTATCCGGAATGAGCTGCCAGAGGAAGCAATAGAAGACTTTTAATGATGACTTTTAAAAAACATTTGGACAGATATATGGACCGGAAAGGTTTAGAGGGATACAAATGCAGGCAAATAGTACTAACGCAGGATGCCAAGTTGGTGGGCATGGACAAGGTGGGCCGAAGGGCCTGTTTCTTTGCTGTAAAGCTGTATGACTAAATATAATTTTATTATTACACTGTTTACGCACATCGGCAAAATTGAATGGTTGTTAATTAGGATATTGTATAGAAGACTTTAGAGTGTTGCTATTTGGCACACAAATCATTAAACAAATTAGAATAGTTCCCATTTATTTTTATATACTGATGAATTTGTGTGCATTTAAGAGTCAAGGTTATACTGCTCGGAACCAGGCCCTTCAGCCCAACTCATGCATGCTGACCAATATGCCCATATGCGCTAGTCCCATTTGCCCAAACTTGGCCCCTATCGCTCTAAACCTTTCCTATCCATGTACCTGTCCATATAACCTTTAAGTACTGTTATAGTACCTGCCTCAACTATCGCCTCTAGCAGCTCGTTCCATACACCCACCACCCTCTGTGTGAAAAAGATGCCCCTCAGGGTCCTATTAAATCTTTCCCCTCAAACCTTTGTCCTCTAGTTCTTGATTCCCCCGTCCTAGGTAAAATACTCTGTGCATTCACCCTATCTATTCCTCATAATTTTATAAGCCTCAGCCTTCTCTGAGCTCCAAAGAATGAAGTCCTTGCCTGGCCATCCTCTCCCTGTAGCTCATGAAGAATAAGGAATAGGTTCCAGACATATGGTAAAGTAAGACCTGACAAAAAGGAAAGACCTATCCCAAAAGCATTAATGGGTACTTGAGATCAGCACGATGGGCTGAAGGGCCTGTTTGCCTACTGTATAAAGCTGACTCAAGACCAGACAAGGGTCCACCAGCAGATGTTGTCCCCTCATCCCACTCCTGTTCTGAGTGTGATTCCACCTATTGGTTGACCACCTGGGCACTGATTGGTATTAGTTTATCCTTGTCAATCATAGTGGCGCAGCGGTAGAGTTGCTGCCTTACAGCGCCAGAGACCCAGGTTCAATCCTGACTACAGGTGCTGTCTGTACGGAGTTTGCGTGTTCTCCCTGTGACCGCTTGGGGTTTCTCCGGATTCCTCCCACATCCCAAAGCCGTGCGGGTTTGTAGGTTAATTGGCTTCTGGAAATAGTCCCTAGTGTGTAGGATAGAACTAGTGTGCGTGGTGATCGCTGGTTGGCGCGGACTCAGTGGGCTGTTTCTATGCTGTATAACCAAACTAATCGAAACAAAATGATGTTATTTTACCTGCCTCAAATGCCTCCTCTTGCAGCTCATTCCCCTTGGGTTCCTATTAAATCTTTCTCGTCTCACTTAAACCTACATCCTCTTGTTTTTGATTCCACAACCGTGTATAAAAGACCATTCACGCCATCAATTCCTCTCATGATTTTATACAAATGCAATAATTTTAATACATACATAGATCATAGAACATGGGGCAATACAACGCAAGAACAGGCCTTTTGGCCCACTTTTTTTGGGGGTGGAACGGCGCCAGAGACCCAGGTTCCATCCTGACTATGGGTGCTGTCTGTACAGAGATTGTACGTTCTCCCCATGACCGCATGGGTTTTTTCTAGGTGCTTCAGTTTTCTCCCACACTCCAAAGTCGTACAGGTTTGTAGGTTAATTGGCTTCAAAAAAATTGTAAATTGTCCTTAGTCTGTAGGATAGTGCTAGTGGATGGGGATCACTGGTCAGCAAGGAATCGATGGGCCAAACGGCCTGTTTCGTTGCTGAATCTGCAAAGTCTAATGTCTGTGTCAAACATGATGCCAAGACCAACTGTTATCTACGCACATAATCCATAGCCCTCTATTCCCCACTCATCCATGTGCTTCTCCAAAAAGCATCTTAAACGCCACTATTGTATCTTCCTCACCTACACCCCTGGTAATGTGTTCCAGTCACTCACCACCCTCAGTGAAAAAAAAACCTCCTTTAGCCTTTGCCTCTCTCACCTTCAGGCTATGCCCACTAGTTTTTATTTTTTACATCTTGGCGAAAAGGTTCTGACTGACTACCATGTCTATGCCCCTCATAATTTTATATATTTCTATCAGGTCTCCCTGCAACCTCTGGCATTCCGGAGAAAACAATCCAAGTCTGTCCAACCACTCACTGCAGCTAATACCCACTAATCATTCTGCCAGCATTCTGGTAACCCTCCTCTGCATCCTCTCCAAAGCCTCCACATCCTGTAATGGGGCTTCAGGAACTGCACGCAGTTTGGTATAACCAAAGTCCTATAGAGCTGCATCACGGTGTCAGGAGTTATGGGGGAAAAGGTAAGAGAATGGTGTTGAGAGGGAAAGATAAATCAGCCATGATTGAATGGTGAAGTAGACTTGATGGGCCGAATGGCCTAATTCTGCTCCTATAATTTATGAACATGAATCATACCCTTTCTGACTCTTGTACTCAAATGCCACGACCGACGAAAGCAAGCATACCATATGCCTCCTTTACCTCTCAATCTCCTTGTGTTGCCACTGTCTAGGAGGTATGGACTTGGACTCCAAGATCCCTCTGTCCATCAATGATGTTAAGAGTCATATCATTAATTGTACATTTCCCCTTACATTTGACCTCACAAAGTGCGACACTTCAAATTCCATCTGCCGTTTCTCCGCCCATTTCTGTACCTGATCCATGCCCCGCTGTAAACCTAGGAAGATGTTTGCGACATGCAGAAACTACAGGACACAAACCAGAATGTAAGGAATTTTGATGACTCGCCTCTTTCAAGACTCTGGTTTGTAGGTCATCTGGTCCTTGGGTTGTAATCTTTTAAGACTTAATCCTCTGAGATTCATCGCTCCAGTTCTGGGACACCTCGGTTTAATTACTCTGTCTTAAGCACTGGTGATTGTTAAGTCTTTCTATCCTCCCATGAAGTGCTTTGTAAAATCCACCTCTTTGACAAAGCTTTTGATCATCTTGGTGAGGATATGGGACAACTCTTTTGTTGGGAGCTTGGAAGGTTTTATAATATTAGCAGCGTTATTAATATTAATATGAATCTTATAGAAACATATAATATTATAAAAGGACTGGACAAGCTAGATGCAGGAAACATGTTCCCAATGTTGGGCGAGTCCAGAACCAGGGGCCACAGTCTTAGAATAAAGGGGAGGCCATTTAAGACTGAGGTGAGAAAAAACGTTTTCACCCAAAAAGTTGTGAATTTGTGGAATTCCCTGCCACAGAGGGCAGTGGAGGCCAAATCACTGGATGGATTTAAGAGAGAGTTAGATAGAGCTCTAGGGGCTAGTGGAATCAAGGGATATGGGGAGATTATTGATTATTGTTATTGGTTATTGATTGGGGACGATCAGCCATGATCACAATGAATGGCGGTGCTGACTCGAATGGCCTCCTCCTGCACCTATTGTCTATATTTCTATGAATATTAGATCCAAGATACCGGGGCTTTGGGGAGGAAAGTTTGGATTGCTTGACTGAATTGGATCTCTTGCCCACGGCCCACCAAGTCCATGCCGAACATCGATCCCCTGTTCACACTAGTTCTATGTTATCCCACTTTATCATGCATTCCCTGCATCCTATGGAGGCTGATTAATCTATAAACCTGCATGTCTTTAGAATGTGGGAGGCAACTGGGGAAACCCCACACGGTCACAGGAAGAACGTACAAACTCTGTACAGACAGCACCCATCGTCAGGATCAAACCGGGTCTCTGGCACTGTGAGGCAGCAACTCTATGCCACTGTGCTGCCATTATACCCGGTAGTAGAGAATACTGTACACTATCAACTAGGGAAATAAATCATTGTCTCTTTGGACCTTGATGACTTAAAGTTTTTCATGAAACAATATTCAAAGATAAGTTTCCACCTGAATGTTTCTCCCATTTTATCAGTGGTTTTGCTCAATTCAATCCTCTGGCAACCAAAAAATATTGAAAATACTCAAAATCAAAACACCAAGTGCAGAGGAACTCAGTGGATCAGGCTGCATAAGTTCACAAGTTGTAGGAGCAGATTTAGGCCATTCAATCCATCAAGTCTACTCCGCCATTCAATCATGGCTGATCTATCTTTCACAACCCCATTCTCCTGCCTTCTCCCCATATCCCCTGACATATACTATTCCAGAATCTGTCAATCTCCTTAAAAATATCCATTGACGGCCTCCACGGCCGTCTGTGGCAATGAATTCCACAGATTCACCATCCACTGACTAAAGAAATTCCTCCTCATTAAAGGTACGTCCTTTTATTCTGAGGCTATGGCTTCTGCTCCTAGACTCTCCCACTAGTGGAAACTTCTTCTGTGCATCCACTCTATCCAGGCCTTTCACTATTGGGTCAGTTTCATTGAGACTCTCTCCCCCCCCCCCCCCCCCCAACCCCACCTTCTAAACTCCAAGCCCAGTGCCGTCAAACGCTCATCTTTGGAGGGAGTGGACAGATGATGTTTTAGATGTTTCACCACCCTGTCTAACTAACTTGCCGCTTTCAGTATTACCAGGGATCTGTGGGTGGAATAAATGTTGTAGCTTAGCATGGATTTTGAGCAGAAAGGAGCTTGATATGTCCATGATGGGAAACCACTTTATCATCCATGTGAATCTTTGCAGATAATTGCAATCATGCACTGTAAAAATTAAATTATATTAAAAACAACCCTACAGTTTAGTAAGCCTGTCAATTACATACTAGCATGGTGCTTAATTATACAAATTAGGTTAAATGAATCGGAGTGCAATGTGTAGAAAAATATGCGAGGAATAGATTGGGTAAATGCGCAGACTCTTGCCCAGGGAAGGAGAATCAAGAAGCAGAGGACATAGGTTTAAGGTGAGGGGGGATAGATTTGATAGGAACATATGGGGTAACATTTTACACAAAGGGTGGTGGGTGTATGGAACGAGCTGCCAGAAGAGGTTACTTTTAGGAACCATTTGGACAGGTACATGGAAAGGACAGTTTTAGAGGGATATGGGCCAAATGCAGACAGGTGGGACAAGTGTAGATGGGGCATGTTGGTCGGTGTGTGTAAGTTGGGCTGAAGGGCCTGTTTCCATACTGTATGACACTGCAGGCACCTTGCTTTTTGTGTGTGCTTGATTTATGCATTATTAGAATAATGCGCTTGTCCAATTACTACCAATGTTTAATTTCCACACACAATTTTGGAATAACATACTCAACTTTATGCTTGGCAAGCTTTCATATTGGCTTTCTAACTCACCTTGCAAGTTCAGTTTTGCTCAACAGAAAGAAAGCATTGTGCAGATGGAAGGGGGGGGGTGGGGCTTTATAATCTTGGACATTGTGATTTACCTTCATTTCAATCGCCAATGTAGTCTCGAATGGTGCTCGGTGTCCGTTTGATTTTTGATTTACATGCTACTTTTCAAGCCCATAACCCCAGCATAAATTGCCAAGGACCTGAATAGCATTCAGTTTTGGCGCCCTTGCTATTGGAAAGATGCCATTAAAGACGCCATTTTGATTAGTACAGGTGTCATGGGTTATGGGGAGAAGGCAGGGGAATGGGGTTAGGAGGGAAAGATAGATCAGCCATGATTGAACGGCTTAGACTCAATGGGCTGAATGGACAAAGATTCTGCGCCTCTAACTTATGAACATGCACAGGAAAGGTTTAGAGGCATATGGTTGAAACATAGGCACATCTTAGTTGGTATTAAGCTGTGCCAAAGGGCCTCTTTTCCTGTTCTAGAATTCTATTAGTGAAAATCTACCATTCCAGTTCAGTTGTGTTTTATCAGTTTGTATTATTTAATCAGATGTATTCTTTATGTTGGATCCAATTTTTGTGCATGTGGATTTCATTAGATTTACGAAGATGTTGCCAGGACTGGAGGGCCTGAGTTATGGGGAGAGGTTGGGCAGTCTAGGAGGCCAAGTCAATGGATATTCTAAGGCGGAGATTGACAGATTATAGATTAGTACGGGTGTCAGGAGTCCTTAGAGTGGTCCAATAGTGCCAGAAAATATCTCGGCGTTCTGTAACCTAAACATCGACGCAATGTGCAGTTACTGCTTTACTCAAATAAACTTCAGATATTGGAGCTAGAGTCAGTATTTCAACGTGATGCTTGTCTTATAGACATGGATAGGGTAGACAATCTGAACCTTTCTCCCAGGGTGGAAATGTCCACCACTAGAGGGCACAGCTTTAAAGTGAGAGGTGGGAGGTTTAAAGGTGATGTGCGGGACAAGTCGTTTACACAGAGGGTGGTGGGTGCCTGGAAGGCGCTGCCAGGGGTAGTGGTGCGGTCAAATATGACAGTGGCCTTTAAGAGGCTTTTGAATAGGTACATAGAAGTGTAGGCAATGGAAGAATTTGGATCTTTTTATTTATATATTTTTTTATTTTAATTTAATTTTTTTTAATTTTTTATTTATTAGAAGTACATTACATTACAACCACATACATTAGTACTCGTCACTTATGTCTTCTTACAATTAATGTACTCCATTTGTTTTTTACACTAGTAAAAGGAAAAGATTGAAAGAAAGAAGAAAGTGAAGGAAAAAGTGAGAGTGTAGAAAATGTGACAACAAAAAAGGACGCAGACCCTATAAGAACAAAATTAAAAACAAAAGAAAAAGAGTTAAGAAATAGACCCTAGAAAAGAAAGAGAAAGAGAAAAAGGAAAAAGAGAGAAACAAATATTTTTTATGAGCATTACGCAAATGGGACATACCAACTCTTCAACTATCATCCCCCCTTACCTGACCACAATTTTTTTTTAAGGTACCTTTGCACCCTATATTTGTAATAATTCTATAAATGCAGACCACATCAGGTGGAAGTGATCCGGTTTACCTACCAGGAGGAGTCTTATCTCTTCTAGGTGTAATGTTTCGAACATATTTGAAATCCACATGTTTATAGTTGGTATTGGAGCCTTCTTCCAAAATTTTAGATGGATCATGTACAGACGGATGAGATCAGTTTAACTTGGCATCATGTTCAGCACAAACATTGTGGGCCGAAGGGCCCATCCATGCGCTGTACTGTTCTATGTTCTTTTTAAAAAGGTATTACCCAAGTGCTTTCACAGTACGTAAACAGAACTGAGCTCTGCGGATAAATTTAGAAATTGTAAAGAAAGTATTTACAGTTAGCATTTTGCCCTTGAAATTTTTAAAACACGTAAACTAATATAAAAATACAAACTGCTGGCGGATCTCAGCAAGTCGGGCAGTTTCTAGAGGTTTGAGGGGACACCTGATAGAAGTATATAAAATTATGAGGCATAGATAGGGTAGACAGTCGGAACCTTTTCTCCAGGTTGGAAATGTCAATGATTAGAGGGCATAGTTTTAAGGTGAGGGGGGCAAAGTTCAAAGGAGTTGTGCGGTCTAAGTTTATTTTTTTCACATAGAGGGTGGTGGGTGCCTGGAACGTGCTGCACCAGGGGCGGTGTTGGAGGCAGATACAATAGTGGCGTTTAAGACTTTTGGATATGCAGGGAATGGAGGGATATAGATTATGTGCATGCAGATAAGAGTTGGTCCAGTTTCAAATATGCAGACGACACAACAATAATTGGCCTCATCTCAGACAACAACGAATCACAATACCATCAAACAGTGGACAGCGCAGTCAAATGGTGCGCAGAAAACAACCTCCAGCTTAACACCTCAAAAACCTTAGAAATCATCATAGATTTAAGACGCAAACAAAACCTCAAACCCCCGGTCCATGTCAACTCCCATCCCATAAGCTCCACGAACTTATTTAAGTTTCTGGGCACCTATATCTGCAATAATCTAAAATGGCACATCAATGCAGACCACATCATCAAGAAAGGACAACAACGCCTATACTTCCTCAGACAACTCAAAAAGTTCAGAGTCCACAAACACCTCCTGGTCCGTTTCTATCAATCCATCATTGAAAGCATCATCACCTCCTCAATCACAGTCTGGTACGGAAACACTGACAGTCACTCACTACACAGAATACAGCGCATTGTCTCCAAGGCCTCTATGATCATCAACTCTCCCCTCCCCTCAATACATTACATTTACCTCCAACGTACCTCAAAACGGGCAACAAAGATCATCTCGGACCCCTCCCATCCAGCAAACCACCTTTTCCAGTCTCTCCCTTCAGGGAGGCGCCTTAGGTCACTTGCTACAAAATCCACCCGTTTTAAAAACAGTTTTTTCCCCTCAGCAATAAGAACACTTAATTCCAATAACTTTTTGACTTTTGATGTATACAGTGTCTTGTCTATGGTTTTTGTCTGTTCTTTTGCACTATGTATTGTTGGTGAGATTTGTGATGTGGTATGGATGCACTTTATTATTATGATTTGTGTTGTTATTAGTGTTCATTGTGACTAAAGCAGTGTACCATCATGTACCGAACCCAAATACCACCAACCCTGGTCGTGTGGCAAATAAAGATTCTATCTATCTATCATGGTTGGCACAGGCATTGTGGGCTGAAGGGCCTGTTGCAGTGTGACATGTTCATCTGTGGAGGGAAATGGACAGTCAACGTTTCATGAGAGGACCATTCTTCAGACTTGAATCGTCAGTTTAGTTTAACTGAGTCTCTCGGATTTTAGCATAAATATTGATCCCATTGGATCCCAAACTCTCGCTCCGTGTCAACTAGATGAAGGAGCAAGTTATTGGAAAAGACTCAAAGTTCTGGATTGATGCAGCGGGTCAGGCAAAATCTCTGGAGAACAGGTGAATACGTGAAGTTTTGGGTTTGGACCAGTATACGCTGTAGTCAGCATCAATAGTGCATTATATTGTAAGAAAGAACTGCAGATGCTGGTTTAAATCGAAGGTAGACACAAAATGCAAGAGTAATTCAGCAGGTGAGGCAGCATCTCTAGAGAGAAGAAGAAGGGTCTCAACCCGAAACGTCGCCCATTCCTTCTCTCCAGAGATGCTGCCTTACCCACTGAGTTACTCCAGCATTTTGTGTCTACTGTGCATTATATAGTGTTACAGTTACAGAGAAAAAGTGAAAGGTCTGCACTGAGGTAGGTTGGAAGATGAAACACTCCAGAGCCATTACAATCTTTGTGTCTCCACGATCAAAACCGAAAGGGGGAATATCAGAGGAAGTGAATGGATTAAAGTTTAAGTCAAGTTGAGTTTATTGTCATCTGTACAACTACAGTGAGGTACAGGTACAATGACAATCTTGTTTGCAGCAGCAACACAGGCACATAGACTCAGACAATGCAGTAAACATGAATTGTATGTAGTTTATATATAAATGACACAAATTTCTCCACACAGTAAAAACAAAGACTGATTTTTTTTTAAACGGGTCAGCAACGCAAAACGCAATTACACAATTAGAAAACAAAACTAGTCCATGGTAGTGCAAGCGGTGATACGTAGTGTCCCATAGCCGAGGTAGGATTAGGGTTGTGCAGATTGGTTCAAGAACTTGATGGTTGTGGGAAAAACCGCTGTTCCTGAACCTGGTTCTCCACAAATCTCCACAAGTTAAAGACTGAATCACTGAATATGGTGGAGGACCTGCGTTTAGATCTTTAGAAACATGTTCAGCGGGTGGCACGGTGGCGAGCGGTAGAGTTGATGCCTTACAGCACCAGAAACAACGCCATAGCCTATTGTCTATTGTAACCCGGGTTCAATCCTGACTACAGGTGCTGTCTGTACGGAGTTTGCACGTTCTCCCCATGACCTTGTGGGTATTCTCTGGGAGCTCCGGTTTCCTCCCACATTCCAAAGACGTACAGGTTGTAGGTTAGTTGGCTTCAGTAATAATTGTAAATTGTCCCTAATGTGTGGGATAGTGCTAGTGTACGGGGTGATCTCTGGTTGGCGTGGACTCGGTAGGTCAAAGGGCCTGTTGCCAGGCTATATCTATAAACTGAACTAAAATCTAAACTTCAAGGCCAGTTTGAGATTTGGAGGTAGTGTGTGTTGGTGCTTTAAGAGAGAGATGGGATGATGACATTTGCTCTTCAAACTCTTTGATGTGTTGTCTGCAGATGATGCTTCACCAGAGACCAATTCAACAATAATGAAAGTCAAACCCAAAACTTTGTCCATTTTCCCGTTGAATCAACTCGATCGAAGGGCTTTTAGGAACACTTTTTGGTCATCTGAAGAATATTGTGGGACTGAGTGATCTAAGAGTACAAGTACATAGTTCCCTGAAAGTGGCATCTCTGGAGAACATGGATAGGTCACATTTTGGGTCATGACCCTTCTTCAGACTCCAGAGTGTTCTCCAGAGATGCTTCCTGACCTGCCGAGTTACTCCAGCACTTTGTGTCCTTTTGTGTATTAACCAGCATCTGTATTTCTTTGTTTCTACATAGAAGTTGGGATCTTCCATTACAGTTGTACAAGGCGTTGGTGAGGCCGCATTTGGAGTATTGTGTTCAGTTTTGGTCACCCTGCTATAGGAAGGATGTCATTAAACTGGAAAGAGTGCAGAGAAGATTTACAATGATGTTGCACGGACTAGAGGGCTTGAGCTACAGGGAGAGGTTGGGCAGACTAGGACTTTTTTTCCTCGGGGCGCAGGAGGCCGAGGGGTGATCCTATACAGGTGTATAAAATCATGAGGGGAATAGATAGGGTGAAGGCGCAGTCATTTTCCCAGCAGAGGTAAATCAAGTACTGGACACCTTGGGTTTAAGGTGAGAGGGGGATGATTTAATAGGAACCAGAGGGGCAACTTTTCTCACAGACGGTGGTGGGTGAATGGAACGAGCTGCCAGAGGAGGTAATTGAGACAGATAGATAAATACTTAAATCTTTTGGACAGGTAGATGGATGAGAAAGGTTTAGAGGGATATGGGCCAAATGCAAGTAAATAAATCTAGCTTAGATGGAACATCTTGGTCAGCTTGGTCGAGTTGGGCTGAAGGGCCTGATACCATGACTGTGACTCTGGACCTGATGCTAGAGATGGGTTTTAAAACACAAAGAACACTATTTAGAGTTCCGTCCACTGAGTAAAATCTGTTTAAGGCTCCATGGACATTTTATAATCCTCTGTATTAGAACAGTCGAGCACAGGAACAGGCCTTTTGGGCTGAACACAATGTTTGCACTGAACACGATGCCAGGCTAAACTAATCGCCTCTGCCTGCACATGATCCATATCCCTCCATTCCCTGCATATCCGTGCCTATCCAAAAACCTCTTAAACACCTCTGCCTCCACCACCACCCCCCGTTGCAGTGCGTTCCATGCCCTCACCACTGTGTAAACAAATACATGCCCCGCACATCTCCTTTAAACTTTGCCCCTCTCACCTTAGGCTCCTATCTGCCTGTATATAATCCATACCCTGCCTATCCAAAAGTCAAACGTCACTATCGTATCAGCCTCCTTCACCATCTCTGGTAGTGTGTTCCTAGCACCCCCCACCCTCTGTGTAAAAAATTTTTTTTTAAATGCCCCACACAACTCCTTTAAACTTTGCCTCTCTCACCATAAAGCTCTGCCCTCTGGTCTTTGCATTTTCACCCTGGTTGAAAAAGGTTCTGACTGTTGACCTCATCTATGCCTCTCATAATTTTACATAATTTATCTGGTCTCCCCTCAACATCCAATGCTCAGAGAAAGCAATCCAAGTCTGACCTATCTCTCCTTAGAGTTTAAAACTCTAAAGTACTTTGGGGTTGAGGGGAGTCCGTGCATTTACGTTGAATTGACCAGATTAAAGATGGCGGCGCAGTGGTAGAGTTGCTGCCTTACAGCGCTAGAGACCTGGGTTTGATCCTGACTGCGGGTGCTGTCGGTACGGAGTTTATATGTTCTCCCCGTGACCTGCTTGGGTTTTCTCTGGAATCTCCAGTTCCCTCTCATACTCCAAAGATGTGCAGGTTTGTATAATTATAAATTGCCACTCGCGTATGTAGGATAGTATTAGTGTGCGGGGATCGCTGGTCGGCGCGGACTCGGTGGGCCGAAGGGGCTGTATCCACGTTGTATCTCTAAACTAAACTAAATTCTTCTGTTTCGGTTTTGTTGCATTGTGGATGTTTAGATATTGAGACTATTTGGCAAAGTGTCAAGGAAAAATTGGAAAGCCAATCTCTGTAATTTGAAGCTGCCTGTGTTGAATAGTCTAACAATGAAGTGCTGGCTGATATGTCATGTCAGACTGTATAAATAATACAGGTGGTGCGATGATAGTTGTTGTGCATTTGCTCTACAAGTGATTGAGGCTCTTTATCTGGCTTATTTGCCCAGATTTTAAGGTCTATTTGTGCGCAGCTTACAACCCAGCGGTATGAACGCTGATTTCTGTAATTTCAAGTAACCCCTGCATTCCCTCCCCAACCCCAGTTGTCCTGCAGTTCTACTGTTCACATCCATCCCTGTATCCATCTTGTTATCATATTGTCCCCAGACAACAATGGGCCATTATGGGCTCCACCCTTCCTTGAGTTTAGTTTAGTTTATTGTGACATGTCAAAAGCCGTCTTGGTCATCTGTTGCCAACCCTAATTTGTTCTGGCCTTTTCCTACCTCCAGTTGCCCTCCTCCCCCCCCCCACCTCTACTTTCAGTCTGCAGAAGGGTCCCAACCTGAAACATCACCCATCCTTTTTCTCCAGAGATTCTGCTGACCCACTGAGTTCCTTCAGCACTTTGCGTCTAACATCCTGCAATATCTCCAAGCACTTCCCACGAATTTTAACAAACCAAATTGTCAAAGACTAGAGGATATAGCTTTAAGGTGAGAGGGGAAAGGTTTGAAGGAGATGTACGGAGCAAGTTTTTTTTTTTACACATTGGTTGGTGCCTGCAATGCGCTGCCAGGGCTGGTGGTGGAGGAAGATTTGATAGTGGTGTTTAGAGGCTTTAAGATAGGCGCATGGATATGGAGAGACATGGATCACGTGCAGTTTGATTTAGCATCGTGTTTGTATAAAAATTGCTGACTGAAGGTCCTGTTCCTATGCTGTACATTTCTGTGTTCTATGATTATAAATAAAGGGGTTACCTGGCATAACTGATAAATTGTTTGTTATATATTTTATCTGTGTGTTAGAATGCAGAACAGTACAGAACATGAACAGGCCCTTCGGTCTACAATGTGTGTGCCAAGTTAACTGATCTCTTCTGCCTGTACATGATGCATATCCTATTCCCTGCCCTAACATGTGGCCTATCTCAAATCCTCTTGAATGGCACTATTGTATCTGCCCCCACTACCATCCCTGGCAGTGCGTTCCAGGCACCCATCACCCAATCCACGTTGCAGGACTCTATGACTAAGTAGGATTTTAATGTTCCATTCCCAAAGCAAATGACAATTATACTTAAATCTGTTCTCTCTTGACTCTTGAGACTTGATGATATGGGGTCTGTTTTCCCATAGGTGTAGGAAGCTGAGGGGTGATCAGATAAAATCATGAGGGGCATGGGTAAGGTGAATAGCCACAGACCTTGTCCGGGTGTAGGGGATTCTAAATCTAGAGGCATAGATTTAAGGTGAGAAGGGAACCTTAGGGGCTTCTTTTTCACATAGAGGGTGGTGGGTCTAAGGAATGAGTTGCCAGAGGAGGTGGGTGAGGCAGGTGCTATAACAACACTTAAAATACATTGGGGCAGGTTCATGGATAGGAATAGTTGAGAGGGATATGGGCCAAATGCATCCAAAGGTTTTGAGCGCAGGCAAGTAGGACTAGTTTGGTTGGGCAACTTGATCAGCATGGATGAGTTAGACTGATGAGTAAAATCAGTCAGATGGTGAAAATTAGCCCAAAGTATGATTAGCCTTGGCCTTTCTTGCACCGTTCATGAACACTGGGAGTTTGAAGAAGGGTCCTGACCCAAAACATTGCCTCTCTATCAGGGGATCGAGGACCAGAGGAGGGGAATTGAGGACCAGAGGACATGGGTTCAAGGTGAAGGGGAAAAGATTGAATAGGAATCCGAGGGGTAACTTTCTCACACAAAGGGTGGTGGGTGTATGGAACAAGCTGCCAGAGGAGGTAATTGAGGATGGGACTATCCCATCGTTTAACAGTTAGACAGGTACATGGATGGGACAGGTTTGGAGGGATATGGACCAAGTGCAGGTAAGTGGGACTAGTGTAGCTGGAACATTGTTGGCCGGTGCGGGCAGGTTGGGCTGAAAGGCCTGTTTCCACATTGTATCACTCTATGACTCTAAGTCCTCCAGAAATAGTCATACCCACAGAAACAGGTCCTTTGGCCGTAACTGCCCATGCTGACTAAGGTGCCCCATCTACGCTAGTCGTAACTGTCCATGTTTGGCCCATATCCCTATAAACTGAGCTGAACTACTATCTACTTAATTGGAGACCCTCGAACTATCATTGCTTGGAATTTATTGGAATTTATCTTGCACTAAACATTATTCACATTATTCTCTTTATTATGTACCTGTACACTGTGGCTAGCTCAATTGTAATCATCTATAGTCTTTCCGCTAACTGGTTAGCCCATAACAAAAGCTTTTCACAATACCTCGGTGCACGTGACAATAAACTAGACTAAACCTTTCCTATCCATGCACCTGTCTAAATGTATTTTAAAATGTTGTGATAGCATGTGCTTCAACTACCTCTTCTGCCTGACCCACTGAGTTACTCAAGATTCCAGCATCTGCAACTCCTTGTGTCTCCAACACCAGGAGTCTTGTGTATTTAGAGTAATTTTATGTCCTCTTCAGTTCGTTGAGGGTGAGTGAACACAGAGAGATATTGAACTGGTTCGATGCCTCATCGCCGTTTGAAAGAGGTTGCATTTAAACACCAATTAAATGAATGAAGAGCTGATCAAATTTGCCAAGCTTCGTTTGCAAGTTAATCTGTTCCGTGAGCTTAATTGTTTAAAAGACATAGCATGGAAACGGGCCCTTTGGCCCACCAAGTCCACGCCAATCATCGATCAACTAGTTCACACTAGTTATAGAGTCATACAGCATGGAAACAGGCCCTTCGGCACAACTTGCCCACGCCGACCAAGATGTCCCATCAACACTAGTCTGACTTGCCTGTGTTTAGCCCATATCCCTCTAAACCTGTCCTAACCATGTATGTGTCTAATTATTTCTTAAACATTACGACAGTCCCTGCCTCAACTACCTTCTGTTCCTTACATTACCAACCCTTTGCGTGAAAAAGTAAACCCTCAAATTCCTATAAAATCTTTCCCCTTTCAACTTAAACCTTTGACCTCTGTTTACTACTCTGGGCAAGAGATGCTGTGTGTCTACTCGATCTATTCCTGTCATGATTTTATACACCTCTGTAAAATCACCCCTCCTCCTGCACTCCAGGGCACAGAGCACAGCTTGCTCAACCTCTTCCTATAGCTCAGACCCTCAAATCCTCATCTTCTATATTATCCCACTTTCTCAACCACTCCCAACACACTAGGGGGCAATTTACAGAGGCCCCAATTAACCCACAAACCCGCACGTCTTTAGGATGTTGGAGGAACCTGGAGGAAACCCTCGCGGTCACAAGATAAAAATGCACAAACTCCACACGGACAGCACCCGAGGTCAGGAATGAACCCGTGTCTCTGGCACTGTGTGGCAGTAGCTCCACTGTGTCGTCCAACAAAAGAAATTAGTATAGTTTAGTTTAGAGAGACAGCGTGGAAACAGGTCCTTCGGCCCACCGGGTCTGCGCCGACCAGCGATCCCCGCGTATTAATACTATCCTTCACGCACTAGGGACAATTTACACTTATACCAAACCAATGAACCTCCATACCTGTATGTCTTTGGAGTTTCCTCCGAAACCGAAGATCTTGGAGAAAACCCACGCAGATCACGGGGAGAAGGTATAAACTCGTTTATAAAGACAGCACTCGTAGTCGGGATGGAACCCGGGTCTCTGGCGCTGCAAGAGCTGTGAGGCAGCAACTCTACTGCTGCGCCACCGTGTCGAGTTAAACTGTGTTTGTAGCTGGAGGTCAGATTGAGTTATTAATTACGTTCTAAGAGAATTTCTTGCTCTCTACTCTGTTTCAGAACAAGCTTGCCAGCACCGATGTTTTCCAGAGATGACTTCAGTATTTGGAGTATTCTGCGCAAGTGCATCGGAATGGTGAGCACAACTAGTGGTTGTGTGGGTGTTTATAGATGCAAATCAGAGAAGATTCAAATGAATTGAATTGAATTGAATACATTTTATTAGCCAAGTATGTATACATACAAGGAATTTGCCCTTTGTGCTTTGCTCGGAAGTAACAACACGATATACAGTAGACAATTAAAAATAAAACTTTATCATTTAAACATGTGAAGAATTGTATAAAATTCCAGAGCAAAATGAGGCTACAGACTTTTGGTTGTTGAGTAGAGCTACTGCTCGTCAAAAAAAAACGTTTTTATGCCTGGCTGTGGTGGCTTTGACAGTTCGGAGTCGCCTTGCAGAGGGAAGTGATTCAAAGTGTTTGTGGCCAGGGTGAGAGGGATCAGAGATGATCTTGCCCGCTCGCTTCCTGGCCTTAACAGTGTACAGTTCGTCAAATGGTGGAAGTTTGCAGCCAACAACCTTCTCGGCTGATCGAACGATTCGCTGCAGCCTCCGGATGTCGTGCTTGGTGGCTGAGCCAAACCAGACCATGATGGAGAAGGCAGTATAAAATTGGACCATCATTGCCTGTGGCAGATTGTGCTTCCTCAGCTGCCGCAGGAAGTACATCCTCTGTTGTGCCTTTTTGACTGTGGAGTATATGGTAGCCCCCCATTTAAGGTCCCTGGTGATGATGGTTCCAAGGAACTTAAACGACTCCATAGATGTGACTGTGGTGTTGTTGATGGGGAGTGGGGGGAGCTCTCCTAAAGTCTACAATCAATTCCACTGTCTTAAGAGCATTGAGCTCCAGGTGTTGCGATGGCACCAGGACGCCAGCTGTGTCACTTCCTGTCTGTAGGTGGATTCCTCCCCATCCTGGATCAGTCCAATCAGGGTTGTGTCGTCCGCAAATTTGAGAAGCTTGACAGAGGTGTCTGTGGAGGTGCAGCCGTTGGTGTAGAGAGAGTAAAGGAGAGGAGAGAGTACGCAGCCTTGCGGTGCTCCTATGCTGAGGGTCAGCGGGTCCAAGATGTGCTTTCCCAGCCTCACATACTGCTCCTGTCTGTCAGGAAGTTGGTGATCCACTGACAGAGGGGTTCAGGCACAGTCAACTGGGAGAGTTTGGAGTGTAGTAGCTCTGGCACAATGGTGTTGAATGCAGAGCTAAAATCCACAAACAAAATCCTTGCATAGGCCCCCTAGGTGCTGGAGGATGAAGTGCAGGCCTAGGTTTGATTGCGTCATCCACTGATCTATTTGCCCAGTATGCAAACTGCAGAGGGTCCAGCAGGGGGTTTGTGATATTTTTCAGGTGGGCCAGCACGAGGTTTTTAGATAGGTACATGAAAATGCAGGGATATGGATCATGGATCATGTGCAGGCAGAGGAGATTAGTTTAACTTAACGTCATGTTCAGCATGGGTGCTGTGGGCCAAAGGGCCTGTTCCTGTGCTGTACTATTAAACATAGAAAAAAAATAGGTGCAGGAATAAGAGTAGGCCATTCGGCCCTTCAAGCCGTGTCATGGGAAGCATTCACGGTACTATTCAATATGATTATGGCTGATCATCCAAAATCAGTACCCTGCTTTTTCCCCAATATCCCTTGATTCCCTGTTCCTGGATCCCTATTCCATGTTCTATTAAAATACAGACTATTTCAAATGTCTGCGGAGCCTTAAACAGAATTTACTCAGTGGACAGAACTCCAAGTGGTGTTCTTTGACTTCAGAGACCCATCTCTAGAATCAGATGCAGAGTCACAGTCACAGAAACAGCCAAACTTGTCCACGTTGACCAAGATACCCTATATAAGCTGGTTCCATTTACCTGCGTATTCTTTTATTAAACTGTAGTGATGGCACCAACATATATCACTCGACAAGTGGTATAGGGGCATCAGTGGGTTAGACAGTTCGATTTAGCTCTTAGGGCTAATGGGATCAAGGGATAAGGGGAGAAAGCAGGAACGGGGTACTGATTTTGGATGATCAGCCATGATCATATTGAATGGCGGTGCTGGCTCGAAGGGCCGAATGTCCTACTCCTGCACCTATTTTCTATGTTTCTAACCATTATCCCAGAATGGAGATTTCAAATACTAGAGGGCTGAGCTTTAAGGTGAGAGGAACAACATTTCAAGATGAGCGGGGTGGTTTTTAACGCAGGGTAGTGAATGCTTGGAAGACGTTGCCAGGGGCGGTGGTGGAGGCAGATACAATAGAGGCATTTAAGCGGCTTTTGGCCCATATCCCTATATACCCTTCCTAATCATAAATCTGTCCAAATGTCTTTTAAGAGTTGTAATTGCATCCACTTCTATAGCTTCCTTTGGCAGCTCCTTCCAGTTATGGACTACCCTCTGATTGACAAAAATGTTCCTGAGATCCATCTTAAATCCCTTCCCTCTCTCCTTAAGCCTGTGCCCTCCAGATTTAGACTCACCACTGTAAGGGAAAAGGACTGAGTGTTCAGAATCCTCTACCCTGGGAATAAGTCTGAATATTTAAGAGACAATTGGACAGGTACATGGAAAGGATAGGTCATAGACATATAGTGTGGAAACAGTCCCTTCGGCCTAACCTGCCCACTCCAACCAACATATTCCATCTACACTAGCCCCGCCTCTCTATGTTTGGCCCCTATCAGTCTAAACCTATCCTATCCATGTACCTGTCTAAATGTTTCTTAAACATTGCGATAGTACTGGCCTCAACTACCTCCTCCGGCAGCTCGTTCCATACATCTACCACCCTTTGTGTGAACAAATTACCCTCAGGTTCCTATTAATTCTTTCTCCCCTCACCTTAAACCTATATCTTCTGGTTCTCGATTCTGGGCAAGAGACTCTGTGCGTCCACCCGATCTATTCTTGTCATGATTTTATACAACTATAAGATCACCTCACATACTCCTGTGCTCCAAGGAATACAGTCCCAATGTGCTAAAGTCTCCCTATATCTCAGGCCCTCGAGTCCTGGCAACATCCTCATAAATCTTCTCTGTACCTTTTCCAGCTTGACAACAAGTTTTTTATAATATGGTGCCCAAAACTGAACACAATAGTGAAGAAGGGTCTCGACCTGAAACGTCACCTATTCCTTTTCTCCAGCGATGTTGCCTGACCCGCTGAGTTACTCTGGCATTTCGTGTCCATCTTCACTGAACACAATACTCTAAATGTGGCCTAACCAACGTCTTAGATAACTGCAACATGACCTCCCAACTTCTATACTCAAAATTTATAGCGATATGGGCTAAACGCGGGGAAGGTGGGATTAGTGTAGATAGGGCGTGTTCGTCGGCGAGGGCAGGTTGGGTCGAAGGACCTGTTTCCATGATGCGTGACTCTATTTAGGTGTGTTTGCTGTGTAAAGGTCACAGCAAGGTCACCTGCAAATTCTCTGTTGCAGGAGCTGTCGAAGATTGCGATGCCGGTGATATTTAACGAGCCACTGAGCTTTCTCCAGCGACTCACAGAATACATGGAGCATACGTACCTCATCCATGAAGCAATCAGCTCCCGGACTTCACTGGACAGGATGCAGGTACGTCTGCTGTTCGCTGAAACACTGCTGTGTACCACAAAGTTTCTGTTCCACACACTGGCAAAGGATATGGACCAGTATAGCCCAGGGACAGGTCCTTTGGCCCACAATGTCCATGCCCAATGATGTCAGGTAAAATAAATGTGTATGAAAGAACTGCAGATGCTGGTTAATACTAAAATAGAGACAAAGTGCAGGAGTAACTCAATGGGTCAGGCAGCATCTTTTAGTTGACTTTAGTTTAGAGATAAGGCGTGGAGGCAGGCCCTTCGTCCCATCTAGTCCACACAGACCAGCGATCACCCTGTACACTAGCACTATCCGACACTAAGGAGAATTTACAATTTTTACTAAAGTCAAATGAACTTGCAAAACCTGCACGTCTGTGAAGTGTGGAAGGAAACTGGAGCACCCGGGGAAAACCCATGCAATCACGGGGAGAACGTACAAACTCCGTACAGACAATACTCGTAGTCAGGATGGAACCCGGGTCTCTGGCTGCGCCACCATGCCACCCGTGAACAGGCACCATGAGTAAAGGTATCTCCTTTTCTCCAGACATGCTGCCTGACCCGCTGAGTTGCTCCAGCATTTTGCACCTTTCTCAAGTTAAACTAATCTTCACCGTGTGGGTTTTCTCTGGGTGCTCCAGCTTCTTCCCATATTACAAAGGCGTGCAGGTGTGTAGGTTAATTGGCCTCTGTAAATTGTCGCTAGTGTGTAGGATAAAACTAGTGTTGGTCTGCACGGACTTGGTTGGCCGAAGGGTCTGCTTCCACACTATAACCATATAACCATATAACCATATAACCATAACAGCACGGAAACAGGCCATCTCGGCCCTTCAAGTCCGTGCCGAACATTTAAATTTTTTTTTTTTTTTTTTTTTTTTTAAATTAAAAATAAAATACTTCCCCCTAGTCCCATCTACCTGCACTCAGACCATAACCCTCCATTCCTTTCCCGTCCATATACCCATCCAATCTATTTTTAAAGGATAACATCGAACCTGCCTCCACCACTTCCACTGGAAGCTCATTCCACACAGCAACCACTCTCTGAGTAAAGAAGTTCCCCCTAATGTTCCCCCTAAACTTCTGTCCCTTAATTATCAAGTCATGTCCCCTTGTTTGAATCTTCCCTACTCTCAATGGGAAAAGCTTATCCACGTCCACTCTGTCTAACCCGCTCATAATTTTAAAGACCTCTATCAAGTCCCCTCTTAACCTTCTGCGCTCCAAAGAATAAAGACCTAACTTGTTCAACCTTTCTCTGTAACTTAGTTGCTGAAACCCAGGCAACATTCTAGTAAATCTCCTCTGTACTCTCTCTATTTTGTTGACATCCTTCCTATAATTAGGCGACCAAAATTGTACTCCATACTCCAGAATTGGCCTCACCAATGCCTTGTACAATTTTAACATTACATCCCAACTTCTATATTCAATGCTCTGATTTATAAAGGCCAGCACACCAAAAGCTTTCTTTACCACCCTATCTACATGAGATTCCACATTCAGGGAACTATGCACAGTTATTCCTAGATCCCTCTGTTCAACTGCATTCCTCAATTCGCTACCATTTACCGTGTACGTCCTATTTTGATTTGTCCTGCCGAGATGTAGCACCTCACATTTGTCAGCATTAAACTCCATCTGCCATCTTTCAGCCCACTCTTCCAAATGGCCTAAATCTCTCTGTAGACTTTGAAAATCTACTTCATTATCCACAACACCACCTATCTTAGTATCATCTGCATACTTACTAATCCAATTTTCCACACCTTCATCCAGATCATTGATGTACATGACAAACAACAGTGGACCCAACACAGACCCCTGAGGCACCCCACTAGTCACCAGCCTCCAACCTGACAAACAGCCATCCACCATTACTCTCTGGCATCTCCCATTCAGCCACTGTTGAATCCATCTTGCTACTCCACCATTAATACCCAACAATTGAATCTTCTTAACCAACCTTCCATGAGGAACCTTGTCAAAGGCCTTACTGAAGTCCATATAGACAACATCCACTGCTTTACCCTCATCTATTTCCCTAGTAACCTCTTCGAAAAATTCAAGAAGATTAGTCAAGCATGACCTTCCAGGCACAAATCCATGTTGACTGTTCCTAATCAGACCCTGCTTATCCAGATGCTTATATATATTATCTTTAAGTATCCTTTCCATTAATTTGCCCACCACTGACGTCAAACTAACAGGTCTATAATTGCTAGGTTTACTCTTCGAACCCTTTTTAAACAACGGAACAACATGCGCAGTACGCCAATCCTCCGGCACTATTCCCGTTTCTAATGACATTTGAAATATTTCTGTCATAGCCCCTGCTATTTCTACACTAACTTCCCTCAATGTCCTAGGGAATATCCTGTCAGGACCTGGAGACTTATCCGTTTTCATATTTTTCAAAAGTGTCCGCACCTCCTCTTCTTTGAATCTCACAGTTTCCATTGCTACTCTGCTTGTTTCCCTTACCTCACATAATTCCATATCCTTCTCCTTCGTGAATACCGAAGAAAAGAAATTGTTCAATATCTCCCCCATCTCTTTTGGCTCTGCAGATAGCTGTCCACACTGACTCTCTAATGGACCGATTTTATTCCTTGTTATCCTTTTGCTATTAATATAGCTGTAGAAACCCTTTGGATTTACTTTCACCTTACTTGCCAAAGCAACCTCATATCTTCTTTTAGCTTTTCTAATTTCTTTCTTAATATTCTTTTTACATTCTTTATACTCCTCAAGCACCTCATTTACTCCATGCTGCCTATAATTATTGTAGATCTCTCTCTTTTTCCGAACCAAGTGTCCAATTTCCCTTGAAAACCATGGCTCTTTCCATTTTTTACTATTTCCTTTCAACCGAACAGGGACATAAAGATTCTGTACTCTTAAAATTTCACCCTTAAATGTCCTCCATTTTTCTTCTACATCCTTCCCATAAAACAACATGTCCCAATTCACTCCTTTTAAATCCTTTCGCATCTCCTCAAAGTTAGCCTTTCTCCAAACAAAAATCTCAACCCTAGGTCCAGTTTTGACCCTCTCCATAATTATATTGAAACTAATGGTATTGTGATCACTGGACCCGAAGTGCTCCCCGACGCATACCTCCGCCACTTGCCCTGTCTCATTTCCTAACAGGAGGTCCAGCACTGCCCCTTCTCTAGTAGGTACCTCTATGTATTGCTGCAAAAAACTATCTTGCACACATTTTACAAACTCCAAACCATCCAGCCCTTTTACAGAATGTGTTTCCCAGTCTATGTGTGGAAAATTGAAATCTCCCACAATCACTACCTTGTGCTTACTACTAATATCTGCTATCTCCTTACATATTTGCTCTTCCAATTCTCGCTCCCCATTTGGCGGTCTATAATACACCCCTATAAGTGTTGCTACACCTTTCCCATTTCTCAGTTCCACCCAAATAGCCTCCCTAGACGAGCCCTCTAATCTATCCTGCCAAAGCACTGCTGTAATATCTTCCTTGACAAGCAATGCAACACCCCCACCTCTTGCCCCTCCAATTCTATCACCCCTGAAGCAACGAAATCCTGGAATATATAGTTTCCAATCACATCCCTCCTGCAACCATGTTTCACTGATCGCCACAACATCATACTTCCAGGTGTCAATCCAGGCTCTAAGCTCATCCACCTTTCTTACAATGCTCCTAGCATTAAAATATACACATTTAAGAAACCCACCACCACTTATTCTCTGTTTATTATCTTTTTCTTCTTTCTCCCCTACATTTTGAGTCCGAGTGCTTCCCTTCTCTGCCTCCTGCCTCCCACATTTTCCACTAGCTTTCTCTATTTGAGTCCCTCCCCCCAACCGTTCTAGTTTAAAGTCTCCCCAGTAGCCTTTGCAAATCTCTCTGAACGAAACCTCTCCTTATAGCAAACACCTCCTAATCCAGACATCATTATGGTAATGATAGATACAAAGTGCTGTAGCAACTCAGCGTGTCAGGCTGCGTCTCTGGAGAAAAAGGAATAGGTGACTTTTCTGGTCAGGACCCTTCTTCTGAAGAAGGGTCCCGATCCGAAACATCACCTATCCTTTTTCTCCAGAGATGCTGCTTAACGCATTGAGTTACTCCAGCACTTTGTGTCTATCTTTGATATAACCAGCATCTGCAGTTCTTTGTTTCTACATCATTATGGTAAACCTCATGCACCCTCTCCAAAATCTCCACATCTTTCTTGTAACAGGGCAACCAAAACTGACACAATATTCCAAAAGCTGCATCATGACTTCCTGACTATTACGCTACCTATGCAAGCAATACCATATACTGTTGTTACAGTAGGCTGTGGGGGCCGTCAATGGATATTTTTAAGGCAGAAATAGATAGATTCTTGATGAGTAAGGGTGTGATGGGTTATGGGGAGAAGGCAGGAGAATGAGGATAGCAGGGAAAGATAGATGGTCGAATGCCGGAGTAGACTTGATGGGCCAATTGGCCTCATTCTGCTCCTATTACATATGAATATGAACGTATGAACTTTACCACTCCATCTACTTGTTTAATTTTGCCAGTTACTTGCTAATTATTTCTCATGACTGCCTTCCTCATTTCTGTTTTATGCCCCTCTTTATGCTTTTTATACTCCTGACTCGCCTCTCCCTTCATTAGTGAATGCTTACTTCCCCTGTATAAAAATAATTTGCCCCACAGGTTCCTATTAAATCTTTCCCCTCTAACTTTAAACCTACACTCTCTTGTTTTAGATTGGATTGGCTTACCCTGGGATAAAGGGGAATAGATAGGATGAATGAACAGTATTTTCCCCAAGGTAGAGGAATCAAGAACTCGAGGGCATTGTTTAACATGAGAGGGCAAAGATTTAATAGGGACCTGAGGGAACAACATTTAAAAGACATTTGGAGAGTACATGGATAGGTAAGGTTCAGAGGGATGTAGATACAAAGAACCACAGAAATGCTGGAGTAACTCAGCGGGTCAGGCAGCATCTCTGGAGAAAATGGATAGGTGACGTTATGGGTCCAGACCCTTTTTCAGATCTGACCCAAAACGTCACCATGATCTCTGGAGATGCTGCCTGACCCACTGAACTACTCCAGCACTTTGTGTCCAGCTAACGTTTAGAGAGAATGTGTAGAAATGAACTGCAGATGCTGTTTTATACCAAATATAGACACAAAATGCTGGAGTAACTCAGCAGGTCAGGTAGCATCTCTGGAGAAAATGGAGAGATTTCAGGTCGGGTCAGAAGAAGGGTCTCGACCAAAAAGGTTACCTGTCTTCCAGACATGCTGCCTGACCCGCTGAGTCACTCCAGCACAGTGTCCATTTAAGGTTTAGAGGGATATGGGCCAAACGCAGGCAGGTGGGACTGGTGCAGATGGAGCATCTTGGTCTCCGGAGGGCCTGGTTCCGTGCTGTATGACTGTCCAACTCTAATCGATCCTTTCTGCACTTTTTATTTTTCGGACAACAGTGTGTGGCAGCTTTTGCGGTTTCAGCCGTGGCATCTCAGTGGGAGAGAACGGGGAAGCCATTTAACCCTCTCCTTGGTGAGACCTATGAACTTATCAGGTGAGCAATATGTTCGCTTCACTCATTCACCTTGACCAGTGTTTCAGTGATGCACTGCCAATGTGTCAATTCACCTCCACAAGTGTTGGAGGCAAAGATCATTAGGGCAGCATGGTGGCGCAGCGGTAGAGTTGCTGCTTCACAGCCGCAGAGACACGGGTTCGATTCTGACTAAGGGGTTTGTCTGTACGGAGTTTGTATATTCTCCGCGTGACTGCGTGGGTTATCTCCGGGTGTTCCGGTTTCCTCCCACACTCCAAAGACTTGCAGGTTTGTAGGTTAATTGGCTTGGCATAATTATAAATTGTCCCCAGTGCGTAGGATAGTCATAGTGTGCAGGGATCACTGGTCGGCAAGGACTCAGTTGGCCACAGTGCCTGGTTCCGCGCTGTATCTCTAAATTAAACTAAACTGAACATCAGTTCCTTTCAGAAGGAGGTGAAAGTGATGTCACAGGTAGATAGGGTGGTCAAGAAGGCTTTCGGCATATTGGCCTTCATCAGTATTGAGTATAAATGTTGGGACTTTATGTTACTGTTGTACAAGACATTGGTGAGGCCAACGGCAGAAAACCCGGGGGGGCCAGGGGGGACTTGTCCCCTCCATGTTTTCAGAGGTGGGGGATAGTCCCCCTCACGTTAACTGTCTTCGTGACTGTTAACTGCCATCGATCCCATTCCTGCATCCTTAGTAATTATAATTGTGTCACATTGTTTTCGTGTCAGAGGAATGGAATGGAGTGTTAAATGCCTCGAATCATCTGAGTTTTAATGACTGTCTATCTCCCATTAATTTTATTCAAAGGAACGTGAAATACTTGAAGCAAGGTCCCTTCACGAAAACGATGTGTTAACTGTCTGCCATTGTTGCATCGAAATCCATTCATTAATCCTCATAATATAATTGTATGAACTGACCTTGCTTCAAGTATGATGCGTTCCTTTGAATTAAATTAACGGGAGATGCATTTAAAATGTCAGGCGCGAGCACAATTATCATTTGAACTTGTGGAGGCTGATTTGTGAACATCGAAATGTCTGACAGTCCAATGCGGAGATGTTTGAAGAGAAGGCATCCAGACAATACTTCATTTCAAAAGGAGAAACAAAGAACACTGCATTCATTTTTCATGCGGGTACCACTTTCCAAAAGATATATTTTATGTGCTGATCTCAACTACCTATCTTTTCTCATTTCACTTTTATATTTTGTATGAATATTATTGCATGGAAGAAACTGCAGATAATCTACCATATTATGTGTGAGCAGCCCGTTCTTATTCAGTGATACCATCCATGAAAGAATGCTACTTAATCATATAGTTTACCCGGGACTTGCACTTATATCATTACAGAGGCTTGCGACGTTCATCGGCTCTACAGTTTGCAATTAATGACAGGAAACAAACTTCATTCCAATGTACATTTTAGGGTGAAAGTTCCCTTCGGCGTTTTAAGTGCATTAGATAAACCTGTCATAAAAATAACAGAAATCATATTTACTAATTGAAACTTAACTTCTGGCAAATTTTCAATGATTTAACAATTTGAACTTTGTAATGTAACCAGCTTTTAAACACAAACTTTCCAGTTTTAACTTCTAAGTGAAATATCGATGTTCTAAAGAAGTCGAGCTGTAGCTGACTAAATTTAAAATTGGCGAGAAAGCGCAACTATTATGTTCAGGTTTTCCAATGTATTTTTATTCGCCTCTGTAATAATTTGGGGGAAATAAAATAGTTGACATGACAATTTAAACACAGACACAATCGTAAACTGACAATTCACACTTGTTGTATTGATGTAAATGCGAGGACAGAACTTGTGGGCGGAAAGTTCCAATGTTTTGTGTTTTGATTCTGTCAATGAACCTCGCAGTGTAATATATAAGCAAAGATTCCCATCTGTTAGCCATCTAGCAACAGATGGGGAAAGAGCCATTGGTCAGGCTGGTAAAGTGAAGGCTCCTGCAGGGGTTCCTGCTGTTGCCTTGGGGAATTAGTGGGGGAATCTGCTGCTGTTGGGATCTCCGTGAGAACCGGATCGAAATATAAAGTAAAGTAAATTTATTTATATAGCACTTTTCAATCAATTTCAATCAAAGAAGCCAAAGTGCTTTACAGAGAAAATTATCCATATAAATAATAAAGAAGTAGAAAAAAATGACACAACACACTATAAGAGATTCACCACGAACATCCCCCCCACAGCAGAAACTACACTCTCCACTGTGAGGGAAGGCACTAAAATGTCCAGTCCTCCTCCTCCTAGTCCACCCGAGGTCGGGGCCAGTTTGAGGCCACCGCAGCCAGTCACTGCAACGGCAGCCCGATGTTTATAGGCCCACCCGCCGGGAAGCTGGAACACCGGCATCGGGTGGAAAAGTCCTCAGCGGCCTTGAAGTGTCTGGAGCAGCCGCTGCTTCCCTGGAGACTGCGACGCCCGTAGTCTTCAGGCCGCGCCGGTTGGAGCTTCGACTCCCCGGTGTTATTGATCCAGCGCCACCCGCCCGCGGCGGGATGCCCTCAAACCACAGACCGCAGACCACAGACCGCAGACTCGATGTTGGTGGTCGGCGGTCAGATTCCAGACGGCGTGTATTTGGAAGTTTTCACTTGTCTAAATGAATATAACTAGGTGTTAATAATACTAATAAAATATTATAATTAAGTGTTAATGATACTAATAAAGTGTTGCTAAATACCAATTCTTGTGAATCAAACTTTCATTGCAACCCTTTTTTACAAATTTCTAACATTTTATGAGGGAATTTGAATTTGTATGAACTACATTTCTAAGTTCTTTATTAGAGAAATCCATACATTTTATTTTTTTTACTTGGGTCTCATTTATGTTCATGAATGTTGTAATCAGATATTGGCGTTACATGAAGTAATTGACAAAAATTGAATACAATTGAATTCAGATTGTGTCTTGAAGTTATGAATGTATGATTTCCATCATGAATCATTTCCAAATAGAGGGAGGGAATCTCCACCTGTAGATTGAATTGAATTTCCTTTATTGTTATTCAAACAAGCCTGAACAAAATTTTGTGCATGACAGTTGCATAGAAAAATAGAAAATAGGTGCAGGAGGAGGCCATTCGACCCTTCGAGCCAAAGACAACAAAACACACAATTACAGAGACCAAATGCTTCTGCAGATTATAAAGCAATTTTATTAACTAATTGACACCCTCTATTTTTACAGCTGGCAATTGGGGAAAAAAATGTTTAATACATCCAAGAATACAACGTTTTAGGTTGCATATAATGCAGATCATTTATATATTGCTTGGTTTTAATAGCTCGTACTGTAATTTCCGTACTAGAGTACCACAGATTAAAAAAAACACTGGACATCATGCTGGACAGTGAACAACATAATATAGGACAGGACAAGCTGCTTGAAAGTGTCCTGTCCTATATTATGATGTCGTGTTTTTTAAATCTGTGGTACAGATCTGCACTAATTGACGCATTCTAACGGTAACGGCCCCGTAGTAGAGGCATCCACGTCGCGGGGCTGGAAACTGGAAGAATCCCGAGCTAATTACCGTTCACAGGGCGCACGGCTGAAGCTTCCGAATCATCGCTTGTGTGTGTGAGTGTGCGCCAAGAAATTGTGCCCCTCCTGTCCCGGGTCCCCTCCATGTTTTGACAGCGGTTTCCGTCTCTGGGTGAGGCTACATTTAAAGTATTCTGTTCAGTTTTGGTCACCCTGTTATAGGAAATATGTAGTTAAGCTGGAATGGGTGCAGAGAGGATTTATGAGGATGTTTCCGGAATGTGTGGGCTTGAGCTACAGGGACTTTACTCCTTTGAGTGCAGGAGGATGAGGGGTGATCGTATAGAGGTGTATAAGATCATTAGACGACTAGATAGGGTCATTTACTCAGAGAAAGGGAATCAAGAACTAGAGGACATGGGTTTAAGGTGAAGAGGGAAAGATTCAATAGGAATGAGGGGCAGCTTTTTTACCCAAAGGGTGGTAGATATATGGATCGAGCTGCCAGAGGAGGTAGTTGAGGCAGGTATTATCACAATGTTTATAAAACATATGGAAAGGGACGGATTGGATAGGTTCAGTGGGATATGGACCAAACACAGGCAGGTGGGACATGTAGCTGGGACATGTGGGCAAGTGGGGCCCAAGCTGCTGTTTCCATGCTGTATGTCTCTATGAGAAGCCGGAGAAACACATGGAAAAACAAGCAAGACATTTATAGACATCTGTACTGTTGTAGAGCCATAGAGCATGGAACAGGCCCTTTGGCCCAACTCGTCCATGCCGACCAAGATAACCCATCTAAGCTGGCACCAATCCCATGCTGTTGTGCTGCAGTTTCCAGGAGAGGAAACTGCAGCACAACAACATCAAAGAGGAATGAAGACCATCACTGGCTTCAAGGAGAAGAGAAGCCTGCCGTCAGGAGACGTGGATAAGGCCAATGAGTTTAACCTGTTCTATAACAGGTTTGATCTGGTATCCCCTCCCACCTCCACAGGTGCAGCCTCTCCCCCACCATCACCTCCACGAGGCAGCCCCAATAACACCACATCTACAGCACCTCCTATGCTGGCATCCCCTCAGCTGTTCTTCACGGCGGATGAGGTGAGAGCTGATCTGAGGAGGTTGCGCCCTGGTAAAGCAGCTGGCCCTGATGGTGTATGTCCCCGGCTACTGAAAGACTGTGCGGCTCAGCTGGCGGAGCCTCTCCAGACCATTTTCAACCTGAGCCTCCAGTCAGGGAGGGTACCAGGCCTGTGGAAAACATCATGTCTCGTGCCGGTTCCCAAAGCAGGGCGGCCGACCGAGATCAACGACTACAGACCCATATCATGAAGACAATGGAGCGGCTACTCATTCGTCTCCTGAGACCACAAGTTGAGCACGCACTCGACCCACTACAGTTTGCGTACCAGGAGAACATTGGGGTGGATGACACAGACCTCTACATGCTGCACCAGATCTACTCCTTTTTGGACGAACCAGGTGGCTACGTGAGGATTATGTTCTTCGACTTCTGAAATGCGTTCAACACCATCCAACCCCTGATTCTGAATGACAAGCTTAAGAAGATGGTGGTGGACTCCACCTTTATCTCCTGGATATACAACTACCTGACGGGTCAACCACAGTTTGTTAAGCTGGGGGACTGTGTCTCTGGCACAGTGGTGTGCAATGTTGGAGCCCCACAGGGAACGGTTCTGGCCCCTGCTGGAGGGGAGAGTGGACTCTGGGATGGATGTGCTTGAGAGGCGTATGAGGAGCAAGGTGGAGGTCATCCTGAAAAACCCCGGGCATCCCTCCATGTAATTCTGGAGAGTCAAAAGAGCACTCGGAACAACAACCGGCTCCTCTCCTGCGCTGTAGAACGGAGCGGTTCAGGAGATCCTTCACCCCCTGCAACCATTAGATTTTATAATTCGGACCGCTAGGCTGTAGGGGGATGCATGTTTGCATTCAAAATTTTTTTTTTTAATTGTTAATTATTGGTCTTTTTAAGTATTTATTGCTCTCAGGTAGTGTCCACATTGTGTTTTATGTACTTTCTGTCTGCGTTCGTTTTGAATGTGTGGGTTTGTTGGTTGGGGGCTTCTGGACATCTGAATTTCCCTGAGGGGATCAATAAAGTATTTATTATTATTATTATTATTTATTATGCTTTTGACCCATATCCCTCTAAATCTTTCATATCCACGTACTTGTCCAATTGTCTTTTAAATATTGTAATTGTTTTTCCCCTTCAACCACCTCCTCTTGCAGCTTGTTCCATACTGTGTGGGGGAATAAAACTTGTCCCTCGGGTTCAGATTAAATCTTTTCCCTCTCACTTTAAATCTGTACTCCCTAGTTTTAGACTACCCTGTATTGGGATAAAGACCATCACTTCATCTATGCCCCTCATGACTTAAAAAAAATCCTTTACCAGGTCACCCCTCAGCCTCCTGTGCTCCAGAGAGAACAGTCGCAGCACATCTTATAAAGGTATATAAAATCATGAGGAGGATAGATAGGGTGAATGCAGTCTTTTACACAGAGTAGGGGAATCAAGAAGCAGAGTAAAGGTTTAAGGTGAGAGGGGAAAGATTTAATAGGAACCTTGGGGGCAACCTTTTCACACAGTGGGTGGTGGGTATATGCAACGATTTACAGATGCCAGTTAACCTACAAACCTGTACGTCTTTGAAGTGTGGGAGGAAACTGGAGCACCTGGAGAAACCCATGTGGTCACAAGAAGAACGTGCAAACTCTGTACAGACAGCACCCATAGTCAGGATCAATCTCGGGTCTCTGGCGCTGTAAGGCTGCAAATCTACCACTTCGCCAGTGTTGTCAGTTACTCTAGCACTTTGTGTATTTTTTTGTTGTAAACTAGCATCTGCAGTTCCTTGTGTCTTATCTCTAAGTTAATGAACGGCCTCTTTCCACAGACAGGATCTGGGATTCAAGCTGATATCAGAACAAGTTAGCCACCATCCTCCAGTCAGTGCATTCCATGCTGAGGGACTCCATCAGAAGTTTGTTTTCCATGGATCCATATATCCCAAACTGAAATTTTGGGGGAAGAGCGTGGAAGCCGAACCAAAAGGAATTATAACGTTAGAACTTAACAAGTAAGTAGCAGGTTCTGTTGGTCATGGAGAATCGTGGAACCAAGATATGCTGATCGCAAAGGTTTAACTAAACAGCAAAACAGTGAGTGCATCAGAAATGCACATTATGGGCCGAATGGCCTAATTCTGCTCCTATTACTTATGACAGTATCTGGTTTAGGAAATAATCATAGGTCTGAAGAAGGGTTCTGACCTGAAACGTCACCCATCTTTTTTCTCCAGAGATGCTGCCCGACCCACTGAATTACTCCAGCACTTTGTGTCTATCTTTGGGAAATAATCGTGTGTTCCTGTAGGCTCAGTGCAAGATAAATAGATAATTTGTTTCCATTTTAAATCCTTGTCGACTGTGTAAATGCCAGATGCAAGAGAGTCGATGATTGTTTAATTGTCATATGTTCCGATAATGGAAGAATGAAGCTCATACTAGTTGCAGCTTACCAGGCTTGTAAACACAATATCACAGATAATAGTAATAATCAAAAAAGCAATAATTAAAGATCAGTAATACTAGTTAACCATAATAGTGTAAAAACCGAAGTCCGTAGTCCAACTAAAGACACTGTGGTGCAGCGGTGGTTGCTGCCTTACAGCGCCTGAGATGATTTGATCCTGACTACAGGTGCTGTCTGTGCAGAGTTTGCACGTTTGTAGGAGGAGATTATAGAATTATGAGCGGCATAGATATGGTAGACAGTTAGAATCTTCTTCCTAGATGGAATACTAGAGGGCATAGATTTAAGGTGAGAGGAGCAATATTTCAAGGAGATGTGCGGGGCAGGTTTATTACACAGAGGGGGTTGGGAGCCTTGCATGCGTTGGCAGGGGATGATAGTGGAGGCAGATATAGCGGAGAGTGGGCTAGCGATATACCTATTGCACTTGCCAGCGATTGCTGTGTTCTTCTTACAGACACAACGAATCTTACACGTGGTCAAACCCGACGTGCTGTGTGCATAACATCATCGTTGGCCGTTTGTGGATTGAACAGTACGGAAACGTGGAGATAGTCAATCACAAGTAAGAACTTTGTTGCGTTCAACTTCATCGTAACCACGACACAGTGGCGCAGCGGGTAGAGCCGCTGCCTCACAGCACCTGACACCCGTCTTCAACACTGACCTCGGGTGCTCTGGTCTTTGTGGAGTTTGCACATTCTCCCTGTGACCGCGTGGGTTTCCTCCGGGTGCTCTGGTTTCGTTGAGTTATAGAACATTGAAACAGGCCCTCGGCCAGACTCGCGCACACCGACCAAGATGCCCTGTCCATATATGCTGGACCCATATGCCTGCGATTGTCCCATATCTCTCCAAGCCTTTCCTATCCATGTACATGTCCAAGTGTCATTTAAATGCTGTTTTGGTACCTGCCTCAACCGCCACCTCTGGCAGCTGATTCCATACACCCACCCACACTCTGTGTTGAAAAGGTTGCCCCTCTGGTTCCAATTAAATCTTCCCCTCTCACCTTAAAGCTATGCCCTCTGGTTCTTGACTCCACTACCCAGGGTAAGACTCGGTGCATTCACCCAATCTATTCCCCTACGATCTTATAAACCTCTATAAGATTACCGTTCATTTTCCTGCGCCCCAAGACTTGCGGGTTTGTAGGTTAATTGACAGCTTTAGGCTGCCCCCAGTGTGTAGGGAGTGGATGCGAAGGTGGAATATCATAGAACTAGTGTGAACAGATGATCGACGAGGACTCGGTGGGCGGAAGGGCCTGCTTCCATGCTGTAACTTTCAATCAATCAAAAGTTGATTGATCAAAAGTGGTGATTTATGAATTGTGTTTGTCTGTGTACAGGTCAGGAGAGAAATGTATTCTGAACTTTAAACCATGTGGTCTCTTTGGCAAAGAATTGCATAAAGTTGAAGGCTATATTCAGGACAAAAGGTAGGATGATTCTATCTGCCCATTTTGTTACAATGCATCAAACCACTTTGCTCTTAATATTGCTCTCGTACAGCCCTCCCCTGTGTTACGGCAGTTTGGATAACAGAAATGCCACCTTATCAAGTTCACAAATTGTGACCAGAAAATTGAGATATATTGAATCTTAATTCACTCTTACAGAATGTGTGTGTTTAAAAATAAACATAAACACATGTCTGATGCAAAACAAAGCTCGGTACACATGGCAACAATAAACCTAAACCTAATGGAAGGCCACTTAAAGAATTTGCTTTGGAAACCGACAAGGAACTCTGGTAAATGATATTTTTATCAAACAAGGTTACATCTATTTCCCATAAGTAAAACGGCAATCCTTTCTCTTCTGCCTGCAATACAATCAGAATGAAGTAGGGTCTCCACCCAAAAAGTCACCTATTCCTTTTCTCCAGAGATGCTGTTTGACCCACTGAGTTACTAGAGCACTTTGTGTCTATCTTCAGTGTAAACCAGCATCTGCGGTTCCTTCATACACATACAATTAGAATTCAGTTTTTATTAGACCGCACACTGAAGTGGCATTAAATCTTTTCCCTCC
>CM075977.1:76930361-77118897 GCA_038087875.1 Malacoraja senta | reverse complement strand
GAGACCCAGATTCGATCCTGACCTTGGGTGCTGTTTGTGCGGAGTATGCACGCTCTTCCTGTGACCACGTGGGTTTCCCCCAGGTGCTCCGGTTTACTCCCACATCCAAAAAACACGCGTGTTTGTAGTTTAAATGGCCTCTGTATATTGCCCCTTGTGTGTAGGGAGTGGATGTGAAAGTGGGATAACATCGAACTAGTGTGATTGAGTGATCGATGGTCGTAGAGTGCTCGGTGGGGTGAAGGGCCTGTTTCCATGCTATATCTTTCAGTCAATTAAATCAATCAAATGTGAGCAGTGGACACTTACTCATCCTTACTAAACGCTCAATGTAGTGGCCAGTTGGCTTCTTTTTTGTAATTAATTATGGCATTTGTCTTTAAATTTTAGACTGCCCGTTATGTGGGTGGGATTTATTACGTAGTCTAGGGGGTGTTTGGTGCTGGGTTTCTTGCACAAAAGCTTAGTTTAGTTTAGTTTAGTTTTAGACTTACATGGGGTAGGTGTACCCTTCGACCATGTGGAGTTTAACCGAGACACGAGGAGTTTTCTAACATTTTAAAGCGATATGCTAGAGTTTTTACGAAGATTAAAGTGTACAAGTCAGAGAAGGTCAGATGTATATCATTGTTTTTCTTGAATAATAAAGAAACTACTAATCAAAAGTCTTATGAAGATTTATTTGTGAAGAAGCTCCGAAGGTCTCACGGAGAGCTCACATTCGTATTACGACATTCTCCTTAAACCATGTAGTCTCTTTAGTAGCTAGAGGGAGTAATCTCTTGAACAATATAAAAATCTGCCGCTACACTCAAATCAAGTATTTGAGATATGGGATAAAACATTCTCATGGAATTCATGTGAAAAAAAGTAAAATCAACTCAATTTTTTGTTACAACTTGAGAGCACTGATGATGCGGCTTATCTTTATGGAAAAATGTGATACAGCTTGTTTTCTAGAAATGTAGCCCTCCCCCGTGATGTAAGAATCACCTGTACAGCAATCATTCCGGCCTAGATAATGTAGTGAGCCAGGCTGCCAGGGCATGGCTTGATCTGAACCTGAATATTTCATAATATGTGGAACAGCAATGGCAGGAATTTCTGGGCATAATCTGGAAGACGCAGGATCATTTCATTCCAAAAAGGAAGAAAGATTCTAAGGGGAGTAGGAGGCAACCGTGGGTGACAAGAGAAGTTAGGGATCGAATAAAACTAAAGGAAAAGATGTATAACACAGCAAAGTGTAGCCGGAAGCCAGAGGATTGGGAAACTTTCATAGGACAACAGAAGGAAACAAAACGGGCAATACGGGCTGAAAAGATGAAGTATGAAGGGAAGCTGGCCAGGAATACAAAGAAGGACAGTAAAAGCTTCTTTAGATATGTTAAGGGAAAAAGAGTAGCAAAGTCAAATGTGGGTCCCTTGAAGGCAGACACGGGTGAAATTATTATGGGCAACAAGGAAATGGCAGAAGAGTTGAATAGGTACTTCGGATCTGTCTTCACTAAGGAAGACACAATCTCCCAGATGTACTGGAGGACAGAGGATCTAAGGGGGAAATTTTCATTAGGCGAGAAATAGTATTGGTTAGGCTAATGGGACTGAAGGATGATAAATCCCCTGGTGGCTCTAGAAATAGTGGATGCATTGGTGATTATTTTCCAATGTTCAATAGATTCAGGATCAGTCCCTGTGGATTGGAGGATAGCTAATGTTATCCCACTTTTCAAGAAAGGAGCGAGAGAGAAAACGGGGAATTACAGACCAGTTACCCTGACTTCGGTGGTGGGAAAGATGCCGGAGTCAATTATTAAAGAGGTAATAATGGGGCATTTGGATAGCAGTAAAAGGATTAGTCCAAGTCAACATGGATTTAGGAAAGGGAAATCATGCTTGACTAATCTTCTGGAATTTTTTGAGGATGTCACAAGTAAAATGGATGAAGGGGTGCCAGTGGATGTAGTGTATCTAGACCTTCAGAAAGCCTTTGATAAGGTCCCGCACGGGAGACTGGTGACTAAAATTAGAGCACAAGGTATTGGGGGTAGGGTGTTGACATGGATAGAAAATTGGTTGGCAGACCGGAAGCAAAGAGTAGGAGTGAACGGGTCCTTTTCAGAATGGCAGGCAGTGGCGAGTGGAGTGCCGCAAGGCTCAGTGTTGGGGCCGCAACTGTTTACCATATATATTATTGAATTGGAAGAGGGAATTAGGAGCAACACTAGCAAGGTTGCGGATGACACAAAGCTGGGTGGCAGTGTGAACTGTGAAGAGGATGTTAAAAGGTTGCAGGGCGACCTGGACAGGTTGAGTGAGTGGGCAGATGCGTGGCTGTTGCAGTATAATATAGATAAATGTGAGGTTATCCACTTTAACGGCAAAAACAAGGTGGCAGATTATTATCTCAACGGGGTTAGGTTAGGTAAGGGGGAGGTACAGCGAGACCTGGGTGTCCTTGTACAATGGTCACTGAATGTTGGCGTGCAGGTACAGCAGGCAGTGAAGAAAGCAAATGGAATGGTGGCTTTCATAACAAGAGGATTTCAGTATAGGAGTAAAGAGGTTCTTCTGCAGTTGTATAGGGCTCTGGTGAGACCACATCTGGAGTATTGTGTACAGTTTTGGTCTCCTAATTTGAGGAAGGACATCCTTGTGATTGAGGCAGTGCAGCGTAGGTTCACGATATTGGTCCCTGGGATGGCGGGACTGTCATATGAGGAAAGATTGAAAAGACTAGGCTTGTATTCACTGGAGTTTAGAAGGATGAGGGGGTATCTTATAGAAACATTTAAAATTATAAAAGGACTGGACAAGCTAGATGCAGGAAAAATGTTCCCAATGTTGGGCGAGTCCAGAACCCGAGGCCACAGTCTCAGAATAAAGGGGAGGTCATTTAAGACTGAGGTGAGAAAAAACTTTTTCACCCAGAGTTGTGAATTTATGGAATTCCCTGCCACACAGGGCGGTGGAGGCCAAATCACTGGATGGATTTAAGAGAGAGTTAGAGCTCCAGGGGCTAGTGGAGTCAAGGGATATGGGGAGAAGGCAGGCACGGGTTGTTGATAGGGGACGATCAGCCATGATCACAATGAATGGGCCGAATGGCCTCCTCCTGCACCTATTTTCTATGTTTCTATAAGAATGTGTATCCAAACTGGATCAAACATGATATGTAGGTATGTTACAATACATACCTTCAGCGGCACTGTAATTCTGCCACTGGCCATGTGCGCGATTTTGGCGCCTTTAAGGGGGGGGGGGCGGGGTCAAAACGCGGGTTTCGCCTACCTTGTCCTGTATTATATTTCGTTGGAGTACAAGCGTTTGCTGAAAAATCGTTCCTACGGGCGTTTTGTGTATTTTTTATTTTTATTAAATCGACAATGTCAGCGCTGGAGTTATTTTAAAATCAGCTTTGAAAGCCGTCAAGGCCGACAACGGGGACGGATTTCACACACGGGACAGGTAAACGAAAGTAGTTTATTTTAATGTATAAAAGTGCTTCTTAAGAAGCCTTTAATTCATATTTTTTAATGCGAAACGGTAATTCTTTTCCCCGAACTAACGGCAGAATTTTTCATGCCGATACGGGTTAAATTCACCGCAAATCAACGTTCCAAATGATCGCGTTCCAGAAAACCTCACTCGCAAGATGATTTAAATGCCCATTAATTTACAGGTATTAATCATTCAATTCCTTCCATTTGGCCTGTAAATCCATGACAATGAGATTTAAAAATTATGTTATATTGTGAATTCTTGTGTGAATGTTATTTGGACACTTAGGCTATTTAAAAATGTTAATCTATTCTTAAGAAATTGATAGATGTTTAGATCTAGTAATTGAATTTTGTAATTAGCTACAATTAGGTAACTAACTAATTATATGCTTTAATTTCATGTCATCTAAGTAAGATTGTTTAATATTTGTTTCAGAATGCTTCAATCTATAATAACTGAAAATTCCTTTCAGTTCTCTTAATTTTTAAGAAAGTTATGGGCTTTTGACTGTCCTCGATCACAGCTTTTGTGTTAAGTCAATGGAAAAGCAATAGGGAACAAGATGCTAATTTCCGAGTATGAAAATGGCCATACCTTTTTTAATACTGAAGATATGAAAGTGAATTAGGTGTCAAATTAAACTTCTTTTTATGCTTTATCTGATGGGATAAATTGCAGACTTTATTTTTTAAATCTCAAAATTTTGTAACATTGCTATGATATGCTTAGTCGAATTCCATTATCTGGTATTAGAAATCCATGCTCTACTTACAGTGCCATAAAATCTTGTTATTTTGGCCTGACCGCTGGTAAAAGGACTTTTAGAGAAGCTTCCAAGAAATTGTTCCCCTTCACCCTTCATCGTCTAAACTCATCAATTAATCCTTCTACTTCATTCTGTCTCATATATGGTTCCAGCTTTGCTATAAATGGTATTGGTATATATTATAATGCAAATGATTTGACCGGATATGAATGAATGATACTTTATTTTGCTTTGTTTTGCTTACAACTTAGCCAGCAACAAAGTGTCACCATGTGTCCGCGCCGACAAAGAAAGTACCAAACAGTCCGATCTACTGCCTGCCGCCGCACATGGCGGCAGGGCCCCCTCTCCCCTACCAGTTAGCATGAAAACATAGCTGCATAGTCAGCTTGTGCAGAACTAAGGGAGGAAACATCAAAATATGTGTGATCCTCATCAAGACATGCAGGGATTAAATATATTACCTTGCAATTATAGACAATAGACAATAGGTGCAGGAGTAGGCCATTCGGCCCTTCGAGCCAGCACCCCCATTCAATGTGATTATGGCTGATCATCCACAATCAGTACCCCATTCCTGCCATCTCCCCATAATCCCCTGACTCCGCTATCTTTAAGAGCCCTAACTAGCTCTCTCTTGAAAGTATCCAGAGAACCGGCCTCTGAGGCAGAGTATTCCACAGACTCACAACTCTCTGTGTGAAAAGGTGTTTCCTCGTCTCTGTTCTAAATGGCTTACCCCTTATTCGTAAACTGTGGCCCCTGGTTCTGGACTCCCCCAACATCGGGAACATGTTTCCTGCCTCTTGCGTGTCCAAACCCTTAATAATCTTATATGTTTCAATAAGATCCCCTCTCATCCTTGTAAATTCCAGAGTATACAAGCCCATCCGCTCCATTCTCTCAGCATATGGCAGTCCCGCCATCACGGGAATTAACCTTGTAAACCTACGTTGCACTCCCTCAATAGCCAGAATGTCCTTCCTCAAATTAGGGGACCAAAACTGCACACAATACTCCAGGTGTGGTCTCATTAGGGCCCTATACAACTGGAGAAGGACCACTTTGCTCCTATACTCAACTCCTCTTGTTATGAAGGCCAACATGCCATTCGCTTTCTTCACTGCCTGCTGTACCTGCATGCTTACTTTCATTGACTGATGAACAAGGACCCCAGATCGCGTTGTACTTCCCCTTTTCCCAACTTGACACCATTTAGATAATAATCTGCCTTCTTGTTTTTGCTACCAAAGTGGATAACCTCACATTTATCCACATTAAATATCATCTGCCATGCATCTGCCCACTCACCCAACCTGTCCAAGTCACCCTGTATTCTCATACCATCCTCCTCACAGTTCACACTGCCACCCAGCTTTGTGTCATCTGTAAATTTGCTAATGTTACTTTGAATCCCTTCATCTAAATCATTGATGTATATTATAAATAGCTGCGGTCCCAGCACCGAGCCTTGTGGTACCCCACTAGCCACTGCCTGCCGCCATTCTGAAAGGGACCCATTAATCCCTACTCTGTTTCCTGTCTGCCAACCAATTTTCTATCCATGTCAGCACTCTACCCCCAATACCATGTGCCCTAATTTTGCCCACTAATCTCCTATGTGGGACCTTATCACATGCTTTCTGAAAGTGCAGGTACACTAAATCCACTGGCTCTCCCTTGTCCATTTTCCTAGTTACATCCTCAAAAAATTCCAGAACATTAGTCAAGCATGCTTTCCCCTTCGTAAATCCATGTTGATTCGGACCGATCCTGTTACTGCTATCCAAATGTGCCCCGATTTCATCTTTTATAATTGACTCCAGCATCTTCCTCACCACCGATGTCAGGTTAACTGGTCTATAATTCCCTGTTTTCTCTCTCCCGCCTTTCTTAAAAAGTGGGATAAAATTAGCTACCCTCCAATTCACAGGAACTGATCCTGAATCTATGGAACATTGGAAAATTATCACCAATGCGTCCACGATTTCTAGAGCCACTTCCTTAAATACCCTGGGATGCAGACCATCAGGCCCTGGGGATTTATCAGCCTTCAGTCCCATCAGTCTACCCAACATCATTTGCTGCCTAATGTGGATTTCCTTCAGTTCCTCTGTCGCCCCAGATCCTCTGGCCACTAGTATATCAGGAAGATTGTTTGTGTCCTCCTTAGAGAAGACGGATCCAAAGTACCTGTTCAACTCATCTGCCATTTCGTTATTCCCCATAATAAATTCCCCTTTTTCAGTCTTCAAGGGTCCAAATTTGGTCTTAACTATTTTTTCCTCTTCACATACCTAAAGAAGCTTTTACTATCCTCCTTTATATTCTTGGCTAGCTCACCTTTGTATCTTATATTTTCTCCCCGTATTGCCTTTTTAGTTATCTTCTGTTGCTCTTTAAACATTACCCAATCCTCTTGCTTCCCGCTCATCTTTGGTACGTTGTACTTCTCTTTTACTTTTATACTGTCCCTGACATCCCTTGTCACCCACGGTCGCCCCTAACTCCCCTTGGAATCTTTCTTCCTCTTTGGAATGAACTGATCCTGCACGTTCTGTATTATTCCCAGAAATACCTGCCATTGTTGTTCCACTGTCATCCCTGCTGGGGTATCTTTCCAGTCAACTTTGGCCAGCTCCTCCCTCTTGGCTCCATAGTCCTCTTTATTCAAATGTAACACTGACACCTCCGATTTACCCTTCTCCCTCTCCAATTGTAGATTAAACCTGACCATATTATGGTCACCACCTCCTAATGGCTCCTTAACCTCAAATTCCTTTATCAAATCCGGTTCATTACATAACACTAAATCCAGAATTGCCTCTCCCTGGTAGGTTCCAATACAAGCTGCTCTAAGAATCCATCATGTAGGCACTCCACTAACTCCCTTTCTTGGGGTCCAGTACCAACCTGATTTTCCCAGTCTACCCTGCATGTTGAAATCTCCCATAACAACTGTACCATTACCTTTGCTACATGCCAATTTTAACTCCTGATTCAACTTGCATCCTATATCCAGGCTACTGTTTGGGGGCCTGTAGATAAGTCCCATTAGGGGCTTTTTACCCTTACAATTCCTTAGTTCTATCCATAGAGACTCCACATCTCCTGTTTCAATGTCACCCCTTGCAAGGGACTGAATTTCATTCTTCACCAACTGAGCTATCCCACCCCCTCTGCCCACCTGTCTGTCTTTTCGATAGGACGTATACCCTTGAATATTCAGTTCCCAGCCCCGGCCCTCTTGCAGCCATGTCTCTAATTCCCACAACAACATACTTGCCAATTTCTAACTGAGCCTCAAGCTCGTCCAGTTTATTTCTTATACTTCGCGTATTCATATACAACACTTTGACCTCGGTATTCACCTCCTCTCTCGCACCACTCGCAATTGGTCCTGACCTTATTCTCTTATGCCTTGTTGAACTTTCATTCCCATTAATTCGGGAGTCTTTTGTAACTTTTCCTGTACTCACTTCCCCTTCAGTTCCATCTTTATACTCCCAATTTGTCAATAGGAATTTCTATCTAGAATTTTTTTAAGAAAGGGGAACTAATTGGCAATTAGATCTTTATTGCACAGATTCTTACAAGTTTCTTTAAAGTACCAGGATTCACTATCATAACTATTGTCTTCAGCCTTCTCTTGTGTTTTGCTTAAGAAGACATACCCTAGACTATCTTTCCACACAGATTCGAAGAGGGTAGAATGCATCGTTGTCCCGGTTCTGTCATTTATTCTTCTTTTGATTCTATTGCTTCTGCTTCCGCTTCTACCTCTGGTTCTGGCGTTTTTGCTTCTGGACTTATTGCTTCTGGATCTGCCTCTGGTGTCTTTGTACCTGCTGCATCTGGGGTCTTCTCTCTGGGACTTGTTGCTTCTGGTGTTGTTTCTCCAGGCATTGTTGCTTCTGGTGATTTACCTTCAGGTGACGTTGCTTCTGGAGTTTTTGTTCCAGGTGAAGCTGCTCCAGGTATGGTTGCTTCTGGGGATTTTTTTCCAGGTGATGCTGCACCTGGAGTCGTTACTTCTGGGGATTTTGCTCCAGGTGATGCAGCTCCTGGTGCTGTTGCTTCTGGAGATTTTGTCCCAGGTGAGGTTATTTCTGGAGATTTTGCTGTTGGTTCTGGAGATTTTGCTGCTGGGGTTGTTTCTGGAGATTTTACTACTGCTGGAGTCGCTTCTGAAGATTTTGATGGGCATGTTCCTTCTGTGGTAGATTCTGCTTTTCGTTGTTGCTTCTCATCTGCAGTTTGTTCTTTAGACATTACATCAGCAAGATTTTTAATACTGCCAATTAAATCATCCATCTTAGTTCCCAACTCATCAATTCTACCATATACCAATTTAAAGCCCTTATCAACCATGCAGGGCAATTGCTTGTCCTTGCCCTCAGCATTCTTTTCCTCGGGACAAGATGCAACAAGATCCTCTTCTGCAGAATGAGACTTTGCATCTGCTGCTTCCTTTGAAGAAGCTTGAGCTAGATGGCAATGTGGAGCGGAGTCTGCTGTCTTTTCCTCAGTGAGGGGAGGTGTTGTGACCTCATCTTTGCTGGACGAATTTAATTGGCAGCTACCACCATCGGCAGTCTGTTCAGGTTTCTGAATGCCTATATTGGAAAGCAAACATCATGTGAATGGAATCAAAATGGATGTAAACAATAACAATAACAATGACAGGAGGATACTCAACTGGAGTACTGGTAGTTGGAGCTACTGATATTTGCAGAGGGCGTAGCAAGGTCACGGTTAGGAAAAGTTTGTGTAAGGAAAGGCTACACACTGACAGATACAGATCGATAGTAGCAATTGGAATGAATAATGGATTATTGAAGGAGCACAGCTTGACCTCAGGTTACGGACTGGTTTTTGATGCTGAATAGACAGTCACCGAAGAAAATAAGACGATTGTGATGGTGATTTGAATGAGCGAAGGACAGAGTGCTGTAAGCCTGGAGTTTAGGAGTTAGCTGGGAATTGTCAAGAAAAAATGATTATTTTCCTGTGAGTTTAGAGTCAAGGGGTCATACAGCACAGAAACAGGCACCTTAGCCCAACCCATCCATGCCGACCAGGTTTTATAATAGAAGTTAGTCCAAGGTGCCTGCATTTGGCCCATATCCTTCGAAACCATTGTCATCCACATAGCTAACTAAATGTCTTTTAAACATTGACAATATGCCCACCTCTACAGCTTCCTCCGGCAGCTTGTTCCAATTTTGTAGAACCCTCTGTATAACGAAATTGCTCCTGCAGCTCTCTGATAAATGATTTCCCTTTCACTTTAAATCTATGCAATTGGCAAAGTCTAGTGGAAAAGAAAGCTTGATAGCAATTCATATGGTTGGCTGATCTGTGTGTTAATTAATAACTGGGGCTAATGATGTAACGGAGCACATTGTTCATCCCAATTTAGAATCATTTAGCCCAGTAAATCTCTGCCCATTCTCAAGAGCAACCCAGTCATTTATGTTTAGAAAGGAACTGCAGATGCTGGTTTAAACCGAAGATAGACCCAAAATGCTGGAGTAACTCAGCAGGACAGGCAGCATCTCTGGTGAGAAGGAATGGGTAACGTTTCGGGTCGAGACTCATCTTCAGACTCATGTCAGGGGAGAGGGAGATACATAGATAAGGTCTGTAAAGTGTGAAAACAGGACAAAGGGAATGGAGATCAAGGAAAATGAGGAATAGATCATTGTTAGCTGGGAGAAGGTAACAACAAAGCAAACAGATAAAATGTAATTGGAGATGGTAAGACTGGTCGGAAAACTGGGAAGGGGGAAGGATGGAGTGAGAAGGAAAGCATGGGTTACATGACGTTAGAGAAGTCAATGTTCATACCGCTGGGGTGTAAGCTGCCCAAGCGAAATATGAGGTGCTTTTCCTCCAATTTGCGCTGGGCCTCACTCTGACAATGAAGGAGGCCCAGGACAGAAAGGTCAATGTGGGAAAGGGAGGGGGAGTTATAGTGTTTAGCAACGGGAGATCAGGTAGGTTTAGGCGGACTTTGACTTCATTGACTTCTGGTTTACTGGTTGGTTTTACAGATGCTGATTTACACCGAAGATAGACACAAAATGCTGGAGTAACTCAGCGGGACAGGTAGCATCTGGAGAGAAGGAATGGTTGACATTTCGGTTTGAGATCCTTCGCAGACTCTGCCGTAGGGTCTCGACCCGAAACGTCAACCATTCCTTCTTTCCAGAGATGCTGCCTGTCCCGCTGAATTACCCCAGCATTTTGGGTCCAGCTAAAGTTGTTTAGTTTAGAGATACGGCATGGAAACATGCTCTTCGACCGATCGAGTCCACACCAACCATCGGTCACCCTTTCACACTAGTTATATGTTATCTCACATTCACATCCATTCTCTACACACTTGGGGCAATTTACAGGGGCCAGTTAACCTACAAACCTGCACGTCTTTGAGATGTGGGTGGAAACTCTGGAGAAACTTCCTGAGGAAACCCACTAACACAGGGAGAATGTGCAAACTCCCCACAGATAGCACCTGAAGTCTCTGGTGCCTTAAGGCAGCAGCTCACAAGCTCGGGGATAATATCCCTCTATTAAATTTCACTGATTTAGCTTCAAGAGGTCAGTCTACGTGATTGTACAGGTGTTTGAAGCAGAGCCAATAAGGGAGTTCAAGAGTGAACTAGTCATCCCACTTTTCTCATAGCTCTGTAACCTAGAGAGTTCTAGATAATGATCACTGTGTGATAAAATGTGTTGCTCACATCTAAGAACATTAGAAATGGAAGTAGGGTAGGCCATATGCTTCTCTATTCAAAATGGAGATCAAGGATCAAGAAGATTCTAATGTTGTCTCAGCTCCACTTTCCTGCTTGTTCTCCATAATCCTCGACTGCCCCTACTGGGCAAAAATCTACCAAATGCAGCTTTGAATATATTTAATGATCCAGCCTTCACAATTCCAAAAAATCGCAATTCCCTGAGAATAAATTCCTCCACATTACCATCTTGAGTGGGAGGTCTCTTATTCTATAACTAGAAGTGCTAGTTCCGATGCTTGCACATTAAAAAAAAAACTTTTATTCTCAAGTCCTCTCATTCCTGTAATTTTCCTGAACTGCTCATCTGGATAAGAAACTCGCTTCATTCTAGGAGTTGTTTCCAAATCAAGCATATTCCTCATAGACCTATTAGCACGGAAACATGCCTTTCGGCCTGGCTTGTCCATGCCGATCAGGTTGGCATTCAAGCCCCTCCAATTCCAAACGTTTCCTCTGAGAAACATTATTTAAAATTATTCAGATGGGATCTGACTTGTATGCTTTGTATATTTGAAGCATCACCACCACTTGTTTTTCAATTCCTGTTAAATTAAGGCTAACTTCCTTTAGTCAGTGCAAATGGCTTTTAGTGATTGTTGTACAAAGATGCTTTACCCCAACATAGATCCTGCTCCTGCTCCCTCATCTATATGAAAAATATATAAATTTATTTTCACAGTGAATTCCAAATGTCATATCTGTTCATTTTGCTTTCGCTACATTCATACAACTCATGATACATGCTAATTCATGAAATTTAGGTACAACTTTACGTTCCCTCAAAGCACATGCTGGAGAACCTCAATGGGTCACGTAACATCTGTGCAGGGAATGGAGAGATGATGTTTCAGGTTGGGACCGTTTTTGAAACTGATGGAGTGTGGGGGAAGAAAACTGGAGGTGGGGTGGGAAAAAGCCTGGCAAGTGAGGGAGAGGAGTGACTGGCAGATGGGTGCAGATTGTGACAGGGTAGAGTTGAAAAGAAGATAAGGTGTCAGACAAGGAGAGGAGTGAAATATAAAGCCTGAGGGATATGGGAGGAAGGAGACAGGCGGAGGGGAGAGAGGGGGAGCATGGAAATATGAGGCTGGATGCTGAGTTCCCTCATAGATGCTTTTCTACAAAAGAGTTTAAACCTCACATATTTTATCCTTTTGTCACGTGCAGTATTTTTCCTCCATCTTCCTAACTTTACATTATCCACTTAAAAATAAACCAATACCAATACATTTAAATTGTAACAAAAAGGACAACATATAACACTTATAAAAGGATCTGCACTGGCTTCAAAATAAACGGGGCAGGCTGATTGGCCATTTTGGATAGGGGAATGCCAGGTTGTTTTTATAGTATGATCTCATTAACTCATCGCACGCCACTTTCCAAACCACAACGGCCTGAAAGACAATGGAAATTGGTTGTCATAGTCATAGAGTGATACAGCGTGGAAACAGGCCCTTCGGCCCAACTTACCCACACCTGCCAACATATCCCAGCTACACTAGTCCCACCTGCCCGCGTTTGGCCCGTATACCTCCAAATCTGTCCTATCCATGTACCTGTCTAAATTTTTCTCAAATGTTGGGTTAGTCCTTGCATCAACTACCTCCTCTGGCAGCTTGTTCCATACACCTACCACCCTTTGTGTGAATAAGGTACCCCGCAGATTCCAATTAAATATTTTCCCCTTCATCTTGAACTTGATTCGCCTACTCTGTGCATCTACCCGATCTATTCCTTTCTTGTACGCCCTTTGTAATCACGTGGTTGGAAATCAAAGAGAAGGAATTAAATATTAGGGAGAGTCTTTGGTTATTTGTAATTGATTGTGTTGTTCTTTGGAAAAGGATGGAATTGTCTACGGGGATAATGGTAGATAACACGGTTAAGACATGGGCATGTCAACTTCTGAAGCTGCAATATCTGGATCATGAGGAAATGTAGGAAAAAAGCTATGGATCTGGGATCTATTTCTTGGCAATTCTCTCTAGGCAGAGACACCTACACAGCTCTTTAATCTGGCCTTGGGTGACCAACAGCAGTTGGGGTGATGCTATAATTAAATATAATTTCTACCCTTTCCTTAATATTACATTAAACCCCTAAGTTGAAATGTATAGTGAGGTGTTGGGAGAATGTATAGTAAGCTCAGCATCAATTGGTCAGTTATAAATCCAGAGCAGGTATGCGATTTTAAGTGGATGACTTTGATGTGGATAGAGAACTGGCTGGCAAACAGGAAGCAAAGAGTAGGAGTAAACGGGTCCTTTTCACAATGGCAGGCAGTGACTAGTGGGGTACCGCAAGGCTCAGTGCTGGGACCCCAGCTATTTACAATTTATATTAATGATCTGGATGAGGGAATTGAAGGCAACATCTCCAAGTTTGCGGATGACACTAAGCTGGGGGGGCAGTGTTAGCTGTGAGGAGGATGCTAGGAGACTGCAAGGTGACTTGGATAGGCTGGGTGAGTGGGCAAATGTTTAGCAGATGCAGTATAATGTGGATAAATGTGAGGTTATCCACTTTGGTGGCAAAAACAGGAAAGCAATCTATTATCTAAATGGTGGCCGATTAGGAAATGGGGAGATGCAGCGAGACCTGGGTGTCCTGGTACATCAGTCATTGAAAGTAGGCATGCAGGTGCAGCAGGCAGTGAAGAAAGCGAATGGTATGTTAGCTTTCATAGCAAAAGGATTTGAGTATAGGAGCAGGGAGGTTCTACTGCAGTTGTACAGGGTCTTGGTGAGACCACACCTGGAGTATTGCGTACAGTTTTGGTCTCCAAATCTGAGGAAGGACATTATAGCCATAGAGGGCGTGCAGAGAAGGTTCACCAGACTGATTCCTGGGATGTCAGGACTTTCATATGAAGAAAGACTGGATAGACTTGGCTTATACTCGCTAGAATTTAGGAGATTGAGAGGGGATCTTATAGAAACGTACAAAATTCTTATGGGGTTGGACAGGCTAGATGCAGGAAGATTGTTCCCGATGTTGGGGAAGTCCAGGACAAGGGGTCACAGCTTAAGGATAAGGGGGAAATCCTTTAAGACCGAGATGAGGAAAAACTTTTTCACACAGAGAGTGGTGAATCTCTGGAACTCTCTGCCACAGAGGGTAGTTGAGGCCAGTTGATTGGCTATATTTAAGAGGGAGTTAGATGTGGCCCTTGTGGCTAAGGGGATCAGGGGGTATGGAGAGAAGACAGGTACGGGATACTGAGTTGGATGATCAGCCATGATCATATTGAATGTCGGTGCAGGCTCGAAGGGCCGAATGGCCTACTCCTGCACCTATTTTCTATGTATCTATGTATCTATGTCAAGTGCAAATTTGAAAATGTGGTCAGTGGGATATAGTTGAAAGCAAGTTGTAAATTCCCCAACCTATGTTAACTACTAGTATCTCCTTTAGACTGACAACGTTCATTGTTGGGTAGAAAGATATGACTGATCAACATTTTCTTTCTTATTCTTTGGTTAAAATCATTTAATCTTCAAATATCTGAATCTTCCTTACCGGCACACGCTTCGCCAATGGATGTTTTATCCTGTGCATCCCCTTCTGATTTATCACATACAGAATCTGTGGAGCTATGACAGGATGTATCCTCTTCAGATGGAGGACAGGGTGATGCTTGCTCAGGTTTCTTATCTTCCACTGCAGCTTCCTCAAGAGAACATGCATCAGCCTCTGGTTCTTCTTTAGGTGGCTCCTCTTTATCGCAAACTGCTTCAGGTTCATCCTTCAATTCATCCTTCAAGTGGATTTCTGACACTTGGTGCATTGTGGTTTCATGGTAAGTTACAGGTTCAACGCAAGTTGCTGAATCACTGTAGTTCACAATGCAACATTTTGTGGAAAGGTGCATGAAAATAGGCTTATTAGTGGGTACTGTGTCATAATTACCTCCATCAGGACTTCCTTGCTGATAATGTGGGGCCTTGCATATACTATTCTGTGGACTAAAAGTTGTTGATGGCTCAGTTGACATATTATATGGTGGACCATCTGCAGAAGATGGAGCTTTATACAAGCACTGCAAAGTGGGAGCCTGGATATCTTGACCACTTGTTGAATTTTGACTAGAGGCTTTTGAGGCACATTCTAAACATGTCCCGCATGGTTTAGATTCTTGATCAGTAGATGAATCCTTTCTACACTGATCACATGAATGTTCTTGGTCAGCCATTGAAACATTGCTAATAGGTTTAGATGAAGCCTTCTTGCATTGTTCACATGAAGGATCTTGACAACCAAATGAGATAGCGCGACTCGGACCTGACGAATAATCTTTTTTACACTGATCACATGAGTGTTCTTGAAAACTAGATGAGGCATTGCTACTTGGAGCCGAGGAATAGACTTGTTGGGTAGATGACTCCTTCTTACATTGATCACATGTGTGCTCTTGACAAACAGACTCACCTATTGGAGCCGATGAATAATCTTGAGCAGATGATGTCTTCCTACAGAGATCACATGAATGATCTTGACAACTCGAAGAAGCATTGGTACTTGGAGCAGATGAATAATCTTGACAGGTGGAGGACATCTTCGCACACTGATCACATGAATGGTCCTGGCAACTAGATGAGGCGTTCGTACTTAGACCAGGTGAATAATCTTGACAAGTTGAGGACACTTTCCTGCACTGATCACAAGAATGATCCTGACAGCTAGATGAGGCATTTGTACTTAGAGCAGATGAATACTCTGGCCGTGTGGAGGACACCTTCCTACACTGATCACATGTATGGTCCTGACAAATGGATGAGGCAGTAGCACTTGGAGCAGATGAAAATTCTGGACGTGTGGAAGATGCCTTTCGACACGTATCGCATGTATTGTCCTGGCAAATGGATGAGGCATTAGCACTTGTAGCAGTTGAAAATTCTGGACGTGTGGAAGATGCCTTTCGACACGTATCGCATGTATTGTCCTGGCAACTGGATGAGGCATTAGCACTTGTAGCAGTTGAAAATTCTGGACGTGTGGAAGACGCCTTTTGACACAGATCGCATGTATGGTCCTGGCAACTGGATGAGGCATTAGCACTTGTAGCAGTTGAAAATTCTGGACGTGTGGAAGACGCCTTTTGACACAGATCGCATGTATGGTCCTGGCAACTGGATGAGGCATTAGCACTTGTAGCAGTTGAAAATTCTGGACGTGTGGAAGACGCCTTTTGACACAGATCGCATGTATGGTCCTGGCAACTGGATGAGGCGTTAGCACTTGCAGCAGTTGAAAATTCTGGACCAGATGAGGATGACATCCTGCATTGATCACATGAATGTTCTTGACAACTATCTGAAAGATCATTGCTTGGAACAGATAAGACTGGTTGAGAGGTGGATGATCTTTTCTTGCATTGATTACATGAAGGGTCTTGGCAACCTGTGGACAGATCACCACCTGGAACAGACAAGAACTTTTGATTGGTTGATGACTTCTTCTTACATTGGTCACATGAATGTTCTTCACAAATAGATGAGAGATCACCACTTGGAGCAGATGAGACCCGTTGAGAGGTTGATGACTGCTTCTTACATTGATCACAAGAATGTTCTTGACCATCACCTGAGACATCACCATTTGGTGCAGAGAAGACAACTAAACAGGTGGATGACTTTTTCTTGCATTGATCACATGATGCATCTTGGCAGCCTGTGGATAGATCAGTAGTGGAGAACTGTTGATTGGTTGATGACTTCTTCTTACATTGGTCACATGAATGTTCCTCACAGAGATCACCACTTGGAGCAGATGAAACCCCTTGAGAAGTTGATGACCTCTTGCACTGATCACAAGAATGTTCCTCGCAAACCGAAGAAACATCGCCACTTGGAGCAGAGGACAACTCCTGACAGGTAGATGATTTTTTCTTGCACTGATCACAAGAATGTTCCTCGCTAGCAGAACAAACATTGCCACTTGGAGCAGTGGACAACTCCTGACAGGTAGATGATTTTTTCTTGCACTGATCACAAGAATGTTCCTCGCTAGCAGAATAAACATCGCCACTTTGAGCAGAAGACAACTCCTGACAGGTAGATGATTTTTTCTTGCACTGATCACACGAATGTTCGCCGCAAACTGAAGAAACATCGCCACTTGGAGCAGTGGACAACTCCTGACCGGTAGATGATTTCTTCTTGCACTGGTCACAAGAATGTTCCTCGCTAGCAGAAGAAACATTGCCACTTGGAGCAGAGGACAACTCCTGACAGGTAGATGATTTCTTCTTGCACTGATCACACGAATGATCCTCGCAAACAGAAGAAACATCGCCACTTGCAGCAGAGGACAACTTCTGACAGGTAGATGATTTCTTCTTGCACTGATCACACGAATGTTCGCCATATGCAGAAGAGACATCGCCACTATTAGCAGAGGATAATGCTTGATCAGTAGATGACCACTTGCACTGATCACATGAATGTTCCTCACAGACTGGTGAGAGATTACCACTTGCACCGGACAGAAATTGACTGCCAGATGACTTCTTCTTGCACACATCACATGAATGTTCCTCACAAACAGGTGAGACGTTGTCACTTGGACCGGAGGATCTTTGTGTATAACTATCTGACTTCTTACACTGATCACACGAATGTTCCTCACAAACAGCTGATACATTGCCACTTGGAGCGCCGGATACTTGTTGACGGGTATCTGACTTTTTGCACTGATCGCATGAATGTTCCTCACAGACTGGTGAGAGATTACCACTTGCACCGGACAAAAACTGTTGACTGCCAGAAGACTTTTTCTTGCATAGATCACAAGAATGATCCTCACAAACAGCTGAGACGTTGCCACTTGGAGCGGAGGATACCTGTTGATAACTATCTGACTTCTTACACTGATCGCATGAATGATCCTCACAAACAGCTGATACGTTGCCACTTGGAGCAGAGGATACCTGTTGACGGGTATCTGACTTCTTGCACTGATCGCATGAATGATCCTCACAAACAGGCGATACATTGCCACTTGGAGCACAAGATACTTGTTGAGTATCTGACTTCTTACACTGGTCGCATGAATGATCCTCACAAACAGCTGAGACATTGCCACTTGGAGCGGAGGATACTGGACGTGTATCTGACTTCTTACACTGATCGCATGAATGATCCTCACAAATAACTGACACATTGCCACTTGGAGCGGAGGATACTGGATGAGTGTCTGACTTCTTACACTGATCGCATGAATGATCCTCACAAATAACTGAGACATTGCCACTTGGAGCGGTGGATACTGGACGTGTATCTGACTTCTTGCATTGATCGCATGAATGTTCCTCGCAAACAGATGCAACATTGCCACTTGGAGCGGAGGATACTGGACGGGTATCTGACTTCTTGCATTGATCGCATGAATGTTCTTCGCAAACAGATGCAACATTGCCACTTGGAGCGGAGGATACTGGACGGGTATCTGACTTCTTGCATTGATCGCATGAATGTTCCTCGCAAACAGATGCGACAGTGCCACTTGGAGCGGAGGATACTGGTTCAGAAGTTGATTTTTTGCATTGATCACAAGAATGTTCTTCACAAACTGCTGCAACATCTTCATCACATGGATCAGAGGCTACTAGTTGAGATGTTGACTTCTTACACTGATCACATGAATGTTCCTCACAAACTGCTAAGACGTCACCACTTGGAGCAGAGGATAATTGTTGACGACTAGCTGACTTCTGCTTGCACATATCACATGAATGTTCTTTACAATCAACCGCGATATCACCACTTGGAGCAGCTGATAACCTTTTACGAGATAACTTCTTGCATTGATCACACAAATGTTCTTTACAATCAGCTGCGACATCACCACTTGGAGCAGATACAGGCAGCTGAGTAGATGACTTCTTCTTGCACTCATCACATGAATGGTCTTGACACACAGTTGTGACTCCACCACTCGTAGATGTTTTGTCCTGACTCATACAACGCTCACATGAATGTTCTTCACAGATAGATGTCGTACTGCCAGGAGCTATCTGATCTTGGTGAATGGATGGTACCTTCTTACACTGATCACATGAATGGTCCTCACAAATAATTAAGACATCGCCAGTTCCAGCAGCTGAAGTTTCTTGACGAACAGAGCTCATCCTTAAATCATCCTGTGGCGAAGGTGATTGGAGCCACACAGATGGTTGTTGGACACGTCGAGATAATGAAGTGTCACCAACAGCTGATTTATAAACAGACTTGTCGTCGATGGATGGAGAACAACTTTCATATCCAAGAGGCACTGTTTGTTGATTCATTAATGGATATTGAGGTGATGAGGTTCGTTGATAAACAGGAGGAGATCTATTACTGTATTGAGATGGTAAGGGCTGGTAAACAACTGGACCAACATTTGCATATTGATGTGGCATCCCTTGATAATAGGGTTGAAATGGAGATGGTACAGGTTGTGCGTAAACAGGAGGGGACTGATATTGAGATGTCATTGATGGTTGGTAAGTAGCTGGGGATTTACGTTCATATTGAGGTGCAGCTGGGGACGTGCCCCGGCCTGAGGGAGATGATAATGAGCCAGGAGCCGGACAAATCTCCATGGTCTTGTTACTATAAGTCGTAGGTGCATGTTCTGTTTGAGGAGGTGAAGTCACCGTCTGCTGTGGAGATTCAGCTGCTGGTGAAACAGACATAGTCTTCCTGTCACCTGCAGAAGGCATGGTTACTTGTTGAACAGGTGATTTTGGTGGTTCATATGGGGGACGTATAATCTCTTGATGAATGGGTGCACTTTTAACCATGTAGTCATATGGAGCAGGACAAGGTAGAGGGCCTTGTCGAGGAGGCTGAGCCATAATTAGAGTTTCGTATGGAAGAGGAACAGGTTCTGGACGAAGTGCTGGAGCTATAATCATAGGCTCAAATGGAGCAGACATAGGTTCTTGAGTGAAATATGGGGCCCTAATATAAGGGTCATATGGAGCAGGTATCATTTCTTGATAATATGGAGCTCTAATCAAAGGCTCACACGGAATAGGTACAGGTTCATGACGAATGTATGGTGACCTCATCAAAGCTTCATAGGGAAGAGGTGGGACATCTTGACGTACATATGGTCCCCGAGCCATATTGTCCTGTGGAGCTGGTACAGTTTGTTGCTGAGGGACAATTTCAGGTGGAAGAGGTGTTGGAGCTTGCTGCTGTGCAGAAGCGTTCCTTATCAAAGACATGGATGTTGAGGCTTCATGTCGAGTAGTAGGAGCCTTATCGCCAAGGATTTTTGACATAATTTCCTGATTAATAAGTGAAGAATCCTTAGACACTGACTTAACAGGTTGATCATCGGAGACAGCTCGATGTGCCTTCTCATCAATATTTCCAGCTATTGTGGTTTGTAAAGAAAGAAGTAAAATTATTTAGTTACAGCAAGCTAAACACCCAATGTTAATAATATTTATCATTATAATGCACCTTTATTTACAGTATTCCTCTAAACATATACTATAAACAGATTTGGGTTCACAGAATTAAAAGAAGTTACAGCAGAAACAGGCCACTTGATCTTTGGTGGTGTTTTGCTTCACATATGCCTTCTCCCTACCTGTCACATATCCTCTATTCCTTTCTCCTTCATGTGCTTGCCTAAATTCCCTGTAAGTTCATCTAATTTATTTATTTGAGCCATTCCATGTGATTTGCAAGTTCCTCATTCTAACTACTTTCTTTGCAAAGACGTTTTATTGATGATTCCTTCACTTCAGCATTATTGCAAAGGCATTAGCAAGTTTTCCAGTGAGAAAGGTTGTGGATACTAGTAGCAATTGTTTCTACTTGTTTAATAGGATTTCTGTTGAGTCTTGTAAATCTTGAGAAGTCCAGTGACCATCCTGCTGGTCTGGTCGCCATTGATATTGTGTGCACAAACCCAGCTGAGAGTGGAGTGTCTCAGAATTAACCTACCAGTGCAATCAGAACCGTAAATTAGATGAAGATGAAAATCTGTGATTGAAGATACTTGAAATAGAGAATAGATTTTTTGAAATCCTTTTTTCATTTGTAATTCTACTTATAAGATGCCTGTACTTGTTTTGGGCTGTTTCAGGATTGTCAGAGCACCTGCAGACACCTATTCCCCTCTCTCCCAACAAGAAAATCTAGTTCCTATGAAACATATTTTTTGTAGTTCTTCAGGATGCCTGAAATGGTTGACTTCTCATACTCTACAGACCGATCAAAATTTTGTTTAGCCAGAGGGTGGTGAATATGTGGAATTTATTGCCACAGACAGCGGTGGAAGCCAAGTCAATGGGTATTTTTGAAGTGGAAGTTGACAGGCTCTTGATTAGTAAGGGAGTCGAAGGTTACGGGGAGAAGGCAGCAGAATAGGGTTGGGAGGGAAAGATAGATCAGCCATGACTGAATGGTGGAGTAGACTTGATGGCCCGAATGACCTAATTCTGATCCTATGACATATGAACTTATTAGATCGATAATGGTCTGAGAGATGAGGGCGACTTCATTGGGGACCCTTAGTCTATCTTTTATCAGACTTTATCTTGCACTAAACATTATTCCTTTGATCATGTATCTGTACACCGTGGAAGGCTTGATTATAATCATGTATAGTCTTTTTGCTGACTGGATAGCATGCAACAAAAAAGCTTTTCACTGTTCCTCAATACACGTGACATCTATCATGCCTCTAGGGTCTCTGTCCAGAGACAGCTGACAGCTTACTCGGAGACACTGTTGACTGCACTCATGGAGGGCAACTTGATCTTGCCTCCTATGTTTCCACTGCAAAAGCTGAGTTACTCCAAAAATGCGAGGAAAATTGAAGGTTTTGCAGTTTACACAACATTCTACAGTATAAGACGGGTGAGAAACCTGGATTTGTTACCTTTTAAAGGAGCTATATTTGCCTATGTATTAATTAAACAAAAAACTGAAGGTAGCAGTTATAGGCATAATTGTGAGAAAGATCAATGCAAAGACGTTTTACACGATCTGTCAATAAATGATCTTCAGATTGAAAGGGTAATGTTAATGAGGTAGACACAAAATGCTGGAGTAACTCAGTGGGACAGGCAGCATCTCTGGAGAGAAGGAAATGGTGATGTTTCGAGTTGAGACCGTTAATGAGGTCTTTGGGAAACATTTGGGGACCACAACTTGCTCTTTTAATACCATCAATCTGGGTATCTGTGAGAAAGTTGAGAGAAGAAAATGACTGAGAATCTTGATTTTTCACAAGAGTGGCATAAGAACAGCCATTCTAACGTGAAAAACACTCCAGAGATATAAAGTAGAAGAGCACTATCCATGAAAGTGATGGAGTATTAATCTCACAGCATCCTGAAGAATTGGCCATTTACAGTTTAACGTTACTGCCCAAATTAAGATTGCATGTTAATTTCTGTCTCCAAGATGTTTAAACAAAATATGCAATTAGAAAAATTTAAAGATTTGAATTTTCTTGGTATGTTAATCCTAAAGTGCAAAATGCTGAACAAAAATCCTACAGTTTAACAGAGGAATTGCTCTAACTGACATGCCTTTGTGGGGGACTGGATCATCGATGACCTTCATCACCCCCTCAGAAAACGGAATCAAGTTAGTAAGACCCGATCTGCCGCAGAAAAAGCCAAGTTGACTGTCCCTAATTATCCCATTCTCTTTCAAATGGGATGTAATTCCTAGCCCAGAGAAACCTCTCCAATAGTTTCCTTACCATTGACATGAGGCTCATCAATTTATAATTCCATTGATTATCTCTACTTCCCTTCTTAAACAAAGGAACATTGCTACTCTCCAGACCTCTGGGACCTCGCCTGTGACTAAAGAAGATAGAAAGATCCTCAAAAAGGCTCTTTGCCAAGATCTTCAACAACCACCTCCTGCTTCCGTTTTAGGTGTGACTATCTCAATGAAACTCCTATCTGTGTTGCTCTCAGCATCACAGATACTTCTGAGTGAACCTAACTGCTTGATTCAGTCGGTCAGGAGATGTAGCTGGATGCCAAAGGCATAGTCACCACATACGCTGAAAGCTTCCCTGATCTCCTACAATCTGTAAAACGAACATACCACTTTCCTTACTGCCATTCTGACTATAATATCTAAAGAGTAAAGTGGACTACTGGTCAAAGGCCTATCTGAAAAGCACCTCTCCATGTACCTGTCCATCTTCTCATTCAGTCTATTCATTCCTGTATCTTCCCTAGTCATTCTCTATCGTTTTATAAAATGGCAGCACAATTGTAAGCATTACATTATGCATGGTGCAACCGAGCTACGATACACTTTAACATAACGCCTACTTTTCCATAAGCGAGTTTGGTATTCCAAAAAATGCAAGGAATCATGTGGTTTGTCAAAGGTCACTTGATACAAACATTCCCGGCAACTGTGCTGCTGCATGGACACAGACCTGCGTTTCATCCGTAGTCATGATCGAACACGGATCTCCGGCGCGGCGAGCGCTGTTAAATTGCTACTGGACCTCCCGTGTGTCCCATCCCTGTCCGGGGACGGCCGGAGATGTCCGGGATGACCCTAGATTGACAGGACATCGGCCCAGGCCTACAGCCAGCGCGGAGAAGAAACGCTAACTCCAGCTCAACTCTCCCTGTCCCGCAGGGTTAATCGACAGCCCTGGATTGATGGGACACCGGCCCAGGCTCACAGCCAGCGCGGAGAAGAAGCGCTAACTCCAGCTCAACTTCTGCAACTTTTAATTATTGGTATTTTTGTACTGCAAGATCCTTTTGTTTTTCTATCCTGTTACTCAATGTTTTTTATTTTTATTTATTAGAAGTACATTACATTACAACCAATTACATTAGTACTCGTCACGTATATCTTATTACAATTAATGTACTCCGTCATTTTTTACACTAATAAAGGGAAAGGATGAGATTGAGAGAAAGGAGAAAGTGAAGGAAAAAAGTGAAAATGTAAAAAACGTGACAACAAAAAAGAACAAAGACCCTATAAGAAAGAATTAAAAAAAAAAAGAATTAAGAAATAGACCCTAAAAAAGAAGAAAAAAGAGAAAGAGGGAAAAGAGAAAAACAAATACTTTGTTGTAAGCATCACGCAAATGGGATATACCAACTCTCCAGCTTTCATCCCCCCTTACCTGACCTCAGTTTTTTTTTTTAAGTACTTTTGCACCCTATACTTGTAATAATTCTATAAATGCAGACCACGTCAGGTGGAAGTGATCTGGTTTACCTGCCAGGAGGAGTCTTATCTCTTCTAGGTGTAATGTTTCGAACATATTTGAAATCCACATGTTTATAGTTGGTATTGGAGCATTTTTCCAGAATTTTAGGATTAACTTTTTTCCAGTTATTAACCCATAGTCTATTAATTTCTTTTGGAACACATTTAGTTCTGGACTATCTTCCGTTGTTCCGAAGATAATCCATTCTGCTTTGGGTATCAGTTTTATTTTAAATAATTTTGTAAAGATTTCAAAAATTTCAATCCAAAATTTTTGAATTTTTGTACAGAAAACAAATGAGTGCGCTATAGTAGCTTCTTGAGATTGACATTTATCACAAATGGATGATACATTTGGGAAAATTTTATTAATTTTAGTTTTGGAATAATATAATCTATGTAAAATTTTAAATTGTATTAAAGTGTGTCTTAAATTAATCGAACATTTATGCACGTTTAATAAATGTTCATTCCACCTTTCCTTTGAGATTTTAATAGCTAATTCTTGTTCCCAGTCTCTTCTAATACCTTCCGTAGATGGTATTTCTACATTTAAGATAATATTATACAAATATGATATTAAGTTTGCTGATTCAGCTTTTATCTGCATTGCTTCATCCAATACATCTGCTGGGCTATTATAATGATCTTTTGTATATTTTTTCAAATAGTCACATATTTGAAAATATTTAAAATATTGATTATTTCCCAGTTTATATTTTATTTGTAATTGTTGGAATGATAGTAATTTTCCAGTTTCATACAAGTCACCGAACGTTTTAATTCCTAGTCTATCCCATTGTATAAAAGATTTGTCTGTAATGGAGGGATTAAACGAAGGGTTATTAACTATTGGAGATAAAAGCGATAGATTTCTTAATTTTAAATTTTGTTTTATTTGTTTCCAAGTTCTGATTGTACTATGTATAATTGGGTTTTTGTTATAATTTATGTTATTCAGTTTCATTGGTGAGAGGAGGATCGCTCCAATGTTTCCAGAGGAGCAGTCCTCTCTCTCCATTACAATCCAGTCCACTTGCTGGGCAGAGTTGTCCATCAGTTGAATCATAGTTTTAATATTTACTGACCAATAATAATACATGAAGTTAGGGAGTGCTAAGCCCCCTAATACTTTAGCTTTGTTCAAGTGTGTTCTTTGTATTCTATGTGATTTATAGTCCCATATAAAATTAGTAATGTCTGAATCCAGTTTTTTTTTAAACTTCTTTGGTAGGTATATGGGAATCAATTGAAATAGGTATAAAATTTGTGGTAAGAAGCATTTTTATTGCATTTATTCGGCCTATTAAAGACATCGGGAGCGTTTTCCAAAATTTAATTAGTGTATTTAATTTATTAAGTAAAGGATCAAAATTTGCTTTAAACATGCCTTGATATGTTCTAGTGATTTCAATACCCAAGTATTTAAATTTTTCTGTAGCTATTTTAAAAGGGAATTTTAAAAGATGTGTTGAGTCTTTCGGTTTTATTGACATAATTTCACTTTTATTCCAATTTATTCTGTATCCAGAAAAAGATCCAAAGTCCTCAATTAAATTTAATATATTTGGTATAGTAATTTGAGGTTTTGTAATGTACAATAATATATCATCCGCGTATAAAGATATTTTATTATTTGAATATTTAGTATTATACCCATGGATATCTGGATGTGTTCTAATTTTTTCTGCTAACGGTTCAATTATGAGAGCAAACAACTGTGGTGATAATGAGCATCCTTGTCTATTTCCCCTTGATAGTTGAAATTTCTAGGATAATATGTTATGTTAATATTCTAGCTGTAGGTTTATTATATAATAGTTTAATCCATAAAATAAAATTCTCTCCCAGTTGGAATTTTTGTAATACTTTATCCATATAATTCCATTCTACTTGGTCAAATGCTTTTTCAGCGTCCAGTGAAATAATTGATAATTCTTGTTCTTCAAATTTATGTGAGTGCATTATATTGAGTAGACGTCTCATATTATTAGATGAATATCTCTTAGGGATAAACCCCGTCTGATCTGGGTTTATTAGTTTACTAATATATTTACTTAATCTTCTAGCTAATGTTTTCGCTAATATTTTTTGATCTGTATTTAACAATGCTATAGCTCTATATGAACCCGGTTCTTCTATATCTTTGTCTTTTTTAAGTATTAGTGTGATCGTTGATTCAGCTAATGTATCGGGTAATATTTGTTTTTTTAAAGCATATTGGGACATTTTTTGTAATCGTGGTATAATTTTGTCATAGAAGCTTTTATAAAATTCATTAGTAAATCCATCAGGACCTGGTGTTTTTCCATTCTTTAATGAGTTTATTGTATCTTCTAATTCCTTAATTGAGATTTGTGCACCCAATTCCTCTTGTTCCTTCAACTCTAACTTTGGAAGATTACAATTATCCAAGAACTCTGTAATTTTATTGGAGTCAGTTGTCGTTTTAGATGTATACAAATTCTCATAAAATTGCGCAAATCTTTTATTAATATCCTTCGGTATGGTTAATAATTCCCCTCTATCTGATTTAATCTTTGGGATCGTATGTTCTTTTTCTCGTTTTTTTAGCTGGCGAGCCAAAAGTTTATGCGGTTTATCCCCAAATTCAAAGTGCTCCTGTTTTGTAATTTGGAAAAGTCTCATAAGTTTGGCTGATAATAGTTTATTTAATTTAAATTTCAAAATTATTATTTCATTATGTTTATCTATTGATGGATCTTTAGCATTATCTATATCCATTTGTCTAATGTTCTTCTGTCTTTGTTCATTCTTATTCTTTTTATTTTGAAAAGCTTGATATGAAATTATACCTCCAATGTATGCTTTAAAAGATTCCCATAGTACAGTAGGCGATATATCTGGAGTGTCATTTATTTCAAAAAAGGCGTCCATTTGTTCTTTTAAATATATACTCGCTTGCGGATCTTTTAGGATTTGAGAATTAAATCTCCAAAATGGTTTATTCTTAGACATCCCAGTTTTAAAAAGAAAGTTAGTGGTGAATGGTCTGAAATCGAATTTGTATGGTATGTTGGGTTCAAAGTATGAGGGATTAATTTTGTATCCACCAGGAAATAATCTATACGTGAGTATGTTTTATGTACCATTGAATAAAACGAGTATTCCCTGCCAGTTGGATTAGCAATTCTCCAAACATCTGCTATATTAGTATTGTTTATATAAGTATTTAAAAGTTCACCGGTTTTAGATTTCGTATTCCCTCTCTGTTTTTGGCTTGATTTGTCTAAATACGGATCTAAAACACAGTTAAAGTCTCCTCCTATTTTAACATTTTGATAATTAAACTCTGTGATTATGTTCAGAATTTTATTGAAAAAATAAGGATTGTCAAAGTTAGGCGTGTATATATTTACCAAAGTAGTTGGAGTATCATGAATTTCTCCATTAACTATTAAATATCTCCCTTCAATGTCTGTTATGGTATTCTTTGCTTTGAATGGTATACCTTTTCTAATAATGATTGACGTACCTCTAGATTTCGAAGTATATGAAGAATGGTATATTTGACCTATCCATTTCGCCCTCAACCTAGCTTGATCATGAGATTTTAGATGAGTTTCTTGTAAGAAGATAATGTCAGAATTGTACAGTTTCAGCTGAGCTAGTATCTTACCCCTTTTAATAGGTTCGTTAATACCTCTTATATTCCAACTACAGAATGAGACTCCTCCTAGGTTCTTTTGTTTAGCATCTTGCATTTTGAATAATTATAGTACCTTTAAATCTTGTGGTGCATCCATATCCCAGGTCTTTGGGTATTGGGGGAACCTTTGAATTTCTAAGTTTTGTTGGCATATCCCTTTTACGCTTATCACTAAACACAAAACACAAACATGTGAGTTTATGTGATAATAATAATAATTTTTTTTTAATTGAAAAAGTGAAAATACAGTGTCTAAAATAGTCGACACTGTAACAAGTGGCCCACCTGTAGGTGGGAGAAAACCTTGTTTCGATTTCCATTGTTGGTGTTAAACAAATAACTCCGCTCTCTTGGTTAATCATAACATATTAGAACGGGGCCTCACATTCAGATATATAATACAATTTTACCCTATATATTTCATTATAACATATCATATATATATATCGCAATTTTAGCTACTAATTATTAAACAAATGATTTTAGCTTCAATAATAGTCAACTGTTGGTTGAAGGGGTTAACGAGACGCGCCCCTGAACCTAAGCCAGGTGCTCGTTTCTCATCCCCTCCTCCCAGTTATAGATAAGGTTTGGATTTAGTAAAAATTCATATTAGTTTTGTTAGTTCGTTATTTTTTATTTTTATTAGCGTCCGTTACTATTCTAATCTAATATTGATAACTTGTTAAATTGTTAGGTTGTTAATAGGATCAATTCTTACAATTGGATTTAATATTATAATCTATTAAACAATGAATGCTTCTGGTATAGTCCATTCTCTTCAGTTCAGCTGTTTACTCGTTTGGAACACAGAATGTCCTTGAGTCAAAATTCCACAGATAAGTCTAGCCATCCTAAACAAAACACTGCTTGAAATGGTTCTCAGCTGCCAAACCTCCATTAACCGTGGAATTCTAATTTTAAAAAAAGGATTAATTCATGCCATTAATTTCTACTTTTCAACGATGCTCTGGGCATATTTGTACGCATCCTCCGGTTTTACAAATGATCTTTCACAACCATTAAAAGAAATACGCATTTTGGCTGGATAAAAAACACCGTATCTGACACCTTGTTTCCCTCTTAAAAGTTCTTTTGCCTTTCCGAATTGATTTCTCTTTTGCACAATTTCATACGGATAGTCCCTGAATATTTTGATAATATCATTATCCATCCGTAATTGCACTCCGTATTTAATTTTGCTCATCACCTCTTCCAGTTCTGAAATGTCCCGAAATTTCACAATAATATGTCGTGGGTGGTCTTTTCCAGCTTGAGATCTCGGTTTAAATCTTGGAACACGATGCGCCACTTCAATTTTCGGAACTTTGGAGAGATTAAGCAGTTGTTTAAGTAAGTCCATGGCAAACTCACGAACGTCCTTTCCCTCAGCTCCCTCTGAGACTCCAAGAATTCTCAAATTCTGGCGTCTAGAGCGAGCTTCCAGGTCCAGGCATTTATCTGAGACTTTCCCCAGTTGAGTCGTAATCTGTACTGAAGTTTGCTCATATTCTTGCTTCCTTTGATCATGTTCTTGCCTCATTTTCACCATGTCTTCAACCACTCGAGCCATATTTTTCTCCAATTCCGTAATTGTGACCATACTTGCAGCTACTGTTTCAAGCACAGCCGTGAACCTGTCCGTAGTAATTTTTTCCATCTTATCAATTCTCCCCGAGAGTCCATCTTTCACATCATCAATTTGTTTATTTATAGTATCTAGTGAATCAGCCACTTTCTGATTTCCAGCATTCAAATCCCTCATCATCTTTTCGATTTTTTCCATCATTTGTCCCATCAGAGTTTTATTTTCATCCATAATTTCCTTTCATATCCTTCACTGATTTCTTCAAATCCTCAAGTTCTTTATCCTTAGTCAGCTCTCTTAGATCTTGTATCCATTTTTACAGCCTCTCCTTCAGGATTCTTCAGATTTTTCAGCAGCTTTTTAACTGATCTCTGAGGGCTCTTGGCTGGAGACAGTTTTCTCATTTAAAGTCTTTAAGCCACCGTTTAAAACATCGCGCTTACTGATGACGTCATCAGCCCGGCGACCAGAAGCTCCGGTAAGGTTTTTAATCCAATTCCGACTTATGGACCCGTTTTTACGCGAAAAATCGCGAAATTTTTCGAGAGCGGAGCTAGGTGCACGTCTGTTAATCTAACATGGTGCCACCGGAAGTCCCTGTTACTCAATGTTGACGGCTTTCCTTAATATAGTATAGACAAATTTAGAAATGTCAGCTTCGCCACTGCAAATAACCAACCTTTCTCCTGTGCTCTGTCCCCTGAAGTCGACTAACATTCCATTCTGCTACTTGTCTCTTACCTCCACGTTTCCTAACCATTTGTGTGTCTATTTTGGGGTATCTTACTTAAGGCCTTTTGATAATTTAAATAAATGACATGAACAACATTACAATAGTCTACTCTCTGCACTATCTCCTCAAAAAAATCAATAAGGATGGTCAAACAAGATTTTCTCCTTTGAAATCCATGCTGACTATTCCTACTACAAACCACAGAAATTACAGCACAGGAACAGGCCTTTTGTCCCACAATGTGTTGTATCTATCTAAAACCCACTATCATATCTGCCTCCATTATCAGTCCCGATAGCTCATTCTGGACTGTCTGTGTAAAAACCCTTGCCCTGCACATCTCTTTAAAACGTTGCCACTTTCACCTTAAAGCTATGCCCTCTAGTATTTGACAGTTAGACCTGGGATAACAATTCTAACTGCCTACCGCCTATCCATGCCACTCTTATATATACTTTTATCAGGTCTAATTTATATTTTCCGTCTCTAGGCATTCTAATATTCTTTTCCTTAGCAGTATTTCGATTACTTTTCCTCCACTGATTGGTCTATATGTATTACTCGATAATTCCCAGAATGTATTCTAAACCCCTTCTTAAATGTGTATTACATTATCTATCCACTATTCCTCTGGCACTACACCTTTTCCAGTGTATATCTATCTATACTATTACTAGAACTCTCATCTTGACCACTTCTGGTCTGCATTGTTTTTAGATTTGCGCAAAAACGGTACCCTATATCACTAAGATCTTTTCTCCACCTTACTCACCGTTCTCCTCTGCTCCAAGCGCACCAAAGTTTGTTCCGATCGGTGGAATATTAGAAAAGTTATAAAGGTTTAAAAACAATCGTGAGATCAGCAGATTGGCCTTCTCGCCTATCAGTCACCATGAAGGTATAACTCCCCTTCCGGGGGCGAGGAGAATAAAGCCCAGGAGGCCAGGCGTAAGTCAGTCAGCCCGGAAGCAGTGAGTGAGAGGTGAGTCCAGAACTGTGAGTCCATAAGCCGTGAGTGAGTGAACTGTGAGTCCACAAGCCGTGACTGAGTGAACTGTGAGTCTACAAGCTGTGAGTGAATGAATGAGTCCACAAGACGTGAGTGAGTGAACTGTGAGTCCACAAGCCGTGACTGAGTGAACTGTGAGTCCACAAGCCGTGTTGAGTCCGGAAGTCGCGCTGAGTCCGGAAGTCGCACATGAGTCCGGAAGTCACACTTGAGTCTGGAAGTCACACTTGAATCTGGAAGTCGCACTTGAGTCCAGAAGTCGAGCCTGAGTCCAGAGGTCCACAAGCCGTGAGTGAGTGAACTGTGAGTCCACAAGCCGTGTGACTGAACTGTGAGTCCACAAGCTGGGAGTGACTGAACTGCGAGTCCACAAGCCGTGGGTGAGTGAACTGTGAGTCCACAAGCCGTGGCTGAGTGAACTGTGGGTTCACAAGCCGTGGCTGAGTGAACTGTGAGTCCACAGGCTGTGGCTGAGTGAACTGTGAGTCCACAAGCCGTGGCTGAGTGAACTGTGAGTCCACAAGCCGTGGCTGAGTGAACTGTGAGTCCACAAGCCGTGGCTGAGTGAACTGTGAGTCCACAAGCCGTGGCTGAGTGAACTGTGAGTCCACAAGCCGTGGCTGAGTGAACTGTGAGTCCACAAGTCGTGCTGAGTGAACTGTGAGTCCACAAGTCGTGCTGAGTGAACTGTGAGTCCACAAGCCATGGCCGAGCGAACTGTGAGTCCACAAGCTGTGGCCGAGCGAACTGTGAGTCCACAAGCCATGGCTGAGCGAACTGTGAGTCCACAAGCCGTGAGTGAGCGAACTGTGAGTCCACAGGCCGTGAGTGAGCAAACTGTGAGTCCACAAGTCGTGAGTGAGCGAACTGTGAGTCCACAGGCCGTGAGTGAGCGAACTGTGAGTACACAAGCCGTGAGTAAGTGAACTGTGAGTCCACAAGCCGTGAGTGTGCGAACTGTGAGTCCACAAGCCGTGAGTGAACTGTGAGTCCACAAGAATCCATTCGGCCCACAATGTCCATACTAGCCCGTTGGAAACCAGTCCCTTCGGCCCACAACACTCATACTAGCCGTCCAGAAAGCCCCCCTCCCACTGGCCACAGCCTGAAGCCGCCCCCCCTCCCCAGGCTGCAGGACGCTCCCCCCACCGGCTCCCGACAGTCCCCGCCTGAAGCCGACCCCCTCCTCCGGCTGCAGAATGCTACAAGAGACGCAACAAGATAGAATGGACTGAATAAATCTCCTTTAACATTAAAATTGTTGTTATTTTTTAAGTTTTTCATATTTTAAGCTTTAATAAATCCCTTTTCCAATTGCCGTGCCCGTCAGCAGCACCTGCGCAATAATACCTGCATGTTCTACGTCACAATGGGAACCCAATGGGAGGGAATGGCTGCGCTGCCGGAGAGCCGCTAAGAGTGGATGGGGGGGGGGAGCGTTTGAGGGGTGGATGGAGTGAGTGTATGTGTGGGGGGGAGAAGGGCAACGGGTTGAGTGGGGGGGTTTGAGGGGAGGAGAGGAGGGGGGATCAGGAGCGTCACGAAGGGAACCCGTCAGCCGCGCCTGCGCAGTTGGGGGCTATGTGTGAGTGGTGGAATATTGGAATTGGTGGAGAGATGGAATATTGCGTTGCGGGACCATGCTTCCCGTGTAAGAATGGGACCCAACGTGTCCCACTAAGTCTAGTTCTTTTTAAATCCATAGATGTACCCTGTCTGGTTCAGGGATTTTAAATTCTGAGTGTGTACAGCAAGTACTGGGCGGAGCAGTGGCGCAGAGGGAGAGTTGCTACCTTACAGTGCCAGGGTACTGGGTTTGATCCTGACTACGGATACTGTCTGTATGGAGTTTGTACTGATGACCACATGGGATTTCCCCAGATGCTCTGGTGTCGTCCCACATTCCAAAGATGTACAGGTTTGTAAGTTAATTGACTTCTGTAAAAAAAATTAAATTGTCCCTAGTGCATATGTTTCCACACTGCATCTCTAAACTAAACTTGAAATTAAACTAGTATAATATAGAAACCAGGAACTGCAGATATTGGTTTACCAAGGAAAGACACAAAATGCTGGAATAACTCAGCGTGTCAGGCAGCACTGCTGGTAAACATTGATAGGTGAAGTTTTGGGTCGGAACCCTTCTTCAGACTGATTGCAGAGATGAGGGGAGAGAAAGTTAGAAGTGGAGGGGCAGGACAAAGCATGGCAGGTTCAGGGTATCTCCTTTTTCCTGCTATTTCATTATTCATCTCACTACCTTGCTGGTATATTCTAAAGACATGCCAGATATATGCAATAGTTAGATATAGCATATACCACACATAATTACAATCAGGTATGGTATATTTGGATAATAAACTAATGATTGTATACTTCTGACATTTCCCGATCATTGTCAATGGCATTTTCCAGTCTACCCTTAATGACCCTATTCCCATTTCAACCTTTTTCTACTGACGTATCTGTACAATATTTTCATAATTTGCTTTATGTCCCTTGATAATTTAATTTGATGATCCCATTACTGTCTGTAATGTTTTAATCTAATCCCTTCATATTCTCTTATTATGCACATGTCAGCTGACTGTCTCTTTAATATAGGTGTCCTTCCATTCTCTCAATTGTTCACTTATGTCTTTATTAATTAATGGAATCCCATGAGAATTTAGTTTATTCTTTCCTTTGAACAGGATATATTTTTCCTGCACAGTGCCACGTAATCTTTTGGAACCCCAGTAATCTGAGTGGGGCCAAGCAGTCTAATTAGTGGGCTGAGGAGAAGTTTTCTCTTTCTAATATTCTTTACTAACACTTATAGCAGTGGATACACAAACAAAAATATCTAGGAATTAGGAATTCTTTGTATAAACCCTTCAAGAGGCAAGTGATAAATATAAAACTCTTTCCTGTTTTACAGAGACAGCGCTGAGGGAATTGTCTGCTAATATATTTCAGAAAGTATAAAAGTATGTATATAGAATTATCTGTGAGATAAAATACAAATTCCTCATCACTAGAAAGGATAATGCTACACAGGAAAAAAATATTGTGCATTATACAAACAATTTCCATTATGTTTTCATACTGTGTAAATACAAAAGAACTATTGTTATATATCTCGATCAATTCAATTACTGTAAATGCATACGCTGAAGCCTACTCCTTTCCTCTTCTGTTATTTTATTAAGTAGAAGTTACAATACAGTAACAGGCCATTTGGCCAAATGCGAGTTCCTGCAATTAAGCTTCATATGCACCTCATTTTAAATTATTCTACTTTGTCAAACCTAATCTTTGAACAGTCATGCGCAGTGAATCCTCAACATACCTTCATCCAAAATATCCCTATGTTGTTGAACTACCGAGAGTAGCAAGTTCCATATTCATGTCAAAGAGTCGTGCATCATGGAAACAGGCCGCTCTGCCCAACTCATCCGTGCCAACCAAGATAGTCTATCCATCTAAGCCTTTCTTATTCACGTGCCTGTCCCAATGTCGTTATTGTACCTGCCTACATCTTCTGGTGACTTGTTCCATACACTCTCCACCTTCTGTGTGAAAAAGTTGCCTCTCAGGTGCCTATTAAATCTTTCCTCTCTCATCTTAAACCTATGCCCTATTTCCCTATCCTGGGAAAAATACTTTGTGCAGGAAAAAGACCTTAACTGTACCACTCATGATTTTACACACCTCTCTAGGATTATCCCTCAGTCTCCTTCAATCAAAGGTATACACTTCCAGCGTGTCTAACCTCTCCCTATAACCACTCTAGGTTAAAGTTGATCTGAGGCTTGACAAGCAATTGTAATATTTATGATTTAATTTGTAGTCTTCCTCACACAGAAACCTCTTCGCCTACACATACTGTCAAGAGTCAATAGTTTAACAGTTATATGTCTTGACAAAGGAACAATGAAATTCTTACTAACAGCAGAATTACAGGCCTGCAAACACAATACCCATATATAATAATGAAAATTTCAAAAAATTAATAACCCAGTGCGAGCACAAAAAAAGTCAAGAGGCCTTATTGCAACCAAAGTCAGTTCATAGTTGAGATTAATGTTGTGTAGTGTTCAAGAGCCTGATGGTTGTTGGGAAAAAGCTATTCTTTGAAGCTGGTGGTCATGACTTTCAGACTCCTATACGTTCTTCCCAATGGCAGGAATGAAATGAGAGAGCAGCCAGGGTGGTGTGGGTCTTTGATGATGCTAGTTGCATTGTTGAGGCTGTGCGTCCGTTAGATCTATTTGGTGGCGGGGGAGTCAGTATCCTTGATGGACTGGGCAGTGTCGACCATTTTTTAAAATCTTCATTACTGATCGATCGTGTTGCCAAACCAACCCAAGATGCTACCAGTCATTAGATTCTCTACCGTATCCCTGAGAAGTTCATGAGAGTATTTGTCAACATACTGAGTCTCCTCAATCTTCAAAGAAAGTGGAGGTGTTGATGGGCTTTCTTTATGATTGCACCAATATGCTGGATCCAGAACAGATCTTCAGAGATAGTCACACCCTGGAACTTAAAGCTGTTGGCTCTCTCTTCCACTGACCCATCGATGTTCCTGGATCCTCAGCCTCCCGCTTCGAAAGTCAACAATCAGCTGGTTGGTCTTCCTGATGTTGAGAGCAAGTTTGTTGATTTGGCACCATTCAATCGGATGATCGATCTCCCTCTTACACTCTGACATCATTACCCATAATTCATCCAACAACCTGGTGGTGTTGGCGAATTTGGAGATGATGTTGGAACTATGTCTGCTATACAGTCATGGGTACACAGGGCACATAGTCTTGAGGTGCTCCTGTGTTGATGGCTATCGAGGAACAAGTGTGCCAATTCGCACTGATCTGTCTGTCAATTAGAAAGTCACTGTTTTGAACTCCTTCACTATTTCACAGATCTCTATCAGGTCATGCCCCTCACTCTCCCCCTCAAACTCTTCAAACTTTTCTGATATTGTAACTGTTCAGTTTTGTGATCATCCATGTAGATTATGTTCAGTGGATCTGTATATCCTTTTTTGTCTGTAAATTTGACACAAATTCCAAAGTAGTGGAATGGACTTACAAAAAGCTGCACCGAATTAGCCCCAAAATTTAAATTTTAAGGCCCAAAGCCTGTTTTCTGCACAGTTTCGGGTATGTATCACCATGAGTAAGGCATGGTTTAGTTCGAGGGAAAGGGATTAGATTTCTGTCTATGCCCTGGGAGATGAAGGGAATCAAGGGATGTGCGATTAGCGCAGGAAGGTGGTGCTGAGGTAAAGGACTGCCATGATCTGAGTGAGTAGAAACTGAGTCTAATGTTCTACGACGTCTTCTACTTCATATGTTGTTACGACCACTCTGCTACCTTTTAATGTGTACCTGTTGGCAGGTACCCGCAACTCCTTTCAATCTATCTTAATACAATGAGCAGAACAATTTATATGTGGATTTTTAAATCAATGTTACTTGATAAAAAGTGAAAAAAACACACCTGCAAGTCTTATTTCTCTGACATAATACCATGTGAGGAATTACACTAATTATGAACTGTGCATAATGAATATTTTTAATAAATTTTACTTTAAGAGCGCAGCACTGGCTTTCAAGGTGCTCATATTGACCAATGCCATGCCAGTAACTTGTGGGATGCAATGGTCAAAAGAATAGAAACATGGGTGGAAACAGGCAGAACAAATATATATATTTGTTAAAAGAAAATGAAGGTACCGTTAAGGAAATAATTAAGACAAACCCCTGAACTGGGCTGTAATTGTCATTGTTACGCATTGCTACTTGGTTTCATTTTATGAGGAAAGCAAAAGATTTTGTTTAATGAACACACATTCCCAATTTTGCCAAAATCTTGAACCAAAAATAAAGGCTGAAAATTTGATCCTTGTGACAGGTGGTTTAGGTTCCCTTGTAATATTCCAGAGTGAGGCCAAATTACCCAGAAATTGTTCTCATTCCTTTCCAGAAAGAAAGGACACTAAACTGCATAATTCTCCATTAAAATTGCATTCTGAAACTGAATTCTAGGCATGCCAATAATATAAAAATACTACTAAATGGGAAATATATATCAAAAGAGGAACAATACTGTAGACACAATGAATCGCAGATGCTGGTTGACAAAAAAATACACAAAGTGCTGGAGTAACTCTGTGGGTCAGGCAGCATCCCTGGAAAACCATGATAGGTGATGTTTCAGTCTGAGGAAGGGCCCCGATATGAAACGTCATCCCTACACTTTATCTGAAAACGCAAAAGTAATTTGAAAAATTATGTTTGTGTGAGACCAAACTCATTGGAGTTTAAGGAGATTTGTACGGCAAGGTTTTTTACACAGATATTGGTGGTGGTGGAGGCAGATGCAACTGGTGTTTAAGAGGCTTTTAGATAGGCACATGGAAGTACAGGGAATGGAGGGATTTGGATCATTTGCAGACAAAGATGTTTATCTTGGTTTCATTGTGGGCCGAAGGGCCTATTCCTGTGCTGTTCTATGTTCAAAGTAGCTCATGGAGATCAACGATCCATTTGCAAAATACAATTTGAATATAATTATGAATTAAGGCATCCAAAAAAAACATGGCAATTTCCAAACACTGATTTTCCATCTCTCACCTATTCATAGGAATAGGAAAATATTCCTATTTGCAGGCTTGAAAGCAGATATGTCCTACTGTTGGACATTTTACAGATTAGACTGTAGCAAAGAGGATTGAGGAGAAGAGGAATGGTAAAGGAATACAAGATTATATCTTTAAATAAGAAAAGTGTAGAAAACCTGTTCCCACGTGTAGACATTCAAAGCTCAGAGACAAAAATTAACATGGCAAAGGTGACAAGACTAATGTGAGAAGCAACTCTGGAACTCACTGCTTAATGAAAATAGAGTCTATAAGAGCTTTCATAACAAGGTAAGGGGTAGGTGATTGAGCAAAATAATTTGCAAACCCTCATAGAAAGACCAAAGGAATGGGACTGAATAGATCATTCTAAAAATCTGCTTCAAACCATGATCATCTTTTGATGCTATGATTCATTAAACTGTAAGTGCAGTTTTAATAATTATAAATTTCTACTGTTTAGTTGAGTGAAACACACCCACTGTACAATTATTCAGCAGTGTCACTAGAGAAACTGATTACTCTCCATTCAATGAATTAGTCAGCTGTTCTTACCTCTGCTCATATGAAACATTTTAACCAGGTCACATATATCAAGTGTTGGGTTCCCTAATAGAAATAGAAACAATGAACAATAAATCCAATTGTACTTTACTCACCATTAAAAATATATGTTGTAATTTCAACTAAGATTGAGATTATTACATTTGTTCAACACCAAAGTAAATGAAGGCAGGATACGAACCTTCTCGAAATTGTAACAACTCAATGAAATACGAAGAGGCAAAGGTTTGAATGTTGTCAGGCTGGTCTTGCACCACAGCTCTGCCTAATGCCTCCAGCAGAGTTTTCAAGCCATCAGGCACTACAAGTTTACCGTGTGACGGCATCTTGATAAATTAATAATATATCTGAAATCAGAATGAAAACAATATATATGAACATGATGAAAGTGGAAATGGCTTGAATTCTAGTCTAACTGTATTAAATCTAATATTTAAGTAAAACATTTCCCCAACGATAGCGTGGCACAGTGGTGCAGCTGGTAGAGCTGCTGCCTCACAGCGCCATAGACCCGGGTTAGATTTCTGTTCAAGGAAGAACCGAAGAGCCTTGAGACCTTCCTTGTGGGCGATGGAGGTGTATTTGTTGATTTCATAATTCTAGTATCAGAATTAAACCATTCGGCATATCAAGTCTACTCCACCATTTAATCATAGTTGATCTATCTTTCCCTCTCAACCTTTCTCCTGCCTTCTCCCCATAACCCCTAACACCCGTACTAATCAAGGTGCTAATCATTATGTTGACTGATGTCTACTACTAACCCAGCGACTGCTGTGGTTATCTATGCTACACTGGGCGGGACATTGGCACAGCTGTCTGTGTCGGGTATGAACTTTCTCCCTGTGACCGTGTGGGTTTCCTCCAGATGCACTAGTTTCCTCCCACATCCCAAAGAAGTATAGATTTGTAGTTTAATTGGCCCTCTAAATTGCCCGTAAAGTGTAGGGAGTGAATGAGAAAGTGGGATAACATAGAACTAGAGTGATTAGTACGGGTGTCAGGGGTTATGGGGAGAAGGCAGGAGAAAGGTTGAGAGGGAAAGATAGCCCTGTGACCCACACGGATCTCCTTTGGATGCTCTGGTTTCCCTTGGTGTGCAGGGAGAGGATGAGAACATGGGATAACAAAGAACTAGTGTGAGTAGGTGTTAGATGGTCAACATGGTCTCGGTGGGCCGAAGGGCTAGTTTCCATGCTGTATCTTCTATTAGAATCTCAAATTTACAGCTGTTGCTGCATATTTTTCATTTTTCATTTTTCCATGTTCGACAGCTTGTCTTAAATTATTTTTAATAAATGAGATTAATTGATTTTTTTCTAAATTGTACGAGATTGGGCAGTGTGGGTGTTGCGTAGAAAATTAGTGGCAGAAAATTAGTGTGCACATACAGCGAGCAGTTAAGAAGAAAAGCAATTACTGAATAGAATATCAGATCCTGATGTGACCATACATGGGATGGTGTCTACACCACAGTCACCCTACCCAAGGTAGGATATGTACGTAGAGCTACCACAATACATCAGTTGCATTCCTAAGACAAGTTGTTTTTAGAGTTAAGTTTAGTTTATTATTGTCATGCGTACCGAGATATAGTGAAAAGGTTTTGTTTGTGTGCCATCCAGTCAAGAATAAGACCATACAATCAAGCCATCCACAGTGCAAAGACAAGGGTACAACATTTAGTGCAAAGATACAGTGCCCTCCATAATGTTTGGGACAAAGACCCATCATTTATTTATTTGCCTCTGTACTCCACAATTTGTGATTTGTAATAGAAAAAAATCACATGTGGTTATAGTGCACATTGTCAGATTTTATTAAAGGCCATTTTTATACATTTTGGTTTCACCATGTAGAAATTACAGCTATGTTTATACATAGCCTACCCCCATTTTAAGGCACCACAATGTTTGGGACACATGGCTTCACGGGTGTTTGTAATTGCTCAGGTCCGTTTAATTGCCTCATTAAAGCAGGTATAAGAGAGCTCTCAGCACCTAGTCATTCCTCCAGTCTTTCCATCACCGTTGGAAACTTTTATTGCTGTTTATCAACATGAGGACCAAAGTTGCGCCAATGAAAGTCAAAGAAACCATTATGAGATTGAAAGACAAGAATAAAACTGTTTGAGACATCAGCCAAACCGTATGCCAACCAAATCAACTGTTTGGAACGTCATTAAGAAGACAATAGACAATAGGTGCAGGAGTAGGCCATTCGGCCCATCGAGCCAGCACTGCCATTCAATGTGATCATGGCTGATCATCCACAATCAGTACCCCATTCCTGCCTTCTCCCCATATCCCCTGACTCCGCTATCTTTAAGAGCCCTATACAGCTCTCTCTTGAAAGTATCCAGAGAACCGGCCTCTGAGGCAGAAAATTCCACAGACTCACAACTGTGTGAAAAAGTGTTTCATCACTTTCTCCGTTCTTAAACTGTGGCCCCTGGTTCTGGGCAAGAAAGAGAGTACTGGTGAACTTATTAATCGCAAAGGGACTGGCAGGCCAAGGAAGATGTCCACAGCTGATGACAGAAGAATTCTCTCTATAGTAAAGAAAAATCCCCAAACACCTGTCCGACAGATCAGAAACACTCTTCAGGAGTCAGGTGTGGATTTGTCAATGACCACTGTATGTAGAAGACTTCATGAACAGAAATACAGAGGCTATACTGCAAGATGCAAACCACTGGTTAGCCGCAAAAATAGGATGGCCGGGTTACAGTTTGCCAAGAAGTACTTAAAAGAGCAACCACAGTTCTGGAAAAAGGTCTTGTGGACAGATGAGATGAAGATTAACATATCTGAGTGATGGCAAGAGCAAAATATGGAGGTGAGAAGGAACTGCCCAAGATCCAAAGCATACCACCTCATCTGTGAAACACGGTGGTGGGGGTGTTATGGCCTGGGCATGTATGGCTGCTGAAGGTACTGGCTCATTTATCTTCATTGATTATAACTGCTGATAGTAGTAGCATAATGAATTCTGAAGTATATAGACACATCCTATCTGCTCAAGTTCAAACAAATTCCTCCAAATTCATTGGCCGGCGGTTCATTCTACAGCAAGACAATGATCCCAAACATACTGCTAAAGCAACAAAGGAGTTTTTCAAAGCTAAAAAATGGTCAATTCTTGAGTGCCAAGCCAATCACTTGATCTGAACCCAATTGAGCATGCCTTTTATATGCTGACGAGAAAACTGAAGGGGACTAGCCCCCAAAACAAGCATAAGGTAAAGATGGCTGGAATACATGCCTGGCAGAGCATCACCAGAGAAGACACCCAGCAACTGGTGATGTCCATGAAACGCAGACTTCAAGCAGTCATTGCATGCAAAAGATATGCAACAAAATACTAAACATGACTACTTTCATTTACATGACATTGCTGTGTCCCAAACATTATGGTGTCCTGAAATGGGGGGGACTATGTATAAACACTGCTGTAATTTCTACATGGTGAAACCAAAATGTATAAAAATGGCCTTTATTAAAATCTGACACAGTGCACTTTAACCACATGTTTTTTTTCTATTTCAAATCTCAAATTGTAGAGTACAGAGACAAATAAGTAAATGATGGGTCGTTGTCCCAAACATTATGGAGGGTATTTTACGTGTCAATAAAATTGAGTGCTTGTCAATTTCCACGGCTTCTCGCTGTGAAATGGGCAGACTGTGTTCTCAAGAGATAATGGGGTCTGTTTACTGCAAGGAGGTTACATGGAAACAGTTTTTCCCCTGTACTGTTTAAATTCAAGACAACCTTTTTTCTGCTTGTCAATTTCCAAAGTAACTTAAGAAGTTCTCTAATTCCCGATCAAAATCGCATTATAACCAATTTCGCCCATGTAATATAAATAGTGCTCCCTAATTCATTCATTGCGTTATATCTAATTAGTTTTATGGAAACACACATTATAGCAGAACTATGTACAGGAAAGAACTGCAGATGCTGGTTTAAATCGAAGGTAGACACTAAATGTTGGAGTAACTCAACGGGACAGGCAGCATCTCTGGAGAGAAGGAATGGGTGACGTTTAGGGTCGAGATCCTTCTTCAGACTCTATAGCAGAACTACCTGCACTTATGATGGAGGGAAGGAATTGATTCCTGAGATGGGTTTATCTCTGTCTCTCATTTCATCTCTGTACCTTGGTACACCTGACAATGATGAACCTAAAATGGTGGTGGTGAGGAACAATGCTGATCCATTACAGTTCTTTTGGTGAAGGTGCTCCCATTGTACCATTGAGGAGAGAGTACCAGGATTTAGACCCAGCAACAATGAAAGGACAGAGATGGCTCCTATGCACCAGAAACCTTTGTGTATCATGGCAGTGAAGGTTGCAGGGTTGGGTATAGTCTGGGCAAGAATCCCCTGTCGTTTGGCAGATGATCAGAGTGCAGCAGAGGACCAGTGAAGGGAATGGACAGATTACTTCATCCTGAATGGTGCCTAGTTACTTGATTGTTGTTGGTGCTACATTGGGAAGGTGAAGAATATTCCATTACACTCTAGATCTGTACCACTATGATGGTGGAAAGGCTGAGTTACTCCCTGCAGCATGCCCGGCCTGTGATCCTGTGTTGCAGCCACTGTATCCAGCTGGGTTTTGTTTTTCCATGGTAAACTCAGGATATTGATGGGAGACGACGTGGAAATGGCAATGCCATTACAGTTGTGGTTACTCCAGAACTCTGTGTTCTGTGTGCACAAGGAACTGCCAGAAAAAGACCCTTGACAATGTTGGCTCCCAGCTGCTTAAAGGGGAGTTTTTAATACACATTGGCCTCTCAGTAACTGCTTCCAGAGATTAAAGAAATTACTTTTCTGGATTCTTGAGCAAAACACAAAGTGCTGGAGGAACTCAGCAGGCCAGGCGGCATCTGTGGAGGCAAGGGGATGTGCATGGAAAGAATGGATATGATTCACGTGCAGCCTGAGGGGATTAGTTTAACTTGGTATCACACTCGGCATGGACATCGTGGGCTGAAGGACCTATTCCTGTGGAGCACCAACATTGACAGGTAATTTAGACTTTCTTTGCTTTGTCACTGCCTGGTACTTGCCTCAGTCCGTCTCAGCTTATGTGATCTCACGGTTGCCAAATTCTTCCATTGATTCTTTCCATTGTTAATCAGCATGGAGCAGCAATTCTCTAACGTGCGTGGGCATGCGTGGGTCAGGAAGAGTTTCCTACCCAGCTTTTATTTTATGTCCTGACATTTCATTGGATTTGGTGTTGAGGTCTACCATTTCCCCACATGTACACTGTGCCAGTAACTTTGGTAGGGTTTGCCTTCTGGATTATGAACAGTCTCAACTCAAATCCAGGCAATTCAACAGTAAACACCTGCAGTGTTTACTTTCAAACATTTCTAATTCAGCAATTATTTCAATACTCTATTTTGCATGCTATTTCACATGCTATCTAAGTAACTATTAGATTACCTTGTGAACAACTGAAAAATAGTATTTTTAGTTCTCTTCAGAATGAATCATATCACTGTGTTTCACACTTTCAAGAAATCTGGAAAATTGAGTACAGGGTTAGTCCTTGTCAGAGTTCATCTGTCGCAATTTCTAGCTTATCTCTGTGTCTAACTTTTTCCATTATACCTCTGCATTAAAATCTTAATTTTACCCAAATTAAAATGGAGGGATGTGGATCATGTGCAGGCAGATAAGAGCGGATGTTGGCATCATGTTTGGCACAGGTATTGTGTGTCGAAGGCTCTATTGTTCTATGTTCTCTAAAAATAGTCCAGGATGTCCCAAAGTGAGATTACACAGCTAAATTTTAAATCATTTTTATTACGACATCAACTTTCCACGAACCGTTTCTTAAAAAACATTGAGAAAGCCATTATTCATGCCACAGAAACTTTCTTGAATAGTGTAATAGTTGTATGCACCACCACTGACTTTCAGTAAAGGCAGCTAAACATTTTACGTAGGGGTAGGGCACTTCTGGACACTCTCTCCATGGTTTCTGCTGGAATGGCACATGGCACACAGTGGGCATCGGTTGGCAGGTGATGCTTAAACCACTTGGAGGAGTTACCAGTCTCACAGATGAACACAGTGTGAACGAACAAAAACAAAGTGCTGGAGTAACTCAGCCAGTTGGGCAGCATCTGTGGAGTGAAAATGGACAGGCGACGATTCAGATCGGGAGCTTTCCTCTGGACTAAAAGAGTGGAGGGGAGAGAGTATCTGCCTGAGAGGTGAGTGGGCCGGGGCAAAAGCTGGCACGTGACCGATGGATCCAGGTGAGGAGGGGTAGATTAGTGGATGGAGTCCTAGATAGAGTGGATGAGGAGAGGATGTTTCCACATGGGAGAGTCTAGGACCAGAGGCCACAGTCTCCGAATAAAAGGACGTACCTTTTGAAAGATGAGGAATTTCTTTAGTCAGAGGGTGGTGAATCTGTGGAATTATTTGCCATAGGAGGCCAGCAATGGATATTTTTAAGGGTGAGATTGACAAATTATTGATTAGTAAGTGTGTCAGGGGTTATGGGGAGAAGGCAGGAATTTGGAGTTGAGAGGGAAAGATAGATCAGCCATGATTGAATGACGTAGTAGACATGATGGGCCGAATGGTCCAATTCTGCTCCTGTAACTTATGGGTTGGATGGGAGGGGGGTGGAGATAACAGCAGATGGTGGAACATGAATGGTGAAGGCAACGATGGGTTGCAGACGATGGAATTTGATGGGAAAAGGTGGACAATGAGACCAAATAAGTGAGGTGGGGTGGGCCAATGGCTACCGAGGAGGAGATGGAGTGGGTGGGGACAAAGCTAGAAGAGGTGTGAGGCTGATGGAAAGAGTATGTGTGGAAGGATCTGTTGCATAGATGGCCCAAGCTTCCTGAAATTGGAGAATTTAATGTTCATGTTTGATGACTGTCCGAGGTATATATGCTCTTCCTCCAGTTTGCATTTGGCCTCACCCTCACAGACAGGTGATGTGGGGGATGGGGTGGGGAACTGAAATGGCTATCAACCAGATGCTCCAGTGGCTATGGCAGACAGGGGCTTGGCAAAGCAGTCGCTTCATCTGCCCATGTTCTCACCGATCCTGAGCACCAAATGCAATGGACAAAGAGAAGCACCCAGCTTCATTCAGAACGCTCCCCCATCACCTTTAGTTTAGTTTATTGTCACGTGTACCTAGGTACAGTGAAAAGCTGTTGTTGCATGCTAACTAGTTAGCAGAAAGATACATGATTACAATCGAGCCGTCGACAGTGGATGGATATAGGATAAAAGGAATGACATTTAGTGCAAGATAATGTCCAATTAAAGATAATCCGAGAGTCTCTAGTGAGGTAGATGGGAGGTCATGACCGCTCTCTAGCTGTTGATACTAGACGGGTCAGTTACCTGATAACAGCTGGGAAGAATCTGGAGGTGACAACTCACACACCTTTCGTTCCGCCCCGCCCAGCCCAGCAGAGATGCTGCCTGACCGGCCGAGTCAGAGTCAGAGTCAGTGTCAGTGTGTGAGCACCCCGGGCGGTGCACCCACACTGGGCGGGCGGCACTGCGCGGCACTGCTGGCATTGCTGCCGAGTCCCAGTCCCTGAACACTGACTGGGCTTGTGTACACACGGGAGTGCGCACTGCCGGCTGTGCGCGTGCACATACGGGGAGGGGGGGTTCCGCTGCACGTTGGGGGCGCGCACAGCGTATGATGCGCGCGCACACGAGGGAATTCCCACTGGTGCGCGTGCACGCGGAAAACCCTTGTCGCGGGCGCGCGATCGGGAGTTTCAGACCAAACATCCTATAGCGGACACAGACCAAGTCGCATGCGCGCGCAGATGGGATGTCCCCCTCGGGAGCGCGCGCAGGCGGGAGGTTCTCACCGGGTCCGGGCGCGGGTGAGTGTCCACGCCGCCGCACCGCACTTCAATCGCCGCCGCTTGCCGTAGCCCGGGGCAAACGCATTTTGAAGCCCTGCGGGGCAGTGGCGGCGCGCGGACACTGGACCTATTGTCACGTGGGGCCCGGTCAGCGCTCACGTGGGGGTAGCTGTCCGTCAGCGCCGGGGCCCACCCCCTAACCACCCTGTGATTGGATGTGTCGGCTGTCCGTCAGCTGCGGGCCCGCCCCCTACCCACTGTGATTGGATGTGTCGGCTGTCCGTCAGCTGCGAGGCCGCCCCTACTCACCCTGTGATTGGATGTGTGGGCTGTCCGTCAGCTACGGACCCGCCCCCTCTGTGAGTGGCCAGCGGGGGACCCGCCCCTACCCACCCTGTGATTGGCTGCGCCTGCTGTCCGTCAGCGGCGGGGCCCGCCCCCTCTGAATGATGTGGGCGGGACAGCTTCACCCTAACTACCCCCTCCCCAAGCACAGCTCCACTCTATGATCTTAAAAAAAAAAAAAATCTATTATTATTATCTTTGTCCCCAGGTACTTTCTCCTGCATCCGCAGGAGATGCAACACCTGTCACTTTACCTCCTCCCCCAACTCCATCCAAGGACCCCGACAGTCATTTCAGGCGAGGCAGAGGTTCACTCCCCCAACCTCATCTACTGTATCCGCTGTTCCAGGTGTGGACTCCTGTATATCAGCGAGACCTAGCGCAGGCTCGGCGATCGTTTCGCTTAACACCTCCGCTCAGTCCGCCTAAACCTACCTGATCTCCCAGTTGTTCAGCACTTTAACTTCCCCTCCCATTTCCACACTGACCTTGTGAGGCCCAGCACAAATTGGAACAGCACCTCATATTTCGCTTGGGCAGCTTACAACCCAGGGGTATGAATTGGGATTTCTCTAACTTCAAGTATCCAACCTGAAATTTCATCCATTCCTTCTTTCCAGAGATGCCACCTGAATCGCTGAGTTACTCCAGCATTTTGTGTTTATCTTTGGTGTAAACCAGCATCTGCAGTTCCTTCCTACACATGTAATCATGTATTGTCTTTCCGCTGACTGGTTACAATGCAACATTTTTCACTGTACATCGGTACACGTGACAATAAACTAAACTAAACTCCCACTAACTAAAGAGCAGTCCTGACCTACCATCTTCCTCATTGAAGATCTTCGCACTATCTTTAATTGGACTTTACATTGCACTAAACGTTATATCCTGTATCTGTAGACGGCTCAATTGTAATCATGTAGTCTTTCCACTGACTGGTTAGCATGTAACAAAAGCTTTTCACTGTAACTCAATACAGGTGACAATAAACTAAACTAAACTAGCATCGGCGGAGAGAGGGAGAGCAATAGAGCTGAAAGAACACAAACCAGAAAATCAACTGAAAACATGAGGAAAAGCAGATGCTGGTTTCCCTTAAAATTCTGAAAAAATGAACAGGTGATGTTTTGGAATGAAGTGTTGTGAATCCTCCCATCCATTTCTCTGCTACATTCCTTCCTCTAGCTTCACAATTTGCAACTCTTCCATCCTTATGGCACACACCTTCTGTCTTTTCATTTCTGCCCTTTGTTCAACCACCTGCTTATCAAAGTCCTCCCTCACCTGTAGCAACCTACCAGGCTTCCCCATCTCTTTTCAAGCTTTCTCACCCGTCTCCAAAATCAGTGGGAAGGGTTCCGACTCAAAATGTCACTTGTCCACGTGCTCCCGAGATCCTGCCTGAGTTACTCCAGCATTTTGTCTCTTGTTTTGTCCAAAACCAGGTGCAGTTTCTTGTATCAACATCTCTGGAGAACATGGGCAGGCAACGTTTTGGGTCTGGATCCTTTGTCAGACTTATTTTAGTCGGGGGTGGGGGAGGAAGAGAGCTGGAAGAGGAGTGGGGTGGGGGCAGGGCAGTCGATAAATAGACTGATGATACAAATAGTTAATGACACTAAGTATCATAGCAGATAGGTATATCTGGAGACTTCAAATCCGAGATTCCCGAACTTAGACCTGGTCTGGTGGAACTAATTGAACTTCAGTACTGCCCCAAGACTGAGCAGTGGAGTGTTTCAAATGAATGACATATGCTCCCAGTGCAGCAATCTATAATACAAACAAGCAGCTATGTCACCCGAGCATCATGCACAAGTCCACTTCATGCCTCAAGCTACTCTACCTTGACCCCTTCATCCCTGCCACATATTGTTATTTTGGCCTTACATACCCAATACAAGGAATGCAGTCATTCACAGATATAATCACCACCTTCATATCCCAACACAGGGCAAAACCTCAGGTGCCAGTCTTGCCATCACTCCTGAGCAATGAACACAAACAAAAATACAAATTCTGTAAGGTGTCACAGTATGGAAATTAGCTTTTATCAAACATTTTTCTTAAAGTCTAACCTAGGTATTATAAACATTGTGTGTGCATTTGTTTATATACAAAATATATGATCCTGCCTTAAAGCAGTTACACTAACAAGAGTTTTAAATGTTTATATGCTCCCCATAACATTTCAGTCAAATATATCGAAACTACTTTCAAACAACTACAAAAATGCTATAACTGACGTCCAATTGTTTAGAAATAGATAGTTTGCCACCTGTCTCTGCTGCTTCCCGCAACTCAGGGAAATATTAATTCTTGAATCATTTAAAAAAGTTAATTCAAAGTGTTTCAGATTGAAGAGATCTAATACAGGCACCGTACATTTTTATGCGTGTTTGATTTACTCGTTTTTAGAATAACATTGTCTAATTACTTCGGTAAATTCAACTTTGGTAAAGTTTCATTTACGCACTTTTATTTTCAGAATAACGTGCCTGGCAGCGTAGTCCCAAGTGGTGCCTGGCATATGTTTAATTTACTCTTTGATTTACACGCTGCTTTTCAAGCACGTAATCAATGTATTGAAATCGAACAATGAAATTCTTCCATTGCAGTAGCATAACACGTCAGTACTCAATAGATAACATAATAAACAAACAAAGACTGTTCAATAAATAAAATAACCAATAACTATAGATATTAGCCATATGTCTGGTCACATTGTTTAATGTAGGTGAGTAACAGCAGTCTACATACAGTCAAAACTATAGGGACAGATTTTGTCATCCACATTTCCACTCATGTACACAATGAACCGATCCAATTCTCAGTGTTCAGCCTCAAAGAACATCACAGTAACAGTGAGATGAGCAGGCACAAACCTCTTTATTTTGTGTCCCCTGACAAGCTCATTTACGAATGAAGTCCTAGTTCATTCTATAATGATGTCTTCTCAATGCAAGATGAACACATTTTCCTCCATTTACACAATGGTTAGCACAACCATTAATTCTTGGGTTATATATTAGGTTGATTAATATGTAAGAAGGAATTGCAGATGCTGGTTTAAACCGAAGATAGACACAAAAAACTGGAGTAACTCAGCGGGACAGGCAGCATCTCTGGAGAGAAGGAGTGGGTGACGCTTCCGGTCTCGACCCGAAACATCACCCGTTCCTTCTCTCCAGAGATGCTGCCTGTCCCGCTGAGTTGCTCCAGCTTTTTGTGTCTATCTTAGGTTCATTAATAATTGGTTTCCCTTCCCCTGAGCAGTATGTGTGCCACAGCCAAGAGTCGGTAACACTCCAGTGTATGAACTTGCAACGATTCATATTACATTACTTTACCCAAGTCAATGATTTCAAAACATCAGTTTTGTCATTCCTATCCCTATAAACAACAAATCCAGCCACGATGTAGAATTACACAACATTGTGTACATAAGGGGACTGACCTTCTCGGATCATCAGCTTTGTAAAACAGTACAACGGATATGAAGTTACAAGAAAGACATGTTTCTGAGCAACAGGCTAAACATTCAGAATGAAAATTAATCAGTGCAACCAGCAACAATTAGAGAGACACAAGGAACTGCAGATGCTGGAATCTTGAGCTAAACACAAAGTGCATGGAGGAACTCAGTGGGTCAGGCAGCATCTGTGGAGGGCATGGACAGGCGACATTTCAGGTCGGGAACCGTCTTCAGTCTGAAGCAACACCGCCTGTTCATTTTCCTCCACAGATACTGCCTGACCCGCTGAGTTCCTCCAGCACTTTGGATTTGGCTGAGCAACAAATAGTTCTGTTTGTCCTTGGAGTTTTGGTTTGACAGAACCATTCCAGGGTCTGCACCAAGCCAATTGGCAATGTGGGCAAGGTACCAGTGCCTGTAGAATGATGCTGCCGTGAGGAATTAAGAGAGAAGCTTGGCGCTCGAACCAATCATGGCAGCTGGACAATCTACACTCTACACACGTTGCAATATATACAGAAACGCAAATGTGCACCTTTCAGGGACAGAGTACGCAGGTCTCACTGCCGTTAAACCCTGCCTCTTAGTTCAATAATTTATAAAAAAATATATTTGAAAGCAATCATGGTGGTGTTTCCAAGTGGTGTCTACATCCAAGTGATATGTTACATGTTCCTATCCAATGGTTCACATCTTGCAGATAATGGAGTTTAAATAACTTGGCAATAGCATTAGCTAACACAGAATGAAATTGTGTTTATCCCTGTAAGATGTTTGTAACAATAGATACAAACCCAACATCATAATATGACAAAACGCATGAAAATTAGGTAATTTGACACTGAGATGCTACAAGGCAGTTTCATTTGTTCTGTACCCTGTTTTCCAGAGTTATACTTTTAAAAATGTATGAATTTCACAATTTGCATCCGATCCTCAACTGAGGTATCTGGATACTTTTAAAAGAATGCCAACACAGAAAGATCAAATAACATCTTGGTGAAGTTATTTCTGAGGTTCAGAGGCATTTCAAAAAAGACTGCATCCTACACTCATAATTAACAAATGACCCTGAGCAGAAATGAACTAGAGTCCCTTGTTCTCTGGGTCTGATACAAAAGGGATTAAAAAGTGCTACCAATATTTTACACATTTTAAAATAATGATGGCATAAAATCTCAGCAAAATATAAATAAGATTAGAGCAACAAATAGTATGGCTATTTATTTTATTTTGTAACTATATGGCTGTTTATTCTGCCTGAAATAGGTAAAAGCCACGAATCCTCCTTCAGTCCTGACCTACTAACGTTAACCAAACCCATTAGAATCAGTGCCAATGACAGGAATGGGCTCTGTGCATCGTTCAACTATACAGCTAAGATCTAAACTGGGCTACAGAGTTTATCAAAGTGGGTTAAATGATACTCCTTGTAACCGGCTAAGCCACCCCCTGTTTAACTATCGATAGTAAAGCATCAGATCTCCTGCATCTCACACTCGCCGGCGAAACCATCCTTGCACATTCAAAAATATTCTACATGCTTAGGCCTAATGGAGCCTTTCTTGAGTTCAGGCTGACCACTTTGCTGTGCATTTACAGCGTAAAGTGCAGAAATTGATTTAAGTTCAACTGTATGTGCACTGAAGAGGACTCCGGTTTGGCAAATGTCACTGTGGAACAACTTCTTTCAGAGACGCTAAAGCAGTATGGATGCGCACGTGAAGCCGGTTTTCAAAGTCATACCCAGCAAACTCCTCCTGCGGGAGAGAATAGGCATTAAGTGCAGGATCACACAATTGTGTACAAAATCATGAGAGGATTAGATCGGGTAGACTCACAGAGTCTCTTGCCCAGAGTAGGGGAATTGAGAACCAGAGGACATAGGTTTAAGGTGAGTATGTGGGGGGGGGGTTAGATTTAATAGGAACTTGAGGGGTAAATTTTTCATGGTAAAGGTGGTGCGTGTATGGAATGAGCTGCCGGAGGAGGTAGTTGAGGGAGGTACTATTGCAACATTTAAAACAAACGTTTAGACAGGTACATGGATAGGACAGGTTTAGAAGGATATGGGCCGAATACAGGCAAGTGGGGCTAGTGTAGACATGACATGACTGGCCTGGTGTGGGCGAGTTGGACCGAAAGGCCTGTTTCCACACGATAAGACTCTATATCGTTTTTCTACATCAAATGGAAATGTTCAATTAGAGTGGATACCAAAATGTCGACATTACATACAAAATTCTGCATACCACCGAACCCGAGGCCATAGCCTCAGATTAAAAGGGCGTACCTTTAGAAAGGAGATGAAGAGGAATTTCTTTAATCAGAGGATGGTGAATCTGTGGAATTCATTGCCACAGACGGTTGTGGAGGCCAAGTCAATGGATATATTTAAGGCAGGGATTGACAGATTTCTGAATAGTATGGATGCCAGGGGTTATGGGGAGAAGGCAGGAGAATGGAGTTGAGAAGGAAAGATAGATCAGCTCTGATTGATTGTCGGAGTAGACTTGATGGACCGAATGACCTTATTCTGTGCTATAACTTATGAATGTGTTCAGTGTTCGTAGCTGTACTGCAGGCAAGATGCCATTAGGCTGGAAACAGTGCAGAGAAGATTTACGAGGATGTTACCAGTTATAGGGAGAGATTGTGCAGGCTAGGACTTTATTCCTTGAAGCACAGGAGGCTGAGGGGCCTGATCTTACAAAGGTATATATTATCCAGTCTTTTTTGCAGGGATGGGGAAATCAAGAACCAAAGTACATAAGTTTAAGGTGAGAGGGGAAAGATTTAATAAGAACCCGAAGGACAACATTTTCACAAATGGAATAAGCTGCCAGAGGAAGTAGTTGAGGCAAGTACTATAACAACATTTAAAAGACACTTGGCCACGTATATGGATAGGAAAGGTTGAGAGGGATATGGGCCAAATGAACGAATGGGACTAGCTTAGACAGGGAATCTTGGTTGGCATGGACAAGTTGGGCTGAAGGGCCACTTTGTATTATGAGTCTGAAACACATCCATGAAAAGAAAAAATACAGTAACGTTGTGAATCCATCTTCTAACCTACCTTGGCTTGGTAGAGCAAAGCTTTGCCTTTATCCAGCATCTGCCATTGAAGAAAACATACATTAACAATATTCTTCACCCCAATAAGCTCCGTACTGTTGGGGTGCACCCAAATTACAATTACAAAACACAAGACATATATGAACAATACAAATCCTATTAAAATATTCATTGTTTCGATGAACACTTTTGCTTACGTAATCTCCTGGTGGCCAACACTTTAACTCCCCTTCCCACAGTGACCTTTCTGTCCTGGGCCTCCTCCACTGTCAGAGTGAGGCCCAACTCAAATTGGAGGAACAGCACCTCATATTTCGCTTGGGCAGCTTACAGCCCAGCGGTATGAATATTGATTTCTCAAATTTCAAATAACCGTTACATTCCATCTCTCTCCATCCTTCCCTACCCAAGTCACCCTGCTAGTTTCACTGTCGCCCTGCTTAGTTCCACTGTTCCCCTCGTTACCACCTTTTCCACAGCCAACAATGGACCATTGTGGGCCCCACCTTTCCTTGACCATCCTTGCTGGATTTATTTTCATACCTTTCATTCATTTGTTCTTTGTATCTTTTCATACCTCTAGATTCCCTCTTCCCTGATTCTCAGTCTGAAGAATCTTTTCATACCTCTATATAACCATATAACCATTACAGCACGGAAACAGGCCATCTCGGCCCTTCAAGTCCGTGCCGAACATTAAAAAAAAAAAAAAAAAATACTTCCCCCTAGTCCCATCTACCTTCACTCAGACCATAACCCTCCATTCCTTTCCCGTCCATATACCCATCCAATCTATTTTTAAAGGATAAAATCGAACCAGCCTCCACCACTTCCACTGGAAGCTCATTCCACACAGCTACCACTCTCTGAGTAAAGAAGTTCCCCCTAATGTTACCCCTAAACTTCTGTCCCTTAATTCTCAAGTCATGTCCCCTTGTTTGAATCTTCCCTACTCTCAATGGAAAAAGCTTATCCACGTCAACTCTGTCTAACCCGCTCATAATTTTAAAGACCTCTATCAAGTCCCCTCTTAACCTTCTGCGCTCCAAAGAATAAAGACCTAACTTGTTCAACCTTTCTCTGTAACTCTAGCTTCCCTCTTCCCTGATTCTCAGTCTCAACCCACAATGTCACCTATTCCTTTTCTCCAGGTATACTGCCTGGCCTGCTGAGTTATTCCAGCATTTAGTGCCAACTTCAGTGTAAACCAGTATCTGCACTTCCTTCCTACACATGGATAGGTGACGTTTTGGGTTGAGAACCTTCTTGAGATGCAAAATCTAACTTTTGTAGAAAGAACAGAGGGGGACATAGGAACAGAGTTAAACCAGTCTGCAAATTCAAAACTGATCGGCTCCACCACTCCATTCAAACTTTAAAAATGCAGCTGTTCTTTTAGTTCAGAAAATTTGTTCTTTGGAAATGTTGAGATGAAATGGGTGGGATAACTGAAAGAAAATACATAGGAATTATCGAATAATGTAAATAAAAAACAAAAACTCTCCCCCAGAGGAGCCCAGAAAACCATTTTGTTCTGAAAATGTGTAGGAAGGAACTGCAGATGCTGGCTCTGAAAATCTTGTGTTCACAGGATGAGTTCGTGAGTCAACAGTGTTTAATTGTCCTAAGCACCAACAATGGAAAAATGAAATTCTTACTTACAGCAGCATAACAGGCCTGTAAACACAGTGCTCATAGATAACATAAATGATAAAATCAACAAATAATGCCAGAAAAAGACACAAAGTGCTGGAGTAACTCAACGGGTCTGGCAACATCTCTGCAAGACATGGATAGGTGATGGTTTGGATCAGGACCCTTCTTCAGGACCGATCTGTGTTCTCCAGTGAAGATGCCTGACCCGCTGAATTACTCCAGCATTTGTGTCTTTTTTTAAATCCAACATCTGCACTTCCTTGTGTCAACACATAATGCCAACCTGGTCAGAATGGACAAGGTGGGCTGAAGGGCCCGCTTATGTGCTCTATGAGTATAACCACAAGGAAAAATATTTAAAACGATGAGCTCCAATTCTTCAAAGCGAAAAATCAGAAAAAATAAGATGCGGTTACATTGAGCTGGAGTAATTTGCCATTCTGACGCTGGGATCTGATATGCAGAAACCCCTCCTTACCTCTGGATTCTCCAGTAATAAGCATCCCAGTTCATAACAGGCATAGGGCTGTATGTAAGAATTGGTCTGACGACTTAGTTCATCTTTTATAGCTAACTGGAAGAACTGAAGGTAGAAAAGATAACACAGAACATGTTACAGTACATTCGTAACAGCACGATGCCTGTAAGGAGAGGGAACGGCGGCATCTTTAAATGCTGGACGCACAGTACTTCCATAAGGTATTCATTAATCCAGGATTGTAAAATGCACCTGGTTTGCATCACAGCTTGGTTTGGGAACAGCTCTGCCCAAGACTGCAGGAAACTACACAGAGTTGTGGATGTAGCCCAGTCCATCACACAGACCAGACTCCCCACCATCGACTCCATCTACACTTCACACTCCTCGGAAAAGCAACCAACATAATCAAAGACTTGTCCCACCCCGCTCATTCCTTCTTCTCCCCGCTCCCGTCTGGCAAAATATACAGAAACTTGAAAGCATGCACCCAGGAACAGCTTCTTCCCCTCTATTATCATGCTTCTGAATGGTCCTTCCATGAGCAAGGGTACTGTCCGATTCACTTCTACCCAATTGCAGACATTGGACTTTGTCTATGGAAATGATGCGCTAAAATGTTGAGAACTATATTACTATATACTATATATATACTTATACTATATAGTCTTTATCTTCCCCTGCGCTCTACTTATTATACTTGAGTTTGTCCTGATTGTATTGTCGGATCTGTACAGATAGCATGCAAAACAACGCTTTTCACTGTAATTTGGTAGATGTGACAATAATAAATCTAAACCTAAAGTGCTTTAATGTCACCATATTTACCCCATAGCAAAACAACAGTGGAAGAATGCACACAAACATGCATTCATTAAAACTCTACAGCAGCAATTGAGCTAATTGTTATATACCATTGCATAATTGACTAAAATACTTCTGCATTGAAATATAGCATTGAAACAGGCCCTTTGGCCCACCAAGTCCATATCGACCATCGATCACCTGTTCACACTAATTCTATGTTATCCCACTTTCTCATCTGTTCCCTACATACCAGGGGCTTATTTACAGAAAACAATTAACCTACAAACCCACACATCTTTGGGATGTGGGAGGAAACCGGAGCACCCGGAGAAAACCCACGCAATCACCAGGAGAATGTGCAAACTCCACACACAGACAGCACCAGAGGTCAGGATTGAACACCCGGGTCTCTGGTGCGGTAAGGCAGCATCTCTACCAGCTTTAGCTTAGTTTACTGTCACGTGTACTGATGTACAGTGAAAAGCTTTTTGTTGCTTGCTACCAGTCAGCGAAAAACCTATGCATGATTACAATCAAGCCGTCCACAGTGCACAGACACAGGATAAAGGGAATAATGTTTAGTGCAAGATAAAGCCAGTAAAGTCCGATTAACGAGTCTCCAATGAGGTAGATGGGAGGTCAGGATAATCTGCAAAAATCACAGTGGCTAGGCCTCTGTGCTGCCATTTAGTTATATTTTAGCACAAGGTAATACAGAATTGTTGTATTGCCCTCCCCCCCCTAACTCATTTCATATTGTACTTTTAAAACACAAAGGCGGGGTTGTTTGGGGAAATCAGACAATACACACCTCAACAGCACCGTCGGTGTTTCCTAGACACTTGTGTATTGCACCAAGGAATAGGTGTTTTAACCCAATAGTTAATGGCTCAGACATTTCCTGGCAGGCTAAATAAATAAAAAAAAGGACATGTTAGATGTTACACTGCACAACCAGTCTCACTGTCAACATCAGATTAAAACTGCCAATCATTACAGGACAAATAAATAGGAGGGTGTAAGAAGGAACTGCAGATGCTGGTTTAAACCGAAGATAGACACAAAAAGCTGGAGTAACTCAGCGGGACAGGCCGCATCTCTGGAGAGAAGGAATGGGTGACGTTTTGGGTCGTGACCCTTCTTCCTAATTAGGAGGGTGTAGTTGGTGAAAGAGTACACGAAAATCAAAATGCTTCAGACATTGAAATCCAAAATAAGAACAGAAAATGCTGGAAACACTCAGCAGGTCAGGTGGCATCTACAGAGAGAGAACCAGAGTTAATGTCTCAGGTTTGAGAGCCGGCAGTGGTTCTAATAAAGCGCCTCAGACCTGAAATGTTACTGTTTTTCTTTCTACACATGCTGCCGAAAGTTTCAGATTCATTGTGATGCCACACAGAAACAGCCGTTCAGCCCAACTCGTCTATGCTGACCAAGATACCTGCCTGAGCTTGTCCCGTCTGCCTGTGTTTAGCCCATATGCCTTAGTCGGCCAAGGAAGGCAACGGCTAGAGGCCCGCAGCAGCCTGGGGCTTGCCTGGATCGGGCACCCCTCATAACAACTGGAGCAGGGACTAGACTTGGGAAATGGTGCCAAAACATGGCACTTATTGCATGCAGGCTCAGTGGACTATTTTGGTACAATTACTAATTGGGGATGGTATGTCAATACTCTATTGGGCTGTTTATAAGAAAAGGATTTCACTGTGCATTTGCACGTCGTACACGTGAAGGGATCCCCACCATCGAAGGGATCTATCGCAGTCGCTGCCTCAAAAAGGCAGCCAACATCTTCAAGGACCCACACCATCCTGGCCACACACTCATCTCTCTGCTGCCATCGGGCAGAAGGTACAGGAGCCTGAAATCTGTTACATCCAGGTTCCGGAACAGCTGCTTCCCCACAGTCATCAGGCTATTAAACTCGCCAACAAACAGACTCTGAACTGTAACAGCCTATTGCACTTTATCTGCTTATTTATGTGTATATTGAACTGAACTGTTCTGTATTTTTGCTTGCAATATTCTGTTGTGCTGCAGCAAGCAAGAATTTCATTGTCCTATCTGGGACATATGACAATAAACTCTCTTGACTTGACTCTTGACAATAAAGCACCATTGAACCATTGAACTCTAAAACTTTCCTATCTAAATATTTTTTAAACATCGTCATTATACCTGACTCTACTACCGCTTCTGGTAGCTTGCTTCATATACCCACCACCCTCTGTGTGTAAAGTAGCCTCTCGGGTCCCCTTTCCCCTCTTACCCAGGAGCAGCATGTGTAGAAAGAAAAACAGAAACATTTCAGGTCTGAGGTGCTTCATTAGAACCATTTACCGGGCAGTCACGGTGGCGCAGCGATAGAGTTGCTGCTTACAGCGAATGCAGCGCTGGAGACCCGGTTCAATCCCAACTACGGGCGTTTGTACGTTCTCCCCATGACCTGTGTGGGTTTTCTCCGAGATCTTCGGTTTCCTCCCATATTCCAAAGACGTACAGGTTTGTAGGTTAATTGGCTTGGTGTATGTGTAAATTGTCCCTGGTGTGTGTAGAATAGTATTAATGTGCGGGGATCGCTGGTCGGTGCGGACTCGGTGGGCTGGAGGGCCTGTTTTTGCACTGTATCTCCAAACTAAACTAAACTAAACTATGGCCTCTGGTATTAGATTTCCCTAACCTGGGAAAAAGACTGTGGCCATCCATTTTATCCATGTACCTGATCATTTTAAGGCCACGTCTTGGCCTCTTATGCTCCAGGGGAAATAGGCCAAGCCTATCCTGTCTCTTCCTATAACTCAATGCTTCTGATCCCGATATCTTGGTGAATCTTTTCTGTACCTTTCCCAACTTAATGACATCCTTGCTGTAGCTGGGCAACTAGAAGTGCACACAGTATTCCAAGTGTGGTCCCACCAACGTTTTGCACAGGTCTTGCAAGATGAGCTATCCCAACTCACTAGTCTCAGTCATGAACCAGTAGTCTCCCCCCACCAACCCTGCCAGACACTGGCATCTGTGCTCCATTTGGCTGAGGAGGGGGGAAGTGAGAGATATGTTCATCAAGGACTAGAATCCTGGTGAGGAAGTCACTATCTCCTCACTGTACTAATTACAAGTCACAACGCTTAATTACATTTGTTACTGCAAACATTTGGGTCTTTATTCGAGAAATTGAACAGGGAAGAGGACCAGATGGGCCACTGAACCAGTCATACCACATCCATGCCCATACTTTTGCCCATCTATACTAATCCCATTTGCCTGCATTAAGACGGTCTCCACCTATGCCTTTGCCTATTTAAGTGTCTGCCTAAATGTGACAATTGTATCGATTTTACCATCTCCTCTGGCAGCACGTCCCAGACATTAACTATTCTATGTAAAGAACATAAGAGTAGCGACATACAGTGCATTCAGAAAGTATTCAGACCCCTTCACTTATTCTACATTTTCTTTATGTTACAGCCTTATTTTAAAATGGATTACATTAATTTTTTTATCATCAATCTACACACAATACCCCAGAATGAAGAAGCGAAAACAGGTCTTTAGAAATTTTTGCAAAGTAATTAAAAAGAAATAACTGAAATATCACATTACATAAGTATTCAGATCCTTTGCTATGACACTAAAAATTGAGCTTAGGGTTCATCCTGTTTCCATTGATTATCCTTGAGATGTTTCTGCAACTTGATTGGAGTCCACCAGTGGTTAATTAAAATGATTGGACAAGATTTGGAAAGGCACACCTGTCTATATAAGGTCCCACAGTTGACAGTGCATGTCAGAGCAAAAACCAAGCCATGAAGACAAAAGAATTGTCCATAGACCTCAGAGACAGGATTGTGTCGAGACACAGATGTGGGGAAGGGTATAAAACAATTTCTGCAGCATTGCAAGTCCTGAAGAGCACAGTGAAGAGGACAACTATATCTGCAGCACCACCAATCAGGCCTTTATGGTAGAGTGGCCAGACGGAAGCTACTCCTCAGTAAAAGACACATGACAACATGCTTGGAGTTGGCCAAGAGGCATGAGAAACAAGATTTTCTGATCTGATGAAACCAGATTGAACCTTTGGCCTGAATGCCAAGCGTCAAGTCTGGGGGAAACCAGGCACTGCTCATCACCTGGCCAATACCATACCTACGGAGAATCATGGTCGTGGAAGCATCATGCTGCGGGAATGTTTTTCAGCGGCAGGAACTGGGAGACTAGTCAGGATCGAGGCAAAGATGAACAGAGCAAAGTACAGAGAGATCCTTGATGAAAACCTGCTCCAGAGCATTCTAGACCTCAGACTGGGGCGGAGGTTCTCCTTCCAACAGGACAACGACCCTAGGCACACAGCCAAGACAACGCAGGAGTGGCTTTGGAAAGTAAAGTACTCCAGGCATGTGCTGACCAACTCGCTGGGGTCTTCACAAAGATTTTTAACATCTCCCTGTCACAAGCCATCATACCACCCTGCTTAAAGTCAGCCACTATCATTCCTATTCCCAAAAAGCCAGTCCCTGAGGACCTGAATGACTACAGACCGATTGCACTTACACCAGTGATTATAAGGGCTTTGAGAAACTAGTCCTGCATCACATCAGAACCAGCCTACCTCCCTCCTTTAACCTACATCAATTTGCCTACAGAGATAACAGATCCACTGAGGATGCCATCGCCATAGCAACTCACACCGCACTGACCCACTTGGATCACAGGAAAGCTACGTGAGGATGCTATTTATTGATTATCGCTCAGCATTCAATACTATCATTCCGGACATTTTAATCAGCAAACTGCTTGACCTAGGCCTCTCCTCCCCCATCTGCACATGGATCAAAGACTTTCTCACAAACCGCCCAGAGTTAAAACCAGCCCCCACATTTCCTCCTCCATCACACTACGCACTGGCACCTCAAGGCTGTATGTTGAGTCCACTCCTTTACTCCTTATACACCTATAACTGTACACCCGTCCACCACCATTATTAAATTTGCTGACGGCACAACCGTCGTCGGGCTCATCTCAGGGAGGGACCAGTCAGCATTCAGGGATGAGATACAGCGAGATACACCTGTTGCTCTTACTTCAACTGTGATGAAGTGCTTTGAGAGGCTGGTCCTGGCCCACATTAAATCCTCACTCCCACCCACCCTGGATCAACATCAGTTTGCATACAGAGCCAACAGGTCAACAGAGGACACCATCAACATAGCTCTACATTCTGCACTGACTCACCTGGAGCGCCCCGGCTCATATGTGAGGATGTTGTTTGTAGATTTCAGTTCTGCATTCAATACCATCATCCCCAGCAGAATGGTGGACAAACTGTTTGACCTGGGTGTAAATGCCAACACATGCAGATGGATCAAGGACTTCTTAACAGATCGCCCACAGACTGTCAGGATGGGGTCCAATCACTCCCCAGTCCTGACGCTCAGCACAGGAGCGCCACAAGGTTGTGTGCTGAGTCCTATTCTCTACACAATATACACCCATGACTGCACACCAACACACAGCACAAACCAGATCATTAAGTTTGCAGATGACATGACTGTGGTGGGGCTGATAAATAACCACGACGAGTCTGCCTACAGAGATGAAGTCCAAAAACTGACTGTCTGGTGCACTAACAATAACCTGGTACTCAACTCAACCAAAACAAAAGAACTGGTTATTGACTTCAGGAGGAAGAGAGAGGAACCTGGTGGAGAGAGTCGCTGACTTTAAGTTCCTGGGTACATACATCTCCCAGGACCTCACATGGACAGTGAACACCATCACTCTCGTAAAGAAGTCACAGCAGCGGCTATATTTCCTGAGGACTCTGCGGAGAGCAAACGTCTCACAGCAGCTGATGCTGTCCTTCTACGGGTGCGTCGTGGAAAGCATCCTCTCCTATGGCATCCTGGTGTGGTTTGCTAGCTGCACTGTGGCTGGAAGGAAGGCACTACAGAGAGTTATTAAAACAGCACAGAGCATCACAAACGCTCAACTACCCTCCCTGGAAGACATTTACAGGGCCCGATGTTTACGTCAGGCCACAAACATCACACAGGACTCATCCCACCCTGCCAACCACTCTGCTGCCTTCTGGGAGGCGATACAGGTCTCTGAAGGCCCGCACTTGTAGACTAATTAACAGTTTCTACCCACGTGCCATTAAAGAACTAAACTCAAATAGATAACACTGCAGGCAACACAACACAATTCGTGGTGCAATATAAACATTTGTCTGCTGGAGTGTGCAATATTATGTGCAATATTTCTACTATCTATTTATTTATTTTATTCATTGATCTTGCCGGTAAATGTGAGAATTAATGGTTGATTGTGTTTTTGTTCTTTTAAATCTTTTTATCCTATGCCTTTTATTGTATACCACTGAAGGAGATGCACTGAAAATTTGTTGTACAGTTGCTGTGCAATGACAATAAAACGTATCCTATTCTATTCTTCTGTCAGAGTGGTGTTCAGTTAATAACCTGACACTGAACACCACAAAGACCAAGGAGCTAATACTGGACTTCAGGAGGAAACGGGATGCAGACCCGGCCCTGCTCTGCATAAATGGGGCATGTGTGGAAAGGGTGCAGATTTTCAAATTCCTAGGGGTCCTCATATCCGAGGACCTCTCCTGGTCAGCCAACACCACTGCAACCGTCAAGAGAGCACAACAGAGACTCCACTTCCTGAGAGTGCTCAGGAGGCACAACACCGAGAAGAAGCTGCTGATGGCCTTCTACCGGGCGACCATTGAGAGTCTACTGACATATTGCATGTCAGTGTGGTATGCAGGCTGTTCTGTTGCAGACAAGAAAGCGCTCCAGAGAGCGGTAAAAACAGCAGAGAGAATCACCGGCTGCCCACTGCCCTCTCTGGAGGACTTTGCCACCTCACGCTACCTCAGCAGAGCGACTAACATCATCAAAGACTCCACACACCCCAGTCACCACCTTTTTGAACTGTTGCCCTCTGGCAAGCGTTACAGGTCAGCCAAAACACACACCTCCACACTCAGAGACAGTTTCTTCCCCAAAGCAATCTGCACACTCAATATGAAAAAACACTGAGTATTATTCATGCTGCACTTTTCCATGCTGCTACCCACCTCGCACTTTACTATCACCATGTGCAATACTGATTATTTATTTATCTTGATACCTAGTTTTATAACATTGTTTTTAAATTGTGTCCTGTGTTTTTATGTTTGTATATTATGCACCAATGGAGTGGCAATAATAATTTTATTGTATGTAGTGCTTACAATGACAAATCGGCATTCATTCATTTGTGACATGTCTGAATGTCCTTGAGTGGCCCAGTCAGAGACCGGACTTGAACCCAATCGAACATCTCTGGAGGGACCTGAAAATAGCTGTGCATCGACGCTCCCCATCCAACCTGACAGAGCTTGAGAGGATCTGCAGAGAATGGGAGAAATTACCCAAATACAGGTGTGCCAAGCTTGTAGCATCGTAACCAAGAAGACTCGAGGTAAAGTACTGGGTAAAGGGAATGAATGGGGTGGGAGAATGCAGCCTTCACGTGGTCCACCCTGTTTCGATTAATGCAATCAACCCGACATGCACAAACAAGTTGACCTGCAACTTTAGGCTTTGCATGCCATACGCAAGAAGAAGGGTCTGAATACTTATGTAAATGTGATATTTCAGTTATTTCTTTTTGCTTTGAAAAAACACCTGTTTTTGCTTTTTTATTATGGGGTATTGTGTGTAGATTGATGATAAAAAAAAGAATTTAATCCATTTTAGAATAAGGCTGTAACGTAACAAAATGTGCAAAAAGTGAAGGGGTCTGAATACTTTCTAAATGCACTGTGGTAGGAATGTAGCATTGAGAATTTTCACAGAAAGCAAGGCAAGACAGGGCAAGATAGGGCACAGCTAAGACATTTGTAGATCTGAGGGAATGAGTGGTCTATTTCCGAGGGTATGTTTAGTTTAGAGATACAGTGCGGAAACAGGTCCTTCGGCCCACCGAGTCCGCACATTAACACCATCCTACACACACTAGGGACAATTTACACTTATACCAAGTCAATTAACCAACAAACTTGTGTAAGAAAGAACTGCAGATGCTGGTTTAAATCGGTAGACACAAAATGCTGGAGTAACTCAGCGGGTGAGGCAGCATCTCCGGAGAGAAGGAATGGGTGACGTTTCAGGTCGAGTCCCTTCTTAACACCTACAAAACTGTACGTCTTTGGAGTGTGGGAGTAAACCGAAGATCTCAGAGGTCACGGGAAGAACTCCATACAGACAGCAACTGTAGTTGAGATCGAACCCCATAACGCAACAACTCTACCGCTGCGCCACCATGTCTTATTCAAATCCTGATAAAGCTATGCTGTTGTAGTGGACTACCTTGATTCATTCGCTGAAGGTTTGAAGGGGAACAGTTAGCGAGAGCTTTCCACAAATACAGCACTTCAATGACAGCAAGCACACACAAATCTTTTGTGGGCTTCTCCTTCTGAAATCTTTCAGCCTGTACAAAAAGAAGTAAACATATTCAGAGAAATAAGTAATTTACTATGTTTATAGAGATAACAGTTTATACCAGTAAAAACAAAAGAAAATATTCAAAGTGCTGAGCAGGTCAGGTAATATCCAATGTGGTCAAGGTGAAGATGAAAACTGATTCTCTCTCCATAGATGCTGCCTGACCTGATGACCATTTACAGATCCCCAATATTAATTCTATGAAGTATCACTTTTATAAGCACAAACTATTTTTCAAAGCATATAAAATTATGAGAGGCATAGATACAGTAATCCCATCAGAAAGTCAGAACCTTTTTCCCAGGATGGAAGAATCAAATACTAGAGGGCAAAGCTTTAAGGACTGAGGGGCAAAGTTTAAAGGAGATTTGCGGGCAAGTTTTTTTGGGGTTTTTTTTGCACAAAGCATGGGGGTGTCTGGAATGGGCTGCCGGGGGTGATGGTGGAGATAGTGGTGTTTAAGAGATTTTAGATAAGCAGAGAAAGGAGGGATACAGTTTATGTGCAGGGATAATAAGAGTTGGTACATCATCGGCACGGTGGCGCAGCGGTAGAGTTGCTGCCTCACGGCACCAGAGACCCAGGTTCGATCCATTGACTACGGGTGTTTGTCTGTACTAAGTTTGTGTGTTCTCCCCGTGACCTGCGTGGGTTTTCTCCGGGATCTCTGGTTTCCTCCCACACTCCAAAACGTATAGTTTTGTAGGTTAGTTGGCTTGGTATAATTGTTAATTATCCCTAGTGTGTGTGGGATAGCGTTATTGTGTGGGGATTGCTGGTTGGCGTAGACTCCGTGGGCCAAAGGGCCTGTTTCCGCTCTGTATCTCTAAACTAAACTACATTATCATTGTGGGTCGAATGTAAAGGTCACCCGGATTTGTTTGGTCATGTTAATGACCATTTATCCAGCCTTGTCATTGTTCAAATTAGTGGCTACAATAATCTGATAGTTAATTTACTGGACTAATGATCTAGAGAAGTGAGTTCCATCGCATTTAAATTCAGTTAATTAAACAAGTCTGCGGTTAAAAAGCTAAGATTAGTAATGGTGATCCTAAACTAAAACTAAAATGGTCATATAAACCCAAGATAGATACAAAAAGCTGGAGTAACTCAGCGGGACAGGCAGCATCTCTGGAGATAAGGAATGGGTGACGTTTCCGGTCGAGACCCTTTTTCAGAAACCCATCTGTTTCACCAACATCCTTCCCTATCTGGTCTTGGTGTGGCATTAAATCAACAGCAAATGATCTGAGTTGGTTTTCTGCATATCTGTGACTGTTGGGCCACATCCACTGCAACATGCAACGTTGGGCGGTACAGCGGTGGAGTTGCTGCCTCACAGCTCCAGAGAACCGGCTTTGATCCTGACTGCAGGTGCTGTCTGTACAGTGTTTGCACATTCTCCCTGTGACTACGTGGGTTTTCTCTGGTTGCCTCCCACATTTCAAAGAAGAACAGGTTTGTTGGTTAATTGGCTTCTGTAAATTGCCCCTGGTGTGTAGGATAGGACTAGTATGTGAACGGGTTGCCACTGGTTGGCATGGAATCATTGGGCCGAAGGGCCTGTTTCTACACTGTATCTCTAAAACTTCTTCTCAATAGTAACATTCACTATAAGTTTCTAATACCCAGTATCTTGTTCTATTACAACTAAAATAAAGTTGCACTTCAGTTACTCACCCTTCGGAAGGAAAACTGCTCTATTTGATTATTCTTCCTTCTGAAGAGCTGCTGGACTTCTATGAACGCTTCTTGTGACTTGTCAATCTCATCTGTTGCTCCCTGGCAGACTGCAACAAAATAATGTTTTAGGTTTTTAAAAAACGTTTGTATTTAACCTTTGTATACAGAACAAAGGTTGCACCGGAAGTGTAAAAACAATCAAATGTTATAAAATCACTCTAACAATAATAGGTTTAGACCAAAGATATACTCAAAATGTTGGAGTAACTCAGGGGATCAGGCAGCATCTCTGGAGAAAATGGACAGGTGATATTTCGGGTCAGAACCCTTTTTCATATCTGAATAAATTCAAATAATTTATTACTTTATTACTAACAATAGATTTATGTTTATTATTGACAAGTGTACCAAGGTACAGTGAAAAATTTGTTTTGCACCAGATTAGATAATACTATACATAAAAACAATCAAGTCAAACTCAAGTACAATAGGTAGAGCAAATGGGAAGATAGAGTGCAGAATATAGTTCTCAGCATTGTAGCGCATCAGTTCCATGGACAAAGTCTAATGTCCACAATGGGGTAGAGGTGAATCAGACAGTACCCTAGCTTGTGGAAGGACCATTCAGAAATCTGAATATTAATGTTCCCTGCACCATAAACCAAGATTTATGAAGCTGACAATGCTTCTTCCCACTCAATGATGAAATACAACATCAGATCACTTGGGATGACTTGGAGTGATTCTATCATAGACTATCTTTCAATTGAAAATATTGTCTTGAGTTGGATGTCATACTGTTCTTGTGCCCTGGTTCCAGAGTTCAGATTCAGGTTAACCAGTTTGGTATATATAAAAAATAAAAGCTAATGGGGCAGCACAGTGGCACAGAGGTAGAGCTACTGACTCACAGCGCCAGAGACCCAGGGTCGATCCAGACTACAGGTGCTGTCTGTATGGAGTTTGTACGTTCTCCCTGTGACTGTGTGTTAGACAATCTGGTTTCCTAATTGCCAGCATGGTGACTTTAAGTAGTATGTATATAAGGATATCCAGGGCCCTTTGAATGTACACACATATCCATCCATTACTTTAGACTTTGGAGTTACAGCGTGGAAACAGGCCCTTCGGCCCACTGAGTCCACACTGACCAATGATGACTCCATATACTGGCACTATCCTACACACCAGGGACAATTCACAGTTTACCTACAAATCAGTTAACCTACAAACCAGTACGCATTTGGAGTGTGGAGAAAACCAGAGTACCCAGAGGAAACCCACAAGGTCACGGAGAGAACATACAAACTCCGTACAGACAGCACACGTCATCAAAATTGAACCCAGGTCTCTGGCGCTGCGAGTCAGCAACTCTACCGCTGTGCCACCATGCTGCCCTATCAGCATATTTTTTTTATACGTATCAAACTGGTTAACCTCATCTTTCTTTGTCCATGTTGTGCTCCATCTGCCAGGTTATTGCGCATTCTTTATGCTTATCCACAGCCCCCTGAAACTCCTCTGCATTCTCATCACTCCTCTTCATTTCCCCAGACATGTCATCAGCAAACTTGACACACAATTTGATCATCTCGTCCAAACCATTGACACAGGTCGTGAAAAGATGAGACCCAAGCATCAATCCCTGGGACACACCATGAATCACAGCCCGGCAACCAGAAAACATGGAACAGTATACTAAAGAGTGCAGCATAGGAACAGGCCCTTTGGCCCACTATGCCTGTGCCAAACATGATGCCAAATTAAACTAGTCTCCTGTGCCTGCACATGAACCATATCCCTTCATTCCCTGCGGTTCAATAGTACTTTATTGTTACATGTACCCAGGTACAGTCAAATTCTTTTTTACATACAATTCAGTAAAAATCTTACCATACAGAAGCCCAATCATACCCAAGTACAAGAGTGCAAGAATGGTAGATTCATCAGACTCTTGAATTCCATGTAATGTGCCGCCACTATTATCTATTTTATCTTTTTATCCATTTTATATTTTTATCTATTTTATCCTTTTGTTATTTTATGTTGCACAGTGAGCCAGATGCAACGAAATTTCGTTCAGACTTGCATTTATTGGTGTATTTCTGAATAACAATAAAGTCTTTGATTGATTGATTGATTGATAGATTACACTGAGGCAGTAGACAAGAGTTACCATGTTTCCGGCCCCAGCTCGTAATTTCTTGTGCTCTTATCTTTCTCAGTACAGATTAATTAGTAAACAAGCTCTTGGTCATCTAATACTTAACCAACGTGTCTATCTAAAAGCCTCAAACGCCACTATCATATCTGCCTCCACTACCCCCGCTGGCAGCGTGTTGCAGGCCCCCATTAGCCTATGGGGGAAAAAGCTTGCCCCACACATCTCCTTTAAACGTTGCCGTTCTCACCTTAAAGCTATGATCTCTAGTCTTTGTCATTCTACCCTGAGAAAAAGGTTCTGACCGTCTACCTTGGCATCATGTTCAGCACAGACATTGTGGGCCAAATGGCCTGTCCCTGTGCTGTATGGTTCCATGTATATTCTGGATAACTTGACCTGAATTATGCAGGAAACCGATGTCTGTATTAATCAGCACACATCACAAGTTACAACTGCAGCATGCATTTGCTTCTTTTAAAAACAAATATGCAAAATTGCACAAACCTGCAGTCAAATAAGCGTAATAGCACTGGGACCACCTGGACTCATTCTTAAGTCGTGCAAAAGACTTGTAGGCATCCTTGAAATTCATTTCTATCATGGTACACCAACCTGAAAATAGGTGCGTAACGTTGAATATCAATAGTTGAATCAGTTGATCCAACACATGTACAATCTGATACTTCACTAGAACAAATTATTAAATATTAAATAAATTGCAAAGGACAGCTGCTCCATCTACTTTTACCCCACACTGTCCAAGTTATGAACCACATCCCAAATTAAAATCCCCTTCCTCATTAACTATGTTGATTTAATTCCAAATCTAATCATAGAGTTGCACAGCATGGAATCCGGCCCTTCGGCTGACCATGTTGGCATATTGGGCTACTCCCATTTGCCTGCATTTAGCCCATCCAAACCCTTCCTATGCATATATCTGGCCAAATGTCTCTTTTAAGTCGTAATTGTGTCCACTTCTATAACTTCCTCTGGCTGCTCATTCCCGATATGGACGACCCTCCAAATGAAAAAGTTGTCCCAAAGGTCTCTCTAGTCTTAGAATCCTCTGGGTCACCTACATGCCACCTAAAATCCCCTCCTTTTATTATTCCCTTCCCTCCTTCTCTCCCACAGCTCTCCCTAGGAGTTAGCCTAGGATCTCAGAATGCATGTTCTACAAACGTGCAAGCTGTTTCCAAGAATGTACACTGTATGAATGTTAGAAACGACATAGCCTCAGCTCACCCTAGAGGTACAGCATGGAGCAGGTCATAAATCACGCAGCAAATGGCTCCTGTCAGACTTGCAAAACAAACCCGAACCCTGAGAACAAACACTTACCTATCTCATACAGACACACGTGCTGGATCTCCCGCTGATCCACCGCAAGCTCTAATGCAGTTTGAAATGACGTCAAGGCACTGTTAATTTTACACTGAGGAAGAAAACAAAAAAATAACATCAACTGTCTGCTAAAAAAACTCTTCCCATATGGAAGGACTTTACTTTTCTTCCGTTGTTAGTCTTCTGTTGTTAAGACTGTTCTTTAGCCACTTACATCTGAAAAATATCCTCATACAAGCAGTACCATCATGAACATTGCATTGACAATGTGGTAAAAGATCCCTCTGAACCATTATCAAACAATGTTGACATCTAGCCACATAATGAGACTATAGATGGTCAAGAGACTTCGTCACAGATAGATGTTCAAAGCTTTGGAGATTGCTAGCAACTTCTTGGAGTCTGCGAACACACAGTTGCAAGTTACGACAGAGTCATAGAGTTAGAGCCATGCACCAGAGAAACAGGCCCTTTGGCCTAACGTGCCATGCTGACCAATATGCCACATCTAAGCCAGTCCCACCTGCCCACGTTTGGACCACATATCTTTAAACCTTTCCTATCAAAATACCTTTCCAAGTGTCTTTTAAATGTTATTGCACCCACCTCAACTACCTCTTCTGGCAGCTCCTTCCATATCCCCACCACTGTTTGAAAAAGGTTGCCCCTCAGCTTCATTTCCGCTCACCATAAACCTACGTCCTCTGGTTCTTAATTCCCCTACCCTATCCCCCTCATGAGTTTATACTTAAGATTCTGCTTCTCAATTCCCCACCCTATCTATTCCCCTCATGATTTTATACTTATGCTCTTTGGTTCTCAATTCCCCAAGCCTTTTTATTCTCCTCCTGATTTTATACACCTCTCTAAGATCACTCCTGAGCCTCCTGCGCTCCAAGGGATGAAGTCCTAGCCTACCTTACCCTCCCTATAGCTCAGGCCTACGAGTCCTGACAACATCCTCGTAAATCTCCTCTGCACTCTTTCCAACATCTTTCCTGTAACAGGGTGACCAAAACCGTACACAATACTCCAGATGTGGCCTCACTGACATCTGTTTAGGAGACTAGCCACACCGTTGTCTGATAAATACGCTAGGACAATTTGTCCAAAGAGCTCTGCTGCTGCACTGGTCAAAGAACACAGAAAGTATGGAAAATGAACAAAAGACATAAATTGCTTGAGTTACTCAGCGGGTCTGGCAGCATCTCTGGGGAACATGGATAGGTAACGTTTCAGGTCAAGCCCTTCTTCAGAACAGACCAATTGGTTAATATGACAGGCTACACTTGATTAAACAGCCCACAAATGACTACCCAGATTTGATGCATAAAATAAAATGTGCTCACACAATTTATGTGAAAATAGTAAATTCATAAATTGAAAACATATTGTTATGAACTAGCATGTCTTAACCATTCTGTATTTATAAAGTCTAAAGTAATGTCTAAAGTAAAGATCGAACTCGGGTCTCTGGTGCTGTGCAGAAGTAGTTCTACCAGCTGCATCACTGTGCTGCCCTTATGTTATTTTGTATTCTTTTCCAGCATTACATTTTAAGCACATAATATAAAACAAATACCTCCAATCGTTGAATTCGTCCCTTGAAAAACAGAAACAATGAAGAGTCTGGATAAATAGATTCCTTTGTCCGCAGGATTTCCTTTGCTTCCCTCAAACCAGCTTGGGCATCCATGCCGTCCAAAGCAAAGAAAGGACGCACTACTGTATGGTACCACAGCAAGGCTAACCTAGTGGGGAAAGCAGCAGAACAGGAACAGAGGGTTAGGATGTCTGTATACCTTAAATAATCTGCAGTCCCAGACAGCGATCCCAACTTGAAATGCCACACATCCATGTTCTCTCGAGTTGCTGTCTGACCCGTTGAGCCGAGCCAGCAGTTTGTGTCCTTTTTATTGAACCAGCATCTGTAATTTCTTGTTTCTACTTTTATACTTTCTGCAGGATACCCTGTATTCATGGCGAGGTTTATCACTATTATTAATGATAAAATATGGGAGTTGGCATAATGAAACTGAAAATGCTCAACGCGTCTGCAAGCAAATTGCAACCAGCGATTCTTGCATCAGTGGAAGGAACACTCCAAGAAAACATTCAAAGGTACTTGACTTACCTACACTTGGAAAGGCAGGTACCGATTAGAGAACAGCAACCTGGTTCTGTTCTTGAGAAAACCTCTAAACCTCTCAATAACTTGACTGAAATACTTTGAAGAATGGGGTACAGTAGATGTTGTCCACACATACTTCAGTGAGGCCTTTGACAAGGTCCTGTATGGTAGACTGGTCCAAAAGAGATTAGCTGGTAAGGTACATGGTTCCCTGAAAGGGGCAACACAGATAGACAGGGCAGCAATGAAAGCATTGGGAAAGTTTGCCTTTATCAGTCAGGACATTGGGTACAGGAGTTTGGATTTGACTTTATAGCTGTACAAATTGCAGGTGAGTTCACTGTTGGAGGACTGTGTGCAGTTCCGGTCAGCCAGCTATAGCAAAAATGTCATGCAGCTGGAAAAGGTGAAGAAAAGATTCACCAGGATATTACTGGGACTGAAGGGTCTAATATCCTTACGTCAGGAAGTCAAGATCTGTGAAAATAATTCAGAATTGAAGATAGACACAAAATGATGGAGTAACTCAGCGGGTCAGGCAGCATCTCTGGAGGAAAAGATTAGGTGACGTTTCGGGTCGGAACCCTTCTTCAGATCCCACCCGAAACATTACCTATTCTTTTTCTCCAGAGATGCTGCCTGAGCTACTGAGTTACTCCACTATTTTGTGTCTATCTTCAATATAAACCAGTACCTGCAGTTCCTTCCTACGCATAATGCAGAATTGAGAGAGGTGGATGTAGATGTTGGTTGGTGTGCGGGTGATGGGCAGATGGAGTAGGTGGGAGAGAGGAAAGAAACTTGGCATTACCCAACTGTGGGAGAGGGAGGTGGGGAGTAGGGAAGAAGCGGGTATGGGGGGAGGACCAGGGTGGATCAGAAGAGAAGGAAAAGGGATAAAGGAAGCGGGTTCCCTGATAATGGAGAAGTCAATGTTCATGCCATGGGGTTGCAGACTACCCAGTGATGTGGATTAGCCTCCAACAGCCACAATAGGTGTCATCTATGCCATCTAAAATATCACACGATCAACTAAGTTGCAATGATAAAGTTGCTCAGGTAACTATTCTCCTTCATAACACCTGATCTTTGACAAAATATCGAACAAAGCCAGTGGTTTTCCTAGTCGAGATAGAAAAACCAGATTGCACTAAATTATTGCAATTAGTTATTAATTAGTGCACCACCGTGACACTGCTCCTGTGTAGCAAAGGCACGTTGTACGGGGTGGTAGCGTGGGGTGGGGGTGGAGCTAGTTGGCGTCAGGGTCGGCTAGGGTAGGCGTATAGCGGTCTCCCCCCCGTGAGGGTGACCCGTGAACAGCTCCAGCTCCGGGGCGCCACACTGACCTTGACCCTTTAACCGGGTCTTCGCCGGCGCGGCCAGGGGAACCCTCCCCTCCTCTATCTTTCCCCCCCCACTTGTCCGTCTCTCTCCAGCGCTGTTTCTCTAAAGCTGCGCGTGTGTGTGTGTCTGTGTGTATGTGTGAGTGTGAGTGTGTGTGTGTGTGTGTGTGTCTGTGTCTGTGTGTGTGTGTGTGACATTTATTTATTTATTCCTACGGCCTGCAAAAAAAATCCCGATATATAATGTGGACCTCATGCTGACAAGTTTGGAGGCCCCTGATTTAGATCAGGTAACTAGGTGCAATGTATCGAAGCTTGCTCACAATACAAAACCAACTGCCAAGGCAAGGCTGGCAGGAGTAGTTAAAGAGACTGTAAAGGAATATGGTCAGACTAAGTAAATGGGGATGTCGCAACCAACAGTGATTTTTAAACATGGTGAATTACTAGGAAATGGCACTCAAACACCCGAGTGCACGTGTGGAGATTTTGAAGAGAGCGTGCAGATACAGTCAACAATTAGGAAAGCAAATGATTTGATAGCTTTAATAGTAGAAGGATGGGAATGCAAGAGTCATGCTTCAATTATATAGAGCATTTCAAGATTACTGATTATTGTTTACATATTTGGTGTCCTTCACCAAGGTAGAATATTTTGACATTATGATTTGAACATGTATCATTTCATTATTGTTTTGGAGAGGGTGCAGAGAAGGTTCACCAGGTTACTGTCTGGATTAGAGGGTATTAACGATGAGAAAGGTTGGGTTGTTTTCTCTGGAGTGTCAGAGGTTGAGGGGAGACCTGATAGAAGTTTATAAAATGATGAGCCATGGATTGGGGGAGTCAGCATCTATCTCACAGGCTGGAAATGTGAAAGACTAGAGGGTATAGCTTAAGGTCAGAGATGCAGATTTTGTAGGAAATATGTACAAGTATTTTTTTTGTCTTGCACAGAATGGTGGGTGCCTGGAACACACTGCCAGGGAGGCAGGTACAATAATGATGTTTACGAGGTTTTTAAAAAGGGACTTGGATGTGCAGAGAGTGAAGGGATATAGATCACATGCAGACAAATGTGATCAGTTCAGAGATCAAATTCAGCACTGATATTGTGAGCCGAAGGGCCTGTTCCTCTGCATGTTCTAAATGCAAAGTATCACTTTCTATTGTGAAGCTCAAAAGTAAAAATACTTATACACCTACTCACGTCGCTAACGGGGCCTTCATGTCCTTACTTTCACTGGCATACATTAGCGAAGACAATCCCTGTAGACGGTCTCCAGGAAACCCCAGCAAGTTGATGATTTTCAGCAGGTTAGGAGGCACCATTGAAATGCAGAGATGAAAGAGCCCATAGCCAAAGCTGACAGCACCTTTCAGTCTGCTCAGGGCCTCTTGGTGCAAAGACATAGCAGGAATATGATTATCATTTGCCCGATCTGATGTCAGCGATTCTTGAGATCTTTTATGCATTAGCTGTAGAGCATCAATTTCACTGTAACATTTATTATAAATTTTCCATGCTTTTCGGAGGATCCATCCACCTTTAATGTATGCTATGATTTGAAAGAGAAAGAATATGTCAATTGCAATGCTTGATTTTAAATGCCAGCATTTATTATCCAGTTCAACAGCTGGCAGTGAGCTGACCTTTTCAACCAATTCAGTGCTTCATCCACTGCCTGTTATGCTGATTCAAATGCTCAATTTGATGCTGAGAGTCACAGAGCATAGGAACATGCCCTTCGGCGCACCTTGATCATGACGGCCAAGTTGCCACACTGAGCCCAGGCCCCATCTGCCCACATTTGGCCCATATCCCTCTAAACCTTTCCTATCCATGTACCTATCCATATATATTTTAAATGTCGTTATACCCGTCTCAACTATTTCCTCTGGTAGCTCGTTCCATATACCCACCACCCTCTGAATGAAAAACCTTCCCCTCAGGTTGCTATTAAATCTTTCCCCTCTCACCTTAAACTAGTGCATAAATGTTTGATTAACGTAAGACATACTCTGATTCAATTTAAAATTGTACATAGATTATATTATTCAAAAGCTAAATTAAGTAAATTTTACCCAAATACCTCTGCTAACTGTGATAAATGCCTAATCCAAGAATCAATTATAGCACATTCTTTTGTTTTTTGTATAAAAATTCAAAAATTTTGGAATGAAATTTTTGAAATTTTCACTAAATTATTTAAAATAAAACTGAAACCGAATGCAGAATTGATTATTTTTGGAACAATAGAAGCAAGTTTGGAGCTGACTGCGTTTCAAAGGAGTTTTCTTAATTATGGCTTAATAACGGCAAAAAAACTGATACTGAAATTTTGGAAAAATGCTCCTACGCCAACAATAAAAATGTGGACTTCTAATATGTCGGAATTGTTACACCTAGAAGATATGAGATTCCTCCTAGCAGGTAAACAAGACCAATTCCAAAAGATTTGGTCTCCATATATCGACCTATTACAAACATAGGGTGCAACAAAATATTGATAATAAATGGTTTTAGGACCTGGCGAGGGGTGAGTAAAGATAAGAAGTAGGCACATCCCTTTCATATTGTCCTATCTTATTTTCTTTTTTCTCTTTTTTTCTTTTCTTCTTTAACTACTTCTTGTGGTTTAGGTTCACATGGGTGTTCCTGGACCATTTTTTCATTCACTCACTGACTGTCTTTGCTAGCTCTTTCTATCTTTTTTTCCTATTAAAGTTGAAAAACAGAAGTGGTACAAGAACTGTATAAACTTACGTTATTGCAGATTACTGTAATGTAAAATACTTCTAATAAAAAAAATAAAAAATAAAAATTAAAAAAAAACTATTTCCTCTGGTAGCTCGTTCCAAATACCCACCACCCTCTGAATGAAAAACCTTCCCCTCAGGTTGCTATTAAATCTTTCCCCTCTCACCTTAAACCTGTGTCCACTAGTTCTTGATTCCCCTAGTCTGGGTAAAAGACTGTGTGCATTCACCTTATCCATTCCCCTCTTTTTTTTGTAAACCTGCATCAGCAATTGCTTGTATCTCTACCTGAGAGTTCCTGCTTCACAAAAGACAGTACAGCAAGGTAGACCTGGCAGTCAGCAATGATGATTTGCCTTTGGAGTCTATCAACGTCTAAAGCTGTTGGCCTCTGCATATCAACCTGATGAAGAGAAGGAAAACAAAGGTTAATCAGGTAATTCTCATCAGACACAAACTTCAACAGACCGAGAAATTAAGGAACACACACATTTATTGCCTCCTCCACTGGGGCTTACAGCTGCCAACAATATATATCTTTTGTTCTTTTGTACCTTAGAAATTACACTAGCTCAGCTTTCTAATCCAAAATGGTTCTGAAGAAGAATTAATCAGGAGATATAAAATAAATCTATCCTTCAATTGATTCACACGAAAGATTGAGTTGTGAACGAGCAATTTAAATTGATAGTTTAAATAGAAATCATCGGTATATAGGATATTTGGCAAATTCAAAACTGATAGAAAACAATAAGCGAGTTTGGTATTCTGAAAAACGCAAGAAATCATGGGATTTGTCAAGGTCATTCGTGATAAAGAAATAAGCGAACGAAGCGCTGGCTGTAGAAACTGTGTAATAAATTGTTAACTATTCTAATAATTAATCACATCTAGAATTCTGTCAACTCAATGGTGGACAAGCGTCGCTCTTTTATGAACATTAATTCAATCTTATTTCTATCTCACTTCACAAACCCACCCTCTTGAATTCTGCAGAACCTCTCCCGGCAGCGTTGGAGGACATCGCTCTCTCCAATTTAATCGATATTTGATAGGGTAATCGATACCGCGTTAATTACCGTTTAGGAAGGAACTGCAGATGCTGGTTTACACCGAAGGTAGACACAATGTGCTGGAGTAACTCAGCGGGACAGGGAGCAGAAAAGGAATAGGTGACGTTTCAAGTCGAGACCCTTCTCCAGAGATGTTGCTTGACCCGCTGAGTTACTGCAGGATTTTGTGTGTATCCCCGTTGATGACTGGTGCTCGGCTTTCACCGGCACCGAGGGGGTTAACCGACAGCCACTGGATAAGGCAAGAGGTGCAGTTGAGGTCCCCGGCCCGTCGGGGAACGGGTTCCTCGGGAGTTTGAGCAAAGTTGAGCTGGAGTTAGCGCTTCTTCTTCGGGCTGGCTGTACGCCTGGGACCGCCACTGTTCCGGGCCAGTGTCCCTTCAAGTCCAGGGTCACCCCGGACATCTCAGGCCGAACCCCCCCGGACAGGGATGGAACAATCGGGAGGGGACGGTAGTGAGACTCTGCCTCCTGGGGTTATGCAGGAGAGGGGTGCGTGGTTCGCCCCTGTATAATAACCCTGTATAACCCGGGAGGGCAGCCCGAGTGAGAATGAACCTATACACCCCAGCTGAGGGGGACCGGACCGTGATTCATCTGTTGGGACAGTGGGGAATAGGAGGCAGGGGAGAGAGAGAGAGGTGGGGGAGAGATAGGGAGATAGGTGGAGAGAGAGAGAGAGGATGGAGAGAGGGAGAGAGAGAGAGAGAGAGAGAGAGAGAGAGAGAGAGAGAGAGAGAGAGAGAGAGAGAGAGAGGAAGGAGAGAGAGAGAGAGCGAGAGAGAGGAAGGAGAGAGAGAGAGGGGGTTCCTATCCATGCACATGTCCAAATGTCTTTCAAAATGCTGTTATTACACCTGCCTTATTAACTTCCCCGCCACACACTGTGTGAAAAAAGTTGAACCTCAGGTTCTTATTAAATCTTTCCCCTCTCGCCTAAGCCTCCTAGTGCTTTTTGGTCCCGGAATTTGGTTCCAGACAACTTTCCTTCCTCCCTTCAACCTCACCTCAGGTGTCCACCCTCCCTGCGTCCTCCGATGACTTAACTTTACCTAGTTAGATGCCCTGATGGGCAGTCACGGTGGCGCAGCAGTAGCGTCGCTGTCTTACAGCAAAAATGCAGCACCGGAGACCCGGGTTCGATCCCGACTATGGGCGCTGTCTGTACGGAGTTTGTACGTTCTCCCCGTGACCTGCGTGGGTTTTCTCCGAGATCTTCGATTTCTTCCCACATTCCAAAGACATACAGGTTTGTAGGTTAATTGGCTTGAAAAATGTAAAAATTGTCCAGTATAAAATTGTCCACCTTCCAGTATAGTCCCTGGTGGACTCTTCGGAAGGTACAAGGTACAAGATTAATTTGGTTTAGGGACACAGCACGGAAACAGACCCTTCGGCCCACCAAGTCCACACTAATCACCCGTTCGCACTTGTTCTACATTATCTCACTTTCTCATCCACTCGCTACACACTTGCGGCAATTTTCAGAGGCCAATTAACCTGCGAACCCGCACATCTTTGGAATGTAGAGGAAACCAACGTTATATTGCACGTGCAAACTCCACACAGACAGTGACCCAGGTCAGAGTCGAACCCGAGGCTTGGAATTGGCCAGATTTCCCCCACCACGTGGGGGAAAGCTCACGAAATGAACCAGCACCAATTGGCGCATTTCACTGTAACATCATCAACATCTGCACTCCAGGGCGTTTGATGCTTTGTAATATCTTGGTTCTAGTTTGTACCCCAAGGCCTTTCTCTTGCTGTGAATAGTCCCCACCATCTGGCATGTCATCACCTCCGCCCAAACTCCGATATTAATGCCGAGAAATTGGCCCTCTGAAGCACGTTTTTGTCACATGCAGTTTGTGCACGTTAGATTGTCACTGCTGAGATTTCTGCATGGACCAGTGGAGAAGGGAGAAATAGTGTCGCTAACTCCAGTAGCAATTCAACAGCGCTTGCAGCGCCAGAGAACCGGGTTCAATCCTGATTACCGATGAAACGCAGGTCTGTATACACACAGCAGCTCAGCTGCCGAGAATGTTTATCTCGAGTGTCCTATGACCTGGCCATGCGCAGTTGAAATACCGAACTTGCTTATTCATCTTGCTCACTTATGCATTGCAAGGCTTCTTCCACTAATTAAACATTATAGATAATCAATTATTCAACACTACGTCGAATATGGAAACATTGATCAGGTTTTTGTTCCAGTACAAGGTGCTTGAATTTCTCAGTGCTGATAAGAACTGGACACATCTGTGAAGGCCTAGTTGGGTGGGGTGGGGTGAAGGGAGGGTAGGAGACATTAAAAAAAATTCAGTAATATAGCCGGTGATATTGTCAACAATGCAAAATTGACATTTCTACTTGTATTTCAGGAAAGTAGCATGTAATTTTCAAACTCCACCTAGGGGATACTAACCAACCACATGCAGGCATAATGGTAACAAGTAGCAAGCTATAATAATATGCTGACATCCTAAGTAATGCTCTAGTCTTTACTTTAGAGATACAGAACGGATACAGGCCCTTTAGCCCATCGAGTCCACACCAACCAGCAATCACCCCGTACACCACCACTAATCTACACACAAGGGACAACTTACAATTTTACCAAAGCCAATTAACTTGCAAACCTGCATATCTTAAAGGGGCAGTGCTGGACCTCCTGTTAGGAAATGAGACAGGGCAGGTGGCGGAGGTAAGCGTTGGGGAGCACTTCGGGTCCAGTGATCATAATACCATTAGTTTCAATATAATTATGGAGAGGGTCAGAACTGGACCTAGGGTTGAGATTTTTGATTGGAGAAAGGCTAACTGAGGAGATGCGAAAGGATTTAAAAGGAGTGAATTGGGACATGTTGTTTTATGGGAAGGATGTAGAAGAGAAATGGAGGACATTTAAGGGTGACATTTTAAGAGTACAGAATCTTTATGTCCCTGTTCGGTTGAAAGGAAATAGTAAAAATTGAAAAGAAATTTCAAGGGAAATTGGACACGGTTCGGAAAAAGAGAGAGATCTACAATATTTATAGGCATCATGGAGTAAATGAGGTACTTGAGGGGTATAAAGAATGTAAAATGAATATTAAGAAAGAAATTAGAAAAGCTAAAAGAAGATATGAGGTTGCTTTGGCAAGTAAGGTGAAAGTAAATCCAATGGGTTTCCACAGCTATATTAATAGCAAAAGGATAACAAGGAATAAAATTGGTCCATTAGAGAGTCAGAGTGGACAGCTATCTGCAGAGCCAAAAGAGATGGGGGAGATATTGAACAATTTCTTTTCTTCGGTATTCACCAAGGAGAAGGATATGGAATTATGTGAGGTAAGGGAAACAAGCAAAGTAGCAATGGAAACTATGAGATTCAAAGAGGAGGTGCGGACACTTTTGAAAAATATGAAAACGGATAAGTCTCCAGGTCCTGACAGGATATTCCCTAGGACATTGAGGGAAGTTAGTGTAGAAATAGCAGGGGCTATGACAGAAATATTTCAAATGTCATTAGAAACGGGAATAGTGCCGGAGGATTGGCGAACTGCGCATGTTGTTCCGTTGTTTAAAAAGGGTTCTAAGAGTAAACCTAGCAATTATAGACCTGTTAGTTTGACGTCAGTGGTGGGCAAATTAATGGAAAGGATACCTAGAGATAATATATATCAGCATCTGGATAAGCAGGGTCTGATTAGGAACAGTCAACATGGATTTGTGCCTGGAAGGTCATGTTTGACTAATCTTCTTGAATTTTTCGAAGAGGCTACTAGGGAAATTGATGAGGGTAAAGCAGTGGATGTTGTCTATATGGACTTCAGTAAGGCCTTTGACAAGGTTCCTCATGGAAGGTTGGTTAAGAAGATTCAATTGTTGGGTATTAATGGTGGAGTAGCAAGATGGATTCAACAGTGGCTGAATGGGAGATGCCAGAGAGTAATGGTGGATGGCTGTTTGTCAGGTTGGAGGCCGGTGACTAGTGGGGTGCCTCAGGGGTTTGTGTTGGGTCCACTGTTGTTTGTCATGTACATCAATGATCTGGATGATGGTGTGTAAAATTGGATTAGTAAGTATGCAGATGATACTAAGATAGGTGGTGTTGTGGATAATGAAGTAGATTTTCAAAGTCTACAGAGAGATTTAGGCCATTTGGAAGAGTGGGCTGAAAGATGGCAGATGGGAGTTTAATGCTGATAAATGTGAGGTACTACATCTCGGCAGGCCAAATCAAAATAGGACGTACATGGTAAATGGTAGAGAATTGAGGAATGCAGTTGAACAGAGGGATCTAGGAATAAATGTGCATAGTTCCCTGAAGGTGGAATCTCATGTAGATAGGGTGGTAAAGAAAGCTTTTGGTGTGCTGGCCTTTATAAATCAGAGCATTGAATATAGAAGTTGGGATGTAATGTTAAAATGTACAAGGCATTGGTGAGGCCAATTCTGGAGTATGGAGTACAATTTTGGTCGCCTAATTATAGGAAGGATGTCAACAAAATAGAGAGTACAGAGGAGATTTACTAGAATGTTGCCTGGGTTTCAGCAACTAAGTTACAGAGAAAGGTTGATCAAGTTAGGTCTTTATTCTTTGGAGCGCAGAAGGTTAAGAGGGGACTTGATAGAGGTCTTTAAAATTATGAGCGGGTTAGACAGAGTTGACGTGGATAAGCTTTTCCCATTGAGAGTAGGGAAGATTCAAACAAGGGGACATGACTTGAGAATTAAGGGACAGAAGTTTAGGGGTAACATTAGGGGGAACTTCTTTACTCAGAGAGTGGTAGCTGTGTGGAATGAGCTTCCAGTGGAAGTGGTGGAGGCAGGTTTTCGATTTTATCCTTTAAAAATAGATTGGATGGGTATATGGATGGGAAAGGAATGGAGGGTTATGGTCTGAGTGCAGGTAGATGGGATTAGGGGGAAGTATTAAAAAAAAAGTGTTCGGCACGGACTTGAAGGGCCGAGATGGCCTGTTTCCGTGCTGTTATGGTTATATTGATATAACTTCAGTCTGAAAAGACTGGAACCTTTCCCACCCGCCCCTCTCCAATCAGCACTTCACACCCAATTACCCACCCCTCCGTGCTGCACAACGTCACTTCTCTCATCAACAACAAAAATAAGTGGTGGAGAGGCTGTTCAGAAGACAGAAAAGACAGAAATCTCCAGGACCCGGACAATGTTTACCCCCTCTACCTCTCAAGCTCTGTGCCGAACAACTGCACCGATCTACACAGACATTTTCACCCAGTCCCTGCAAACCTGCCCTGTCCCTGCCTGCTTCAAAGTCTCTACTATTGTCCCTGTACCCAAAAAAGACAAGGATTACTGATCTTAATGCCTACAGGCCTGTCACACTGACGTCTGTAGTAATGAAGACCCTTGAAAGGCTTGTGCTGGCCCAGCTGAAAAATATCACGAACCCCCTGCTGGACCCTCTGCAGTTTGCATACCGGGCCAATAGATCTGTGGATGACGCAGTCAACCTGGGCCTGCACTTCATCCTCCAGCACCTAGACCGCCAGGGGACTTATGCGAGGATTTTGTTTGTTGATTTTAGTTTTGCATTCAACACCATTGTGCCAGAGCTACAACACTCCAAACGTTCCAAGTTGACTGTGCCTGAACCCCTCTGTCGGTAGATCACCAGTTTCCTGACTGACAGGAAGCAGCATGTGAGGCTGGAAAGCGCATCTCGGACCCGCAAACCCTCAGCATAGGAGCACCGCAAGCGGCTGCGTACTCTCCCCTCTCCTCTCCCTACGCCAATGACTGCACCTCCACAGACACCTCTGTCAAGCTTCTCAATATTGCGGATGACACAACCCTGATTGGACTGATCCAGGATGGGAGGAATCTGCTACAGACAGGAAGCTGCTCACAGCTGGCGTCCTGGTGCCATCACAACAACCCAGAGCTCAATGCTCTTAAGACAGTGGAATTGATTGTAGACTTTAGGAGAGAGCTCCCCCTCACCATCAACAACACCACAGTCATATCTGTGGATTCTTTTAAGTTCCTTGGGAACCATCATCTCCAAGGACCTTAAGTGGGGGCTACCATATACTCCACAGTCAAAAAGGCACAATAGAGGATGTACTTCCTGCGGCAGCTGAGGAAGCACAATCTGCCACAGGCAATGATGGTCCAATTCTACACGGCCATCGTAGAGTCTGTCCTCACCTTCTCCATCATGGTCTGGTTTGGCTCAGCCACCAAGCACGACACCTGGAGGCTGCAGTGAATCGTCCAATCAGCAGAGAAGGTTATTGGCTGCAACCTTCCCTCCATTGTTGAACTGTACACTGCAAGGGCCAGGAAGCGAGCAGGTAAGATCATCTCTGATCCCTCTCACCCTGGCCACAAACTCTATGAATCACTTCCCTCTGGAAGGTGGCTCCGGACTGTCAAAGCCGCCACAGCAAGACATAAAAACGTCTTTTTTCCACGAGAAGTAGTTCTACTCAATAACCAAAAAATCTGTAGCCTCCTTTTGCTCTGGTATTTTATTTAATTCACATGTTAATCAATAATGTTTTATTATTAATGTTGAATGTTTTATGTATCATTCTTAACTGTCATTGTATGTCATGTTGTCACTTGTGGGGGGAGCACCAAGGCAAATTCCTTGTATGTGAATACTTGGCCAATTCATTCATTCATCTTTGAAGTGTGGCAGGAAACTGGTGCCCCCAGAGAAAACCCATGTGGTTGCAGGGAGAATGTACAAACTCCGTACAGACATCACACATAGTCAGGATAGAACCTGGGTCTCTGGTGCTATAAGGCAGCAACTCTTCTGCTGCGCCACTGTGCCACCTTATTCTTACCTTACTCTTTTTTATTTCACTGCAACATTAGAGCCTTACAGCACAGAAACAGACCTGTCAGCCCACCATGTCCGTGCCGAGCAAGTTGGAATACTGGGCGTCTAAATCGCCTGCATTTGGCCCATAGTCCTCTAAACCCTTCCTTCCCCGAGCAAGCACGTGTGAACAGATATCCCACAGCACAACAAGTAACAGCCTGGCTATATTACTCACAGAATCATACCTTCTCACCTTTAAACTCACGGTAGGTGAAGTGTGTAGCATCTACACAGCCCAAGCTACTCCAGCAGCATCCCTCGCTATAATGAAGGAGAAACGCAGGAGGTACACCGTCACCTGCAGGTTCTCCTCCAAGCCAAACTTCGTTCTGACTCTAAAATATATCGTTGGCCCTTCACGGTGCATGCATCACACAGACCAGACTCCTCACTATCGTCTCCATCTACACTTCACGCTGCCTCGGGAAAGCAGCCAACATAATCAAAAGACTTGTCCCACCCTGCTCATTGCTTCTTCTCACTTTCATCCGGTAGAAGGTGCAGAAGCTTGAAAGTCCATTCCACCAGACTCAGGAACAGCTTCTTCCCATCTGTTATCAGGCTTCTGAATGTTCCTTTGATAAGCTAGGGTACAGTTTGATTCATCTTCAACTGATTACCAGGAAGCCCATTCAAATTAGTCAGGACAGGTCTTTACGCAGCACCTTTGACTGGATGTACGTATCTCAGAGGCACTTGCAACAGAAGCTGTTAATCATAGAGCTCTATAGCTCTATTCGGCTCACCTTGTCCAGACAGAACAAGTTGGCATTCTCTGCTTTTTCCAGTTGCCTGCATTGGACCCATATCCCTCTAAACGCTTCCTGTCCATATCTATCCAAATGTCTTTCAAAAGTCATGATTGTATACGCTTCTATCGTTACCTCTGGCAGCTCTTTCCAAATACAGGCTAACTTCTGATTGAAAAAGTTGCCCCCCTGGGTTCCTCTTACAGTGCATTCAGAAAGTATTCAGACCCCTTCACTTTTACCACATTTTGTTACGTTACAGCCTTATTTTACAATGGATTCAATTCATTTTTCTTGTCATCAATCTACACACAATACACCAGAACGAAGAAGCGAAAACAGATGTTTAGAAATATTTGCAAAATAATTACAAATAAATAACTGAAATATCACATTTACATAAGTGTTCAGACCTTTTGCTATGACACTCAAAATTGAGCTTAGGTTCATCCTGTTTCCATTGATTATCCATGAGATGTTTCTACAACTTGATTGGAGTCACCAGTGGTAAATTAAATTGATTGGACATGATTTGTAAAGGCACACACCTGTCTATATAAGGTCCCACAGTTGACCGTGCATGACAGAGCTAAAACCAAGCCATGAAGACGAAGGAATTGTCCGTAGACCTCCGAGACAGGATTGTGTCGAGACATAGATCTGGGGCAGCATTGCAGGTCCCGAAGAGCACAGTGGCCTCCGTCATTCTTAAATGGAAGAACTTTGGAACCACCAAGACTCTTCATAGAGCTGGCCACCCGGCCAAACTGAGCAATCGATGGAGAAGGTCCTTGGTCAGGGAGGTGACCAAGAACCCGATGGTCACTCTGACAGAGCTCCAGAGTTCCTCTGTAGAGATGGGATAACCTTTCAGAAGGACAACTATATCTGCAGCACTCCACCAACCGGGCCTTTATGGTAGATTGGCCAGTCGGAAGCCACGCCTCAGTAAAAGGCACATGACAGCCCGCTTGGAGTTTGCCAAAGGGCACCTAAAGGACTCTCAGACCAGGAGACCTGGTCTGATGAGACCAAGATTAAACTCTTTGGCCTGAATGCCTAGCGTCACGTCTGGAGGAAACCAGGCACCACTCATCACGATGAAGCATGGTGGTGGCAGCATCATGCTGTGGGGATGTATTTCAGCAGCAGAAACTGGGAGACTAGTCAGGATCGGACCTCAGATCATTCTGGACCTCAGACTGGGGCGGATGTTCACCTTCCAACAGGACAACGACCCGAAGCACACAGCCAAGACAACGCAGGAGTGGCTTCGTGACAAGTCTGTGAATGTCCTTGAGTGGCCCAGCCAGAGCCCAGACTTGAACCCAATCGAACATCTCTGGAGGGACCTGAAAATAGCTGTGCATCGACGCTCCCCATCCAACCTGACGGAGCTTGAGAGGATCTGCAGAGAAGAACGGGAGAAATTACCCAAATACAACTGTGCCAAGCTTGTAGCGTCATACCCAAGAAGACTTGAGGCTGTAATTGCTGTCAAAGGTGCCTCACAAAGTACTGAGTAAAGCTTTGGAATACTAATGCAAATGCGATATTTCAGTAATTTCCTTTTATTTACTTTGCAAAAATTTCTAAACACCTGTTTTCGCTTTTTTATTATGGGGTATTGTGTGTAGATTGATGATAAAAAAAATGAATTTAATCCATTTTAGAGTAAGGGTGTAATGTAACAAAATGTGGAAAAAGTGAAGGGGTCTGAATACTTTCTGAATGCACTTTAAATCCCCTCTCACCTTAAGCCTGTGGCCTCTCGATTTAGAATCCTCTACCCAGGATAAAAGACTGAGCATTCACTTTATCTTCATGATCTTGTACACCTCAATAAGGTCACCATTCAGCCTCTGCGTTCCAAAGATAAAAGTCCTAGGCTATCCAACCTCTCCCTGTAACTCAAGCCGAGAAACCCAGGGAACATTCTGGTGAATCTCCTCTGTATCCTTTCAATATTCTCCCTACTATTTGGTTTAAGCTGCAATACAATGTACTCACATTTTTTTTAATTTTATTCCTGATTGTTTCAATGACGCCTGCTTCATTACTTTCACACAGTTTTTCTGTGCTTTTTAAATCATCACAAGCCAGCTGCATTTTTTCATCTTCAAAGGTCATCATGGCGTTCTGAAATATAAAGTCTGCATTACTCTTTCCTCTTCTGACATGATTAGCAACAAGCTTAGCTTCAATCACAATAAACACAAGCCCAAAAGGTCAGTCTTGTTAACAGTCATTTCAAAAGTGCACCGTAATCAACATTAGTGTACTCAGTGATTTGATATTGTACAATTGCTCTAGAATTCCTTAGTAAAAAGAATTACTAAAAGGAATAAAACTACCTTCAGAAAATGTACCTTCCTCATTTATTTCTGCGAGACAAATTTGTTTGCAAAATTAAATCTCTTGAAGCAATAGTTATGGAAAAGGACGGCACAGGGAGACCAACTGCAAACTGAGAGCAAAAATAAAAAAAATGCAGAGGCTAGAAATACTTGGGTCAGACATCTGTAGATTGGGAAAAACTGTTAATGATACAGATCGATGACCTTTCATTGGATGAAGTGAAAATAGAAGCAGGTGTTAAGATCAGAGGGGGGAGGATGGAGCGAACAATGGAAATGTCTATGGGAGACGAAGTAGTACTATTTGAAAGAAAGTGGTGAAGGCTTGTTAGTCATAACTGATTGATCTTGTGGTGCAGAGAGAGATAAATGAGAATAGAGGAGAGGGAGAAAGTACAAAGGTAGAGCAGGAGAAAAAGGTAGTGCAAACTTCATATTTCAGAACACCACACCTTTCTCTGGAACTCATCCCCACACTGAACATCAGGCCAATTTCCCAGTCTCTGACCTCAGCTTCTCAGGAGATCTTCCCTCCACACAATTCCTAGTTCAGCTCCCTACTTCTATCTTACCACTGCTGCAAACGTATCCATCTTTAAACCCACAAGTGCTAAGTGCTGGAGAAAACTCAGGTCAGGCAACATCTCTAGAGAAGCAAGGTCTAAAGGTCCCAACACGAAAAGTTATCTATCCATGTTCTCCAGAGATGCTGTCTGACCTGCTGAGTTACTCCAGCACTTTGTGTCTGTCTTCAGTATAAACCAGCAAACTGATTGAATCAGTCTGAAGAAGAGTCCCCAACCTAACATCATCTATCCATGTTTGTCTGACATGCTGAGTTAATACAGCACTTTATATCCTTTTGTGTATTAACCAACATCTGAATCTACAGTCCTTGTTTATCATTAAGTCCACTTCCTTTTATTTGCAACGCCTCCACAAACCCTCCAGCTACAATGAGATAGGTGTTTCTATTTATAACCTCACCTGTGCCTATTGGTTTGATGCACAGATTACTCCTTTGGTCCCCAAAGGGTCTGACTCTTTCCCTGGGATCTCTCTAACATACTCACAAAATGTTCATCCTTTTGCCTTCCTACATTTTTTAAAAATACCCCACTATAACTTCTACATTCCTGTCAGCCTCCTAGGTTAGTTTAGTTTAGTTTATTGTCACGTGTACCGAAGTACAGTGAAAAGTTTTTGTTGCATGCTAACCATTCAGCGGAAAGACAATACATGATTACAATCAAGTCATTCACAGTGTACAGATACAGGATAAAGGGAATAATGTGAAAATTTTTAGTGCAAGATAAAGTCCAGTAAAGTCCAATCAAAGATAGTTCATTGGGTCTCCAAAGAGGTAGATTGTAGTTCAGGACTGCTTTCTAGTTGTTGGTAGGATGGTTCAGTTGTCCGATAACAGCTGGGAAGAAACTGGCCCGTCTCATTTCACCAGTTCCTTTTTTCCTGCCTCAATATCCCCTGACATCCCAGGATTCGTGATCATATTGTCCATACCCTTTACAGGAACACGCTGGTCCTGAAATCTCACCATTTCACTTTTGAAAAACTGCCACTTGTCTGATTTATAGACTCGCATATGGGGAACAGTTCACAGTCTACTTTTGCTCATGTCTGTCTTAGGGGAAACTCGGGAGAACTCTTGAATTACCTCGTACAGTGGGACAGGCCCTTAACTGTGGATGGCTCAATTGTAACCATGTATTGTCTTTCTGCTGACTGGTAAGCATGCAACAAAAGCTTTACACTGTACCTTGGTACGGACGACAATAAACACAACTCAAATAACTATTGAGCCTGGCAAAACATTTAAAGATAAACAATAATACCACACTTTCCTTACAATTCTGTTTTCTTTATTTTAGCCAAATGCCAGGAATTCAAATTTTGCATCCCTTTAATAAATTCTCGTCAATACAGCTCAATAGTATGTTTGAAATTTAACGTAGGAACCCTGTGAGCGAAGTACGACATGTTGAGGTTGCATTGCCATCAATTTCCATTACTGCAAAAGCATGCCCTTTGGCCAAACAATGAGCTACAATATTAAAATATAACCGTGTTAGGAAAAGACAAGTTGAGACAAATGTACCACATTATGAAGTAAAGATGGGAGATAATAGTTAATCGTCAGGAGGGAATATATTGTCAATCTTTTCAAACAAATTATCCGGTCTTTATCTTGCACTAAACATTATTCCTTTTATCATGTATTCGTACTTTGTGGAGGATTTGATTGTAATCAGGTATAGTCTTTCCGTTGACTGGATAGCATGCCACAAAAAAAGCTTTTCACTATAATTCGGTACACACGACAATAAACAAAATCTAAACTATAACTAAACTAAAACTAAACTGGTATGGCTAAGCATGGTGTACGAAAATGGCCACCAGTTTCTCAAAGTCTAAAGCATGGAGGAATAAATTAAAATAACTCAAGCACTTGCCCATTTCCAGGAGTTTACTCTGGTACAAAGCTGAGGGACTAGATGTGAGAGACAACCAGTCCCACACTTTAACACATCACACCTCTGCCACGGAGCTCAATGGCAGGTCCAATGGCAAAGCAGATGAGTTGATGTGCTGGCATCTGATCTCTGTCATGTCTTCCACTTCTGCCTTTCATTGGACATGCACGGAAACTCAAAACACTTAGGATGCAGCGATTCTGTATGGAACCGACAGCTTTCTGTCAGCTCCATATATTTGCTTGTATATTTAAGAGTAAACCTTAATTGGCACAACAGATAATGGGTTTAATCAAAATTTGGCATTTAAACATGCAACATCAAAACACCTCCAAGTCAATTTTAAATACTAAAAATGAAATATAGAGATTGACTTAGACACACAGATTAAAATGTAGTATTCAGATCAAAATACAGTCCAAAGAAGAATGCCGCCCAAAAATATATAACCTATCCATGTTCCCCAGAGATGCTGCCTGACCTGCTGAGTTACTCCAGCACTTTGAGTCATTTTTTCTAAACCAGCATCTGCAGTTCCTTGTGTCTACATAGATTAATTATCTATAGTTAGACTGAAGTACTACACAGTCACCGGTGGTAAATTTAAAACAAAACAAAGAAACTTTCAAAACATTAAACTTATTTTCCAAAACTCCCAAAAATGAAGAATTCACCAAGGGGTAGGGTGACCACTCTGGCCCACTCAAGCTGTGTTGAATAAAGTTTAGCTCAATTGTACAATCTTGCACCAGATGCATCAACAGAGGGAACCAGCAGCAAGGAAACAGCCCCATGAAATGGAAACACGATGCCTTGGCATGGTTAGGACATATCGAAATATCCAATTTTTATTAACAGCAACACTTGCCACAATATAACGAATCAAGGCCAGTACTGCAGCAGAATGCCATTTCTCTTTCTTTAAGGGGGGAAATGATTAAACAAACACTGCTTTTGTGTGATTACTCACCAAAAAACTAACAAAACTCGCTCCAAAGCTCATTAGAGGGCTGTTGTTCCTGGAAAATACACGAAAATTGCTTAGAATTAGGAACAATACTACTCATTGCAACATCAACATATTTGTAACATACAAATTATCTTACACATAAATATATATTTTTTAATGGATCATATTAGGTTAAATTTCCTAAGAAAATACACAGGAGGCAGTCATGCAGCCCCCTCAAGCAAAAAATAAACTGCTGGAAGGAGTGTCTTTTGGTAGGTTGTATAAAAATGTCCCCCGCGTGCAGGATAGTGTTAGTGTGTGGGGTGATTGCTGGTTGGCGCAGACTCGGTGGGCCAAAGGGCGTCTCTGCATCACTGAATATATTCTGGGTTGAGATAGACAGCTCTCTTGGGGTAGAGAATCCAAAAGATTCAATGTGCTCAAGAGAATTTCCCCCTTACACCAACTGAAATTTAACACTTTTGGAATGCTACTTTTGGCACAGACATTATTCTACATTACCCAATTAACACATTGTGCCGAAGTTCTAGTCCAGGGTAGTAGATCTCATTCTACCAGGACAGCTGGGAAATTTTACATCAGTGTACTTCAATAAATATGTAATTTTAAAAAAAAGTCTGCCCCTTTCAGTAAAAATCTTACCATACATAAGCATAATCATATTTAAGTACAAGAGATGTAAGATTAGTAGATTACACTGAGACAGTACACAAGAGTCACCACATCTCCAGCACCATCTTGCATCCTTCAAGTTTCATAGTACTTAAAAATGTAGAGTCTTAACGTGGTCTTAAAGTCCCGTTGTCCTGACGGCAGCACTGGGTCCGAATTTAGTTTAGTTTAGAGATACAGCACGGAAACAGGCCCTTCAGCCCACCAAGTCCGCACCGACCAGCGATCCCCACATATTAACACTATCTTACACGCACTGGGGACAATGTTTACATTTACCAAACCAATTGGACACCGTCTTTGGAGTGTGGGAGGAAACCGAAGAAACATGCTTAAAGGAGAATGAGCAGAGTCAACTTCATCTTTGAAGTCCACTTTAAATCCCACATCACGACAACAGAACATATAGCAGCATTCATCTGTTTATTAGGGTAATGTCGTGGTCATCTCCATTTTGGGAGTGCCAAAGACAGCAGCAGTTCAAGGCTCAGCACAAACAATGGACAATAAACACAGCCTATTTAGCCCAGAATATTAAAGTAATCCAGTCACCAAAGGGTTTTGGTGAGATTCAGGTACAGTAACAACTGTAATACATCACAAACTGAATCCTGGCATGAGAGACAACAGGAATATTTCTATGACCAGCATACTCCTCTTATCCTGATGAATCATGTCAGGCCTCCCTTTTCTGCTGATGTTAGCCATAAGAACATTAGCAAGCAATTGCATAGAAGTCACTGCCAGTTGGCACGATTCAGCAAAATTGTGCTTGGTTTAATAGCACAGTCAATATTGAATTTTTGCCCATTTCAGAGCTTAACCATTGAAATGCCAAAGTGCACCACATTAAGATACAGGCATTTTAAACCAACGGCTTTCACCAGGATGTTACCAGAGTTCGAGGGCTTGACATAAGGAGAGGCTGGATAGATTGGGACATTTTTTTCCCTGGAGCGTTGGAAGTTGAAGGTTTAGGTTTATTGTTGTCACACGTACCGAGGTACAGTGAAAGTTTTAGTCTTGCATGCTATCCAATTAGATAATACTTAACATAAATGCAATCAAACTCAAGTACAATAGACAAAGCAAAGGGGCAGACGCAGAGTGTAGAATATAGTTCTCAGCATTGTAGTGCATCAGTTCAAATGTCAATGTCCACATTGGGGTAGAGGTGAATCGAAAAGTACCCTATCATATGGAAGAACCATTCAGAAGTCTGATACCTATGAGGTATACAAAAATCAGGAGGCGTAGATTAGGTGAATGGTAATAGGCTTTTTCCTGAGGGCAAGGGAGTCTAAAACTTCCCAGTGCGACAGAAATGCATTTCAAAGTTCAAAGTTCAAATATATTTGTCACACGCACTATAAGGTGCAGTGAAATGTAATTTACCATGCAGCGTTACAATTAAAAAAGGACACAATACACAACATAATTCAACACAGACATCCACCACAGCATTCTTCACTGTGGTGGAAGGTAATACAGTTCAGACAGTCCTCCTCCTCTCCTCCCTTGTTCACCCGTGGTCGGGGCCCTGACCCTCCGTAGTTCTTTGTACTTCTTCCGAGTCAGTATATTGTTCACATGGAATTTCTTCTAAATTAACAAAGTTCTGGAGGAACTCAGAGGATCAGGCAGCATCTCTGGAGGTTATGGATGGGTGCTGTTATAGGTCAGGATTCTGTAACAAAACATCACCTATCCATGTCCTCCAGAGATGCTGCCTGACCTGCTGATTTACTCCAGTTCTTTGTGTTCTCCACCAGATGCCAGAATTCCTGCAGTTCCTTGTGTCTCCTCTAAATTAAGGGGAATAAGCACTGACTGACAACACTTTGCAGAACACTTCCATTCAGTCCAAATGTTTTAAGGTGCCTTTCATTTTATTTTTGAGTTCAAAGTCCACTCTGAAATCGGCCACCTACACTGCCCTGAGTTCATGCAAGTGTTTTGTAACCTCACCTTTATTATCCTATTACCAATTAGAAATAAATCTGTTTCCAAAAATTCACCTCAACAAGCTTGGGAGAAAATGGACAAATCCAAATACCTTTTCAATCGACATATGAGCAATCACGCCACAAATATAAGACACAAAATGCTGGAGAAACAGGTCAGGCAGCATCCCCGGAGAACATAGATAGGTGACATTTCGGGTTGCAACCCTTCTTGGGTCACCTATCCATGTTCACGTTCATAAATTCTAGAATGCAGAATTAGGCCATTCAGCCTATCAAGTCTGTTCCGCCATTCAATTACAACTGATCTATCTTTCCCGCTCATTGCCATTCCCCTGCCTTCTCCTCATAACCAGTGACACCCATACTAATCAAAAATATATCAATCTCCACCATATAAATATCCATTGGCTTGGCCTCCACAACCATCTGTGGTAATGAATTCCACTGATTCACCACCTTCTGGCTAAAGAAATTCCTCCTCATCCTGGTAGGCTTTACCAGGGGTGGTGGTGGAGGCAGATATGATATTCGTGTTTAAGAGGCTTATAGATAGGCAGATGGACGTGCAGGAAATGGAGGGATGTGGATATGTGCAGATAGGTGTGGTTAGTTTATCTTGGCATTTAAGTTTGGCATAAAGATTGTGGGCTGAAGGGATTGTTCCTGTTCTGCACGTTTCTATGTTCTATTAACTTTCTCAATTTAACTTTGGAATTATTTTTATTACAACTTGGGAAAATACACGTCTTTACTATATGTTATTTGGAAGATGAGTATAGCAAATAGTTTTGAGCACTTTTACTAATTGTTCCTTTCCAACATTTCCAAAAATAGGCACAGGGTTAAGAATTCTTAAAAATTAAGAGATCTGATTGAAGTAAAAGTTATGAAAGAACTAGATTGTTTAGCTGTGAAAAGATCATTTAAATTAAATACATTAGATAAAGAAGATAGACTTGAAAAAAGTTAAATGTCAGGAGGTTTACATTTTCATAGATCTTTGAAGTAAATTGCCCACATGTGCTACCAATTGAAATTAGATGCAAGCGCCAAGAACAGATGAGTTTGGAGAGGTTGATGAACGTTTCAAGAAAATAAAACAGGAGAGGGAGGCACATCATGGGTTTCATCACGGAGAATGCTTCAAGGATCTCAGGGTAGCAAATACAAATACTGCTGCAGCAGAATCATACGCAGAGATATCTGACCAAAAATATGGAGTTTTACAGCACCCCACAGCCTTGTGGTGAGTTCTACTTTCCACACACCACTGCAACTACAAAACTGAGGGTAGTTTGCATTTTGTTCAGAACAGCCCGTATATTCTTCAGAGCTAATATATACTTCACAGTGATGATTATGTCACATTTCCATTGGGTCATCAAGTCACACAGCATGGAACAGACCCTTCGGCCCAACTTGCCCACTCTGACCAACATGTCCCATCTACACTAGTAGATGAGATAGTCTCTGCCTCAACTATTTTCTCTGGCTGCTTGTTCCATACACCCACCAGCCTTCATGTAAAAGGCTACCCCTCAGGTTCCTCAAATTAAATCTTTCCCCCCTCAAATCTATGCCCTCTGGTTTTCAATTCCCCTACTCTGGGCAAAACACTCTGCATTTACCCGATCTATTCCTCTCATGATTTTGTACACCTCTGAAAGATCACTCATCCTGCACTCCAAGGAATAACGTCCTGGCCTGCTCAACCTCTCCCTATAGGTCAGCCCCCCCAAGTCCTGGCAACATCCTTGTACAACATAGAACTTCTTCCAGCTTGACAACAAACTTATATATTTTATACTGGAGTAACTCTGGAGAGAAGGAATGGGTGACGTTTCGGATGAGACTGAAGAAGGGCCTCGACCCGAAACATCACCCATTCCTTCCCTCCAGAGATGCTGCCTGTCCCGCTGTGTTACTCCAGCATTTTGTGCCTATCTTTGATTTAAACTAGCATCTGCAGTTCTTTCCTATACCTTATATATTTTATAGATTTAAATATTTTTTTCTCCTGCTCTTTTCTGCATGATAAATACTGTTTCTCCTGAAGGCTCAGTGGGTTAAACTATTACTGACAAGGCAGATGACTGTAGGTTCAGTTCCATCCCTGAGGTTTGTACACATTTTAAAAATGTCACAGCCATGCCAAGAAGGGGCTGCAGTGACCATATATCTTTAACATTCTCAAATCATGTTAAAGGCCTCTATTTTTAAGAGCAGAAACGTGCCAAACGTTTATTCTAAATCAATAGGTAATCTGGTCATTATCAGCTTATAATGTGTGAGATTGTGTTTTGCACACATTGATAGCTGCATTTGCTAGATTACAGAAATTACTGCATTTCACAAGTACCGTATTTCCCGGCGAAGAAGACGCACCTGCCTCGAAGATGCATCCCCATTTTGAGTTGCTAAATTTTGAAAAAAGGCTGGCGGGACAGGATCAAGGGATTGGTTCAAGGAGGCAATGAGGACCGGGGAGCCTCCATCTTCGCCTGTCCCACAATGCACAGTGCGGTTCACGTCTCAGGGATGGGGACTACCTGGCTCAGGGAGATCACATAACGGGGACAGGGGGAAGGGGAAGGAGAAGGAGAGAGGGAGAGAGGGGGAGAGGGGGGGAGGGAGGGAGAGGGAGAGAGGGAAATACGGTACTTCACTGCTACAAATATGTTATGGCATTATCAATACATAAAAACCTCTCTTTCTAACCATTCTCGCTATAATGAAATTGCTGGATATCCACTCATGATTTGGCCATTCATATTGTAAGGCTTGAAGGTCATCAGATGCGAGGATATTTTTTGCTTCAAACAGTCCTTCGGGCATGGGCTCCAAATATGTCAGACTGCCTGTCTCCAGATAGAAGCATTCCTTTCAAATCTCCTCTAGTTCCTACACCTCACTGCCCCCTACTTATTTATCACTCCAGCAAGAGAAATAGATCCCTGCTTTTCACCATGAATAAGCACAATTTTTATATACCCACAACAAATTAAATCTTCTTGCATATTCTGCTTTAAAACGGTCACAACCCAACCAGTTATTCCTGAAGAAGGGTCTCGACCCGAAACGTCACCCATTCCTTCTCTCCGGAGATGCTGCCAGCTGAGTAACTCCAGCTTTTTGTGTCTATCTTCAGTTATCCCTCATACAAGATACATTTATTTGTCACATGTGCCAGTTGGCACAGTGAAATGTGTGTTCACCATACAGCCATACAAATAAAATAAAGAACACAACACACGATAGTCTCCAACATAAAACATCCCCACACAGCAGAATCAAAGTTTCCCACTGTGAGGGAAGGCACCAAAGTCAGTCCTCTTCCTCTGATGTTCTTGATGTTCGTGGCTTGGACCTCCGAATCGGCCACTTCCTACCAGAGTCCGCGGCTCTCGAAGTCCACAGGCCGCGCTGGGCGGAGATTCACGCTGGCGGCCCTCGGCAAAGGGATCCCAGGACTTCGCGATGTTGGTCAGCGCCATCCGCGCTGGGAGCACCGCAAACCACAGCTCCCCGATGTTGATGCTGCAGGCCCAACGCTCAGGAGCTTCAAACGGCGATCCAGGTAGGCATCGCCGCTCCGCGGTGAATCCAGCGCTGCGCCACCACTGCTGAAGCTCTGGTCCGGTCCCCGGCAGGAAGGGCCGCGCCAATCCAGCTGATAGGCCGCGAGGAGGGGGGCGAGGATGCGACTTGGAGAATAGTCGCGACCTCGCCAGGAAGTGACTGGGAAGCGGTTTCCCCCTCACCCCACCCCCTCCCCCCTCCCCCACATAGAAAAGCTAAAGAATCCCCAAAACAAACTGTTAAGACAAACTAAAATTTAAAAGATATGGAAAAACGGACTTATTAATTGCATGGACACTTGGATTTTTAACAACCTTAGTCTATGAAACTGAAAACTGAATGAGCACGAGGCAGAGGTGTCGTACTGGAACGTTTCGCAGGTGACATTTCATAAAGCTTTTATTAAATCAGCCTTTTGCACCGCATGTTTGCACTTGTACTACAAAATTCTGAACTAAAGTTAAAAAATAACACTACGCCACCAGATCGATAACCCACAAAATAAACTGCAATCCTCCCTAAACACCTTCAACACATAATTCCCTCCGATATATCCAGTTTTTTAAATTAGATAATCGTGTATTCAATCCTTGCAACTTAAAGCTAACGTGTTCTTTTCCTGAAACATTAACTGTTTGTCTTTTCACAGATGCTGCCTGACTTATGAGTGTCCAGAGTTTGTTTCCATTTCAAACCATCAGTTATTCTCATTCTTTCAACTCTTCCTTCATTATGTAGACAGTCTGTAAATTCTCATCCATTAGAATGGTTTGAATTCGACACTCAGTAAATGAAAGACTCCATAATTATGGGCAGGACCAACTGAAAGGCATTGCTGTCATATGAATATTACAGTAAATTCTTACACAAGCTTCATCTTAAACCTTGATCTAACTGTTTAAAATAATTCACGCACACACAAAGTTCTGTGCATAATACCAGCAAAGATATTATTTTTATTGGACAAATAAACGGTAATGACTCAGAGTACAAGCGGGAGATTGAAAATTTGACTTGACAATGCTGGAAGAACAATCTCGCTCTCAATATCAGCAAGACAAAGGTGCTAATTGTTGACTTTAACGGGGGAAAGCCGAGGATCCACAAAGCACTCTTGATCGGGGGTTGGCGGTGGAGAGAGTCAACGGCTTCAAGCTCCTTTTATCTCTGACCTGGGCCCTGCACATTGATCATAAAGGAAGTTCATCAATGTCTCTACTTCCTCAGATATTTGAAATTTGTCTTGTTGACAAATAATATCTTGAATGTCCACGGGGGTACGGTAGAGAATGAGGTAGGATATTGACATGGATAGAGAACTGGTTGGCAGACAGGAAGCAAAGAGTAGGAATTAACGGGTCCTTTTCTGAATGGCAAGCAGTGACTAGGAGTGGGATGCCGCAAGGCTCAGTGCTGGGACCCCAGCTATTTACAATATATATAATAACGATTTAGACAAAGGACTTAAATGTAATATCTCCAAGTTTGCGGATGACACAAAGCTGATGGGCAGTGTGAGCTGTGGGGTGGATGCTATGAGGATGCAGGGTGACTTGGGTAGGTTGGGTGAGTGGGCAGATGCATGGCAGATGGAATATAATGTGGATAAATGTGTCCGATATTGGGGGAGTCCAGAACCAGGGGTCACAGTTGAAGAATAAGGGGTAGGCCATTTAGGACTAAGATGGGGGAAAGATTTTTCACCCAGAGAGTTGTGAATCTGTGGAATTCTCTGCCACAGAAGACAGTGGAAGGCAATTCACTGGATGTATTCAAGAGTTAGATATAGCTCTTATGAACGGAATCAAGGGATATGGGGGAAAAGCAGGAACAGGGTACTGATTCTGGATGATCAGCCATGATCATATGGAATGGCGGTGCTGGCTCGAAGGGCCGAATGGCCTACTCCTGCACCTACTTTCTATGTTTCTATACTGACTGACTGCACCATGGCCTGATTCGGCAACTTAGATGCCTAGGAAAGTAGATTACAGAGAGTGGTGAATACTGCATTGTCCATCATAGGTACTGACCTCCCCACCATCGAAGAGATCTATAGGAAATGTTGCCTCATAAAGCAGCCAATAGCAAAGAACCATCAACCTAGTCATGCTCTCATTTCACTCCTACCATCAGGAAAAAGGTAGGATACTGTCTGATCCACTTTAATCCCATTGTGGACATTCAACTTTGTCGATGGAACTGGTGTGCTACCATTCTGAGAACTATATTCTGCTCTCTGTACTTTTCCCTTTGCACTACCAAATGTACTACTACCTATAAAGTCTACCTTGTTGGCTATAACAACATTAAAAATACATTTGGACAGGTACATGGATAGGAAAGGTTGTGGACCGAAGGGGGGCAGGAGGGACTAGTGTAGATAGGGCATTTTGGTTGGCATGGGAAAGTTGGGCCGAAGAGCCTGGTCCAACTTTATATGACTCAATTGTATTGATGTTTAGTATTATCTGATCTGATTGGATTGAATTGCATGCAAAACAAAGTTTTTCACATGTGACAATAATAAACCTAAACCCAAAGTGCTGGTCCATAAACCCCAATCAGGTTCAAGAACAGCTTCTTCCCAACAACCATCAGGCTTTGAATACTGCACAACCACCCTCAAGTATGAATTTTTATTGACTTCTTTAGTTGTATTGTGGTTATTAATTCATTTAATTTAAAAATTAGATATAATCTACGTGAATTGTGTTTGCAGGCTTGTTATTCTGCTACAAGTAAGAATCTCATTGTTCCATTGTTGGTCCAATTACACTCTCTTGACTCTTGCATGAAGGAAAAGGGAACTAAAACAAGTTGTGCGATCCGTAACATGCAAATAACACATCTCTCCCACAGTTATAAGATTGCTCAACACTCAGCTGCAAACACTTCATATTAATACTTTGCAACCACTTTTTGTGAAACACTTAACCCATTTCTTAACTTCAAGTTCCTTGGTGCAAATATTATGAAGATCTATCGTGGAATGACCACGTTGCAGCGACAGCCAAGAAGACACACCAACATCCCTATAGCCTCAGGAGACTGAGAAAATTTGGCCTGTCTCCAATGAGTCTTACAAACTTCTACAGATGCACCATAGAAAGTAGACGGTTGGGTTGCATCATACCTTGGTTTGGAAACCCCCAAGACTGCAAGACACTGCAGAGTTGTGGATGTAGCCGAGTCCATCACCACAAAGCAGACTTCCCACCAATAATTCCATCTATACTTACGGTGCCTCGGGAAAGCAGCTAACGTAACCAAAGACTTGTCCTATCCCAGTTATTCCTTCACCCTGCACCCGTTGGGCGGAAGGTGCTGAAGCTTGAAAGTGTGCAGTCTCTAACAGCTTCTTCCCATTATCAGGCTTCTGAACATTCCATCCATAAGCCAGGGTACTGTCCAATTCAACTCTACCCCATTGCAGACATCGGACTTTGTCTATGCAATTGTTGCATTACGATGTTGAGAATTATATTGTGCATTCTTTCTCTTTCCCTTTATCTATCGTACATGAGTTTGACTTGATTGTATTTACATATAGTTTCCGAGTTGCTTAGATGGCATGCAAAAACGAAGGTTTTCACTGTACCTGTCACATGACAATAATAAACCTTTAAATTTAAAATTCTCAAAACAAATAAAGACACAAGAAGCTGCAACTGCTGGGATCTTGAATAAAGAACAAACTGCTGGAGGAACTCGGTGGGTCAGGCAGCATCCGTAGAGCATCAAAACAAACAATAATGTACATCTACCAGCACTCAGTGCTATGGCTTTCTATCATCACTCAACTGACTACATTTTCCATAACCCCTCCAATAAATTAGAACATTCTACATTTAATTAACTGCCTTGATTTTTTTTTAAATTGCAGATAAACTAAAATAAAATCGGAAGATGTTGGAAACATCAGCTCAGGCAGTGGCCTGATTAACATTCCAAATGAGGGAGCCTTCATCGCAATTGTCATGTAAAAGAGAGAAAACAAGTTAGCTTGCAGTTGCAGAGAAAGTGGGGAATGATGGATAAGAGAAAGTGTCAGACCAACTGGTTAATAAGCTGGTAACTCATGGAACTGCAGATGCTGGAATCCTGAGCTAAGGACAAAATGCTGGGGGAACTCAGCAGCTCAGGCAGAATCTGTGAAGGGAAATGACAGTTGATGTTTTGGGTCGGGATGTATGGATAAAGGTCCCAACTTGAAACAACATCTGTGCAGTCTCTTATTCTCCCTTTCCCCATTCCCAGGTCTTAGACTTGAAGGTGCAAGTACAGTCTTGAACCTGAAAGGTTAGTAGTTTCTCTTTCCATGGATACTGCCTGACCCGATGAGTGTTTCCAGTATGTTTAGAATAATGATAGATCCTTTGACCTATTGATACACATTTACACATACAAAGGTACTGCAGATGCTGGTTTCCATTGAAGATAGACAAAATACTGGATTAATTCAGTGGGATAGGCAGCATCTCTGGAGAGAAGAAATGGGTGATGTTTCGGGTCGAGAAAGAAGGGTCTCAACCCAAAACGTCACCCATTTCTTCTCTCCAGAGATGAGTGGAATCATACCATACATAGACACAAAAAGCTATAGGTAGTGAAAAGAGACTATGCAGAATATAGTGTTATAGCAAATGAGAAAGTTCAGCAAAAAAGTGTAAGGCTACAACAGAGTAGATTGAATGACCAGGAATACCTCTTGAGCAAATAGGAGAGCCGTTCAAGAGTCTGATGACAGCAGGAAAGAAGCTATGACTCCACGTGTTACAGTAACTCAGTGGATCAGGCGTCATCCCTGGAGAACACAGATAGGTGATGTTTTGTGTCAGGACCCTTCTACAGACTGACCCTGCTAAATGGATGCTGCCAGACCCGTTGAGGTACTCCAGAACTTTGTGTTTTCTTTTGTAAACCAGTGTCTGCAGTTCCTTGTTTCTAGCCAAGAAGCTATTCTTCACTCTGCTGGTATGTGCTTTCTAACATTTGTATTTCTGCCTGACAGGAGAGGGTAGAAGAATGAATGACCGGGGTGTGAATGGTCCTTGATTACGTTGACTGCTTTCTTGATGTTGCTTGAAGTCTATATTGTGATATGTGTGTTGGCAGTCTGGCCTGTGATATGGACTGGGCTGCCTGCTACTTTCTGTAATTTGTCACAGTCTTGGGCAGAGCTGTTAACAAACCAAGTTGGGATATCTCCCAATAGGATTCTTTCTATGGTACCTCGGTAAAAATTGGCAAGATTCATTGGAGCCTTGGATGAACTATGAGATCTGCACTCTTCTGAAGACCAGAAACCGGGCATTCATGTCTGATGATACAGTGGTCTACAAGCAGTCCAGATACGACCTTGGTAAGGCCATCAAAAAGGCCAAAAGGGACTTCTGCTCCAAACTGGAGGATGAGACAGATGTTCGGCAGCTGTGGCGGGGCTTGAATGCAATCACCTCCTACAAGGCGAGATCGGAAGGCAGCTCGAATGTCGGCGTAGCATCACTCCCTGACGAGCTCAATGCGTTTTACGCACGCTTTGATAGGGAGAACACTGATGTGCCTTCTCGAGCCCCCATTCGCTGTGATGGTATTTCAGTCACAGTCACAGAGGCCAATGTCAGGAAATCCTTCAGAGCGGTGAACCCTCGAAAAGCACCTGGACCTGATGGTATACCCCGTCGTGTTCTAAAAACCTGTGCGGACCAACTGGCTGGAGTTTTTACGGTCATTTTCAACCTCTCACTTCTGAGGTCTGAGGTTCCCTCCTGCTTTAAAAGGGCATCAATTATACCGGTGCCCAAGAAGAGCAAGGTGACATGCCTCAATGACTATCGACCAGTGGCACTAACGTCGGTGGTGATGAAGTGCTTTGAGAGGTTGATCATGGTGCAAATCAACTCCTACCTCGACAAAAACCTGGACCCACTGCAGTTCGCCTACCGCCACAACAGATCAATGGTGGATGCAATCTCGCTGGCTCTCCACTCTGCTCTGGACCATTTGGACAACAAAAACTCAAATGTCAGGCTGTTATTCATTGACTACAGCTCGGTATTTAACACAATCATCCCCTCCAAGCTGGTTACCAATCTCGCAGAACTGGGTCTCTGCGCATCCCTCTGCAATTGGATCCTCGGCTTCCTCATCCACAGACTGTCCGTATTGGTAGAAATGTGTAGGCCTCGATAACAATCAGCACGGGAGCACCTCAAGGCTGCGTGTTCAGCCCCCTGCTGTACTCACTCTATACTCATGACTGCGTAGCCGGTCATAGTGCGAACTTCATCATCAAGTTCGCTGAAGACACCACTGTTGTGGGACGTATCACTGATGGGGACGAGTCAGAGTATAGAAGAGAGATCGACCAACTGACGAAATGGTGCCAGCACAATAACCTGGCCCTCAACACCAGCAAAACCAAGGAACTGATTGTGGACTTTGGAAGGGGTAGGATGGGAACCCACAGTCCCGTTTATATCAATGGGTCAATGGTGGAAAGGGTCAAGAGCTTCAAATTCCTGGGCGTGCATATCTCTGAAGATCTTTCCTGGTCCGAGAACACTGATGCAATTATAAAGAAAGCACATCAGCGCTTCTAATTCCTGAGAAGATTACGGAGAGTCGGTATGTCAAGGAGGACTCTCTCTAACTTCTACAGGTGCACAGTAGAGAGCATGCTGATCGGTTGCATCGTGGCTTGGTTCGGCAACTTGAGCGCCCTGGAGCGGAAAAGACTACAAAAAGTAGTAAACACTGCCCAGTCCATCATCGACTCTGACCTCCCTTTCATCGAGGGGATCTATCGCAGTCGCTGCCTCAAAACGTCTGGCAGCATCATCAAGGACCCACATCATCCTGGCCACACACTCATCTCCCCACTACCTTCAGGTAGAAGGTACAGGAGCCTGAAGACTGCAACGACCAGGTTCAGGAATAGCTACTTCCCCACAGCCATCAGGCTATTAAACTCGGCTCGGACAAAACTCTGAACATTAATAGCCCATTATCTGTTTATTTGTACTTTATCAGTTTATTTATTCATGTGTGTATGTATTTATATAATGGTATATGGACACACTGATCTGTTCTGTACCTATGTTCTGGTGTGCTGAAGCAAAGCAAGAATTTCATTGTCCTATCTGGGACACATGACAATAAACTCTCTTGAAATTGAACTTGAGATATGTTGAACTTCCTTAGTCTCCTGAGGAAGTAGAAGTGTTGATCTCTGGGTCACATTTTCGATGTGGTTGCACAAATTGTTGGCAATATTTGCACCAAAATAGCCATCGTTTCCATCAAATCCCCCCTCCCTCCCAGACAACACCATTCCCCTACACACTAAAAACAATTTTTAGTGGACTATTAACCCAACAACCTGCACATCCCTGGGATGGGGTGGGGGCCAGGCAGTCACAGGGATTACCCTCAAACACCCACACAGACAGTGTCCGAGGTCAGCTTCGAACCCGATTCTCTGGTGCTTGAAGGGGGTGGCTGGACAACCTGCCGTCTTGTTTCCTCACCACCTTTTTTCTTATTTCAGGCTTCTCCCAGCAGCAACATCGAGTTCGGCCCGAGGGCGGCCGAGAGGACCCGAGCCGTGCTCAGCTGAGGGGATCCGAACCTGACCCGAGCCGAGCGCGGGTCAGATCCGAACCTGACCCGAGCCGTGCTCAGCTGAGGGGATCGGAACCTGACCCGAGTACGGCCGAAACTGACCCGAGCCGCGCGACAGAGAGGACCCGAGTCTGAACCGAGCCTGAACCGAGGGAAGCCGAACCCGAACAGAGCGCGATGCGCTGGGGCCCGGGCCCGAGCCCGACCCGAATGGACCCGAAGGCGCTCGGAGCGCTGTCAATGTGCTGACTGACCGGTATTTTTTGAAGAGCTGGTCCGACTCCCTGAAGCCGTTGTTGAGCAGCATGTTGATGCCGGCCAGCGCCATCTCGGAGTCTTCCCGTGGAGGGAGGCCCGCGACCGCCGAACCCGACCCCGAACTGGAGCTGGAGCCTGAGCTCGAACCCGCCGTCTCCAGCCGCCTGCGCTCCATCGCTCCTCGGCCGGCGGGGAGGCAGCGTCCGGCCCTGGGCTCCTCGCTCGATCCCCGGCCTCGCCTGCCCGGGCCGCGCCGCGCCGCTCACCCTTGCCCCTTCCGCGTCCGCACCGCCCAGCCGGCCGGCTTCCGACGCGCACCTCGCAACGCGCAGCTGGTGACCTGGCAACGGCGCTCCCCCCGGACTGCGCCAATCAGACAAGGGCCCGCCCTCGCCCCTCGTTGTGATTGGGGAGGTGCGCTGTCAGTCACGGACAGAACCCGTCCCGTCCCCTGTGATTCGTCACAGCCTGTCAGTCAAGGTCAGATAGGCGGGACCTGAGGAAGAGGACGCAGCCCTCTCCCCACGTCAATCACCCATCTCCCTCCACAGGTGCTGCTTGATCTCCTGGGTCTAGTTTAACATGGACAGATATTTAAAAAAAGCTGGAATAACTTAGTGGGCCAGGCAGCATCTCAGCAGAAAAGGAATAAGTGACGTTTCAGGTCGAGACCCTACTTCAGACTGAGAGTTAGGGGAAAGGGAAATGAGAGATATAGACAGTGATATAGACACAGAACAAATGAATTAAAGTTAAAAAGTAATGATGATCAAGGAAATGGTCTATTGTTGGCTGTGGGCTAGGTGAAAACGAGTTCCACTGACAACAAAAATCAGCAGGGTCTGAAGAAGGGTTTGACCTGAAATGTCACCTCCTCCTTTTCTCCAGAGATGCTGCCTGACCCGCTGAGTTACTCCAACATTTTGGATCATTCCAACACTTTGTTTTAGTCATAGAGTCATACAGCGCACAAACAGGCACCTCAGCCCAACTCGTCCATGCCGACCAAAATGTTCCATCTACTTGCCTGTGTTTGGCCCACATCTCTTTAAACCTTTCCTATCTATGTTAAAATATATTTTAAATGTTGTTAAAGTATCTGCCACAACTATCATGAACAAGGGTCATGACCCAAAACATCACCCTTCCTTTTTCTCCAGGGATGCCTGCCCTGCTGAGTTACTCGAGCACGGTGTGTCTGCCTCCTCTGGCAGCTTGTTCCATATACCCACACCTCTGAGTGAAAAAGTTACCCCCTCAGATTCCTATTAAATATTTTCCCTCTCAACTAAAACCTATGCCCAGTCTGAAAAAGGGTCCAGACCCAAAATGTTGCCTGTCCATGTTCTGCAGAGATGCTGTCTGGCCCGCTGAGCTACTCCAACACTGTCTTTTTCGCCTCTAGTTCTTGATTCCACTACCCTGGGAAAAGACTGTCTATTCCCCTCATGATATTTTATACACCCCTCAGCATCCGACATTGCAAGAAGTAAAGTTCTAGCCTGCCCAACCTCCCCCTGGCAACATTATTGTAAATCTTCTTTGGCTCCCTTTTCAGCTTAATGGCATCTTTCCTGCAGCAGGCTGACCTAAATTGATGTCTGACACAAAATGCTGGAGTAACTCAGCGGGACAGGCAGCATCTCTGGAGAGAAGGAATGGGTGATGTTTCAGGTCGAGACTCTTCTTCAGACTGAACACGATTGTCACCAAATTTGTATGATACTTCTTTCAATTGATGAGATGTTTGATCACCAGCCTTGAGTTTGTATAATTTTCCATATTGTTTTGTCTTTGCCTCATGGGAGCACATACGGAGACTATTTCAATACCAAGAACAGCCAAAGCAAGGGAGACCCATTTCTGAGACAAAACAAAGGCAAACTATAAACCAACAGTGGGGGGTCCCTTTGGACTATAATAAAAATGAGCACAAGCAAACTCATGTAAAACTTACCCTAGCAAACACATGAACAAACAAATATACATTTGAAATTAATATTTAATTCATGTATAGTCATTAAATATGCATATCATGATTTTCAGATTGCAAGTTTTTTCTCCTTTTCCATAGCTTAATGAACTGTGATGATCTCTCTCTATGTTTGACACAAGTCAGTTATGATTACCTATGCTGCCATCACCAAGAGCATGGCGATGGACTGACAAATCATGAGTGTTTACTTCAGAGAGATTTTTCATGAGAATGGGTTATGTGCAAGTGGATAAGTGATGGTCTTGCCATCATGTTCAGCAGAGACATTTTGGGCTGAAGGGCCTGTAGTTGTGCTGTATTGTTCATGTCACTGAATCACAGTGATTCAAGTTTAATGACTGAATAAGTACAATAAATGAACAGTTTAATGACTGAATCAAGTTTATTTTAGAAATATCTTTTTGCATATTAATCATTCAAGTATAAAAATATAAAATTAGCAGCAAATTTTAATAATATATTTGGCCCCCAGAGTACAGCACCAGTTTGAATGTAAAATACGTGAATCGCCTTTTACAACGTTAGTACGTCATTTCTCGTTTAATAGTTAAGGATTGCAGATACTTTAAGCCAAACATAAATGCATCAAATTCACTGGACTACAACTAGGGAAAAAATGCAAACCTGTAGTTACAATAAATTAATAGTTCTGCGTGGCGGTAGAGGTCAGTCATCTATTGGGCACCAAGTGCAAGAAGGCAGAGTTATCTTTGGAGGTGCGTGAGTGGTGGTGCTTCACACGGCGGGGCACTGGGTCACGCTGACCGCACCATGGACCTCCGTGGCTTTCCTGAGGGGCATTGGCTTCACGTTGACCATTACGTTCACCATGCAGCCGACGAAAGATGCGCGGGTCGGGAAGTGAGATACCTGCACGCCCCCTGTGAGGTGAGAAAGAGAAAAAGGTTTTAGAACACAAGAGCATGGAACATACTCGATTCTGATGAAGGATCACGACCTGAAATTTCACTCATTTCTTCTCTCCAGAGATGTTGCCTGACCCACTGAGTTACTCCAGCATTTTGTGTCTATCTTCAGAGTATGGAACATGGCAACTCTGACGGTCCCATGCTAAAGGTTTAGTTCAGTTTATTATTGTCATGTGTACCGAGGTACAGTGAAAAGCTTTTATTTGTGTGATAACCAGTCAAAGAAAAGGCTATACATGATTGTAATCAATGGTTCCTTTATTATTACGTGTACCCAGGTACAGTAAAAAAACATATTTCACTATACCTGGGTACACGCAATAAAGAAACCATTGATTACAATCAAGTCATCCACAGTGTACAGATTAAGGATAAATGGTATAACATTCAGTGCAAGATAAACTATTGTGCCAATGGCTAGGATACTAGTGAATATATCATAGAACATTGAACAATACCGCACAGGAACAGGCCCTTCAGCCCACAATGATTGTGATGAACATGGTGCAGAGTTAAATAAATCACCTTTGCTTGCATGTGATCCATATACCTCCATACCTAAAAACCTCTTAAATGTCACTATCATATCTGCTTCCACCACCACCCACCACCCTCCTTGTAACAAGCTTGCCTCGCACATCCCCTTTAAATGTCACCCTCTCATCTTATAGCTATGCCCTCTTGAGTTCCATTCTGGGAAAAGGTTCTGACTGTTGACCCTATCTATGTCTCTCATAATTTTATGTACATCAATTAGGTCTCTCCTCAACCTCCAATGTTCCAGAGCGAATATTACAAGCTTCCTTGTAGCTAAAACCCTCTAAATCCAGGTAGCATTCTAGTAAACCTCTTTTGCATTCTCTTCAAAGTCTCCAAATTCTTGCTATAATAGGGTGACCAGAACTGCAGCCAACACTCCAAATAAAGCATAACCAAAGTCCTATAAAGCTGCGTAGTCGTATTAGCCTGCAAGTCCTATAAAGCTCCAAGTTCATCCCCTGCCCCCCATTTTCCTATCTATATTAATCCAATTTACCAGCATTTAAGGGCCAAATTCACACAGCATGGAAACAGGCCCTTCTGCGATACTCATCCACACCAACCAAAATACAGCATATCTAACGCCAATTTGCCTGCATATATTTGCCCATATTGCTCCAAACCTTTCCTTGCCACGTAACTATCCAAGTGTCATTAAGGCTTGTTACGGGACCGTATAGAATGTCGATTGGAAAATTTTAGTGGGATATGGGCCAAGCACGGGCAAATGACCAGCTTGAATGGGGCATTTTGGTCAGCATGGACGAGTTGGGCTGAAGGGTCTGTTTCCATGCTGTATGACTAAGAAAGGGCAATCCTTCCCTGCGTCCTCGATTCCTAGACATGTGTGGCATGGAAATTTGGCCATTTGGCCCAATGAGTACATACTAGCTGAAAAAGGAAGATAGGTACAGTGGCTGCAGTTTACACCTCTTCAAGTGCTCATCCATGTATCTTAAATGCAACGAGAGTTTCCTCCTCCCCTATCAGTTTGAGGCTGTGAGTTCCTGCAATCTTGAGGAAAACACAGTTCTGGAGTAATTCGCTGCATCAGGGACCTAACTGACCAAAAGCGTTGTCTGTCCATTCCCTCCCAGAAGCTGCCCAGCCACTGAGATTTCTCCAGCACTTTGTTTTAAACGACTGAAGTCTATGTTTTCTCATCACCGAGATGTCTGTGAAATTACTATTCACCTTGACTGGGCCTCCCATAATTTGATAAAATCTTGCTGAAATCTCCTCTCAGACTCCTCTGAGGAAAGCAACTCCAGCATAAAAATTCCTGCCTCACACTAAAGTTCGTAATCCCTCTCTCCTCCACTAATTATGTCATATACAGTACCTCTGGCTAAAATTCAGGCCCTTAATATGAGGATTATTGTCAGGCATACCAAGATATAGTGAAAAGCTTTGGTGGACACAAAATGCTGGAGTAACTCAGCGGGTGAGGCAGCATCTCTGGAGAGAAGGAATGGGTGACATTTCGAGACCCTTCTTCAGACCCTTCAGACGAGTGAAAAATGTTCATATACATAGAACCGAGAACAGTACAGGAACAGGCCCTTCAGCCCACAATGTTGGTGCTGAACTTGATGCCAAGCTAAACTAATCTCCTCTGCCTACACATGATCCATTTCCCTCCATTCCCTGCATATCAATGTGTCTATCTAAAAACCTCTTAAATGGCACTTTCGTATCTGCCTGGCAGCGCGTTCCAGGCACCTGTGTAAAAAACTTTCCCCGTCTGACCTTTGACATTTCCACCCTGGGAAAAAGGTTCTGACTCAACCTTATCTATGCTTGTCATAATTTTATGAACTTCTTCAGGTCTCCCCTCAACCTCCAGCATTTCAGAGAAAACAGTCCAAGTTTGTCTGAAGAACGGACTCGACCAGAAACGTTCCCTATTCATTTTCTCTAGAGACGCTGCCTGACCTGGTCAGTTACTCCAGCATTTTGTGTCTATCCAAATTCGTACAATCTCTCCTTAGAGCTAATACCTTCTAATCCAGGCAGCAGTCTGGTAAACCACTTCTGCACCCTCTCCAAAGCTCCAACCCCCTGCAATGGGGTGACCAGAACTGCCTACAATAAATCTGAAGTGCACGCAATATCTTGTTGAGAATTGTACCTTGGAATGTGTTTGGCATTGGAATGTGTGCAAGTGCTAACGTGTAATAAGAGAAATATTCAACATTTTTTTAAATTTAGGGAGAGGAAGGAGTGATTTATTGACTTCAGTAAGCGGGATGGTGCACACACCCCTGTCAACTTCACTTGCGCCAAAGTGGAAATGGTCGAGAGCTTCAAGTTTCTCAGAGTAAGCATCACCAACAATATGTCCTGAACTAATCCCATTGATGCTACAGCCAAGGTAGCACACCAATGCCTCGAAGACTAAGGAAGTTCGGCATGTCTCCAATAAGTCTTACAAACTTCTACAGATTCACCTTAGAAGGCGTTCTATCGGGATGCATCACAACTTGGATAGGCAACAACTCTGCCCAAGACCAGAAGAAAATGCAGAACGTTGTGGATATAGCCCAGTCCACCACACAGACCAGACTCCCTACCATCGACTCTATCTACACTTCACGCTGCCTCGGGAAAGCAGCCAACATAATCAAGGACCACTCATACCCCATTCTTTCTTCTCCCCTCTTCCGTCAGGCAGATTCAAGAACAGCTTCTTCCCCACTGTTATCAGACTACTGAACGGTCCTCCCATAAGCTGGGGTGTAGTCCTGATATTTCAATCAATCGCATCGCTAATCTTGGTTCTTTTCTCTGTCGAAAAAGACTTAAAGTGCTGGGGTAACTCAATGAGTCAGTCAGCACCAGTCAATGCTGCCTGATCCACTGAGTTATTCCAGCATTTTATGTCTATTTTTGTAAACCAGCATCTGCAGTTCCTTGTATCTACATCTTATCTATGTAGCTGTAATGCCCAAAAAATTATATTCTGCACTCTGGTATTTTGCTCTGTGTACATGTGCGTGGCCTGATGGTGCTCATAAGTCCGTCACAAGAGCAGAATTGTGCCATTCGGCCCATTGAGTCTACTACACCATTCAGTCATGGCAGACCTTTCCCTCTCAACCCTTCTCCTGTCTTCTCCCCATAACCTTTGAACGGTACGGTATAATTGGACTGGATAGCACGCAATCATGTCATGGAGTCATTCAGCATGGAAAAAAGCCCTTCAGCCCAACTTGCCATGCCGACCCTCTTGCCCCATGTACACTAGTCCCATCTGCCTGCATTTGGCCTATATCCCTCTAAACCTATCCTATCCATGTACCTGTCTAAATGTTTCTTAAACGTTGTGATAGTACTTGCCTCAACGACCTCGACTCCATACACCCACCACCCTCTGTGTAAAAAAGTTACCCTTCAGGTTCCTATTAAATCTTCCCCCTCACCCCCCCCCCCCCCCCACTTTAAACCTATGTCCTCTGGTTCTTGATTCCCCTACTCTGGGCAACAGACTCTGTGCGTCCACCTGATCTATTCATCTCATGGCAGAGAAGGTTTCTCACTGTATACGTGACTTAATACGTCAATACCGATACACCTCCAAGCACTGGTTCTGACGTTGGTAATGTTGGTCGTACCTGGCAAGCCTCCGACGTAGAGAGGGTCCGCCGTGTCGGTGGAGAATGAGGCCAAGGGACCAACAACGTGGTCACGTTCAGCGTCCACGTCCAGCTGCACCACGTTGTTTCTCTTGATCACTGTGGAGAATAAAATAACACTGAGTGACGACAACGTTCAAGTTCGTTACCTTCACGCATCTGACAGGTAGATGTATCTTTCCTCTCCTCGTGGGTTTCCCCCAAGCGCTCTGGTTTCCTCCCACGTCGCAAAGTTGTACATGCTGGATTAATGCCTAACCTTTCCACATTTCATACTTTACACTTAGACTTAGAGATACAGCGCGGAAACAGGCTCTTCAGCCCACTGAGTCCGCGCCGACCACGATCACCCTGTATACTAGCCCTATCCTGCACACTAGGGATGATTTTACAACTTACCAAAGCCAATTAACCTACAAACCTGTAAGTCTTTGGCGTGTAGGAGGAAACTGGAGCACCCAGAGACAACTCACGTGGTCACAGGATGAACGGACAAACTCCGTACAGCACCCGTAGTCAGGATCAAACCTGGTCTCTGGCTCTGTAAGGCAGCAACTCTACCGCTACGCCACTGTACAGCCGAAGGAAGATACATTCCTTGACCGCTGACATCTGAAGTTTATCAGCCTTAGAAGGATCCTCATAGATGCAAGAAACTCCAGACGCTGGTTTACATAAAAGCCCAAAACACATCTCCCAAAAATGTGCAGGATTGTAGATTAATTGGCCTCTGTAAATTACCACTAGTGTGTAGGGAGTGGATGGGAAAGTGGGATAACATAGAACTAGTGAGAACAGGTGATCGGTGGTCGGCATGGACTCGGTGGGCCAAAGGGCCTGTATCCATGCTGTATCTTTCAATTCAATTCAAAAACTCAGCAGGTCAGGCAGCATCTCTGGGGGACATGAAGAGGGTCAGACTCATTCAGACTGAAGAAGGGTCCCGACCTGAAATGTCGCCCACCCATGTTCTCTAGAGATACTGCCTGACCTGTTGAGTTACTCCAGCACTTAGTGTCTTTTTTTTTAAGAAGGATTCTCACCTGCGATTCTGTGCCACTGTCCATCGCACAATGAGGGAGGTGTGACGGATGTGTTGAAATCCCCAGCCCCGTTGTTTACATGGACTGTAACCTGTGGACAACAATTAGCATGTGTTTCATATTTTTTAAATAAAAATAATAAACACTTTAAATCAGAACAATGCAATAATAAATTAACTGCGTTGTGTTAGCATTGTTCCTAAGCAGAAAATACTGCTGTGGTTACCTTAATATGAATATTATCACAATGAGAGATTTGATTCACATATTTCATGTATTATTTAGTCATAGAGCTAAAACAGCATGGAAATAGGCCCTTTGGCCCATCTTGTTCAAGCTGACCAAGTTGGCACCTTGTGCTAGTCCCACCTGCCTGCGTTTGGCACATATCACTCTCAACCTATCCTATCCATGTACGTCTAAATACTTTAAAATGGTTATAGTACCTGCCACAACTGCTTCCTATGGCAGCTCGTTCCATATACCCACCACCCTCTGTGTGAAAGTAATGCCCCCAGGTTCCTATTAAATCTTTCCCCTCTCACTTTAAACCTTGGTCCTCTATTTATTGAGTTCCCTAACCCATATATTTGTAAATATAGTAATTATTACAATTGTAATTGTATCTGGTTCTATAGATTCCTCTGGCAACTTATTCCAGTTGCAGACTACTGATAAAGATCCCCCTGAGGTCCCTTTTAAATCTCTTCCCTCTCACCTTCAGCCTATGCCCTCTACTTTTAGAATCCTCTATCTGTCTCAATAAGGTCACCCCTTAGCCTCATGGGCTTGTGGGTTTGAGTTATAGGGAGAGGTTGGATAGGCTGTGACTTTTTCCTTTGGAGTGTAAGAGGCTGGGGTGTGACTTACTGAGGTGTATAAGATCATGTACCTATACATGCATCTGTACATTGTGGATGGCTTGATTGTAATCATGTATCGTCTTTCTACTGACTGGTCAGCATGCAACGAAAGCTTTTCACTGTACCTTGGTAAACTAAACTCATAACTCATAGGCTCATGAGGGACATGGATATAGTGAACACACACAGTCTTTTTCCCAGGGTAGAGGATTCTAAAACTAGAGGGCATAGGCTTAAGGTGAGGGGGTGAGATTTAAGAGGGACTTCAGGGTTTTTCAACTTTTTCACTTAGGGTAGTCCATATTTAGAATGAGCTGCCAGTGGAAGTTATGGAAGCAAGTACAATTAGGACTTTTAAAAGACATTTAGACAGATATATGGATAGGAAGGGTTTAGAGGGATATGGGGCAATTGCAGGCAAATGGGACATGCCCATGATGCCAACTGTTTGGACATGGACAAGGTGGGCCAAAGGGCCTGTTTCTGTGCTCTGTGACCCCATGGCAAAACTTTCGGAGTCAACCACGTTTTAACATGTTGCTGAGAAAATAATTTATCATTTCAACTGAGTAGGTGACAAGGCAGAGGTGTGTGAGCAATAAATCGATCCGTTGCTAGGTTACCAAGGACTCGGGAGCATAGTCATCTTTCACCTTAAAGTGATGATGGCATAATACCGGGGGAACTTCATGAAATTGCTGATGGACATTGATTTTACGGGGGGTGGGGGAGGGGTGGGGGAGGGGTGGTGGTGGTGGAAGGGTACGGTAGGATAATTAGCTTCTGGTAGCATGTATTGACACCGATAGTTTTGTCTAGACTGGAGTTAATTGAGGCATTCCCCTCAAAGTCACATGCTCACAAACTGCTCATCCTCTCACATCTGGAATTGATTCTGCTTGATCTGAAAAGAAGTTGCATTCTGCAGCACACTTTGTTTAGTTTGGTTTTGAGATACAGCATGTAAACATGCCTGTCAGCCCACCGACCAGTGATCACCATGCACTTAACCCACTTCCTCATCCACTCCCTGCACACAAGGGGCAATTTACAGAGGGCCAATTAACCTACAAGCCCGCACGTCTTTGGGGATGTGGGGGGAAACCGCAGCACTTAGTCTGAAAAATAACCTTCCACTATCACCTGTTGCTTCCTTCCATGAAGCCAATTCTCTATCCTGTCGGATAGCTGTCCCTGGATCCCGTGCAATCTAACCTTCCAGAGCAGCCTCCCATGTGGAACCTTATCAAATGCCTTGGTAAAGTTCATATTGATAATGTCTACAGCCTTGCCCTTGTCAACCATTCTGGTAAACGTCCTCTGCACCGTCTTCAAAGCCTCCACAACCTTCCTGTAATGGGGCGACCAGAACTACGGCCTAACCTAAGTCCTAAATCTAATGTTGCAGCGGATACTTAAGGTAGAATAAGAAAGCGATTAAACTTCCATAACATGCAGCCGATAGTATCACAGGTCAGACCTACCTTTCCTTTGTACATGTATAGACTGAGGTAGTTTCCTTGAGGGCTGTTTACATGGAAGAGGACACCAGTGTGGGTTTGAGGCCGCACCTCAAACAGGAGCTCAAAGTCTTTGCCCACCACGAATGAGTCTTCTGCAAACAAAGATTGAGGAGTCAGGCATTTAGCGTGCAAGAGACTATTCATGCTGCCTCGGTAAGGCCACCAGCATAATCAAGGACCAGTCTCACCCCGGACACCCTCTTCTCCCCTCTCACATCAGGCAAGAGGTACAGAAGTGTGAAAATGCACACCTCCAGATTCAGGGACAGTTTTATCCCAGCTGTTATCAGGTAACTGAACGATACTAACACCAACTAGAGAACTGCCCTGACCTACTATCTACCTCATTGAAGACCTTGGGACTATCTTTAATTGGACTTTACTGGACTTTATCTTGTACTAAACGTTATTCCCTTTATTCTGTATCTGAACACTGTGGACAGCTTGATTGTAATCATGTATAGTATTTTTGCTGACAATAGCACGTAACAGTGTACGGATACAGGATAAAGCGGATAACGTTTAGTGCAAGATAAAGTCCATTAAAGACAGTCCGTGGGTCTCCAATGAGGTTCGGTTCGCCGAACACCTCCGGTCGGTCCGCATTAACCAACTTGACCTCCCGGTGGCTCAGCACTTCAACTCCCCCTCCCATTCCGTATCTGACCTCTCTGTCCTGGGTCTCCTCCATGGCCACAGCGAGCAACACCGTAAATTGGAGGAAATGCACCTCATATTCCGCTTGGGCAGTCTACATCCTGGGGGCTTGAACATTGAATTCTCCCAATTCTGCTAGCCCTTGCTGTCCCCTCCCCTTCATCAGCCCTCTGGTTGTCTCCTCCCCTCCCCCAGTCCTCAGGCTCCTCCTCCGCCGTTTTCCTTTTTTCCTTTCTTCTCCCCACCCCCTATCAGTCTGAAGAAGGGTTTCGGCCCGAAACGTTGCCTATTTCCTTCGCTCCATAGATGCTGCTGCACCCGCTGAGTTTCTCCAGCATTTCTGTGTACCAGGTAGATTGTAGGTCAGGAACGCTCTCTAGTTGGCAATAGGATGGTTCAGTTACCTGATACCAAACCGTTTGTATTGCTTCATCATCACCTCGTCCCCAGCCAACAATAGACTATTGTGGGCTCCACCTTTCCTGAGTCATCGATGCAGGCTCTGCCTTGTTTTGTACCTTCCCATACCTCCAGTGTCTCCCTCCCTGACTCAGTCTCATAAAGGGTATTGACGTGAAACATCACCTATTCCTTTTCTCCAGTGATGCTGCCTGACCCGCTGAGTTACTCCAGCATTTTGTGTCTAACAGCTGATAAGACCAAATATATCACAAGACACGAAGGTAAATTAAATTATCCTGATTACTTTAGAGCAAAATACATTTTCAAAAAATTCAAAGGTTATTTTCCAGCTGGAATGATAAAGATCTAACAAACCTAAAACGAGATAAGCTCCCTCTGCTGCAAAGTATGCTCCTTGTTCAGCGTTGCCGACGAAGCATGGTGTGACTCCAAATGTTCGTGAGGGAGAAGGCAACAGATTACCGTCCAGTTTGAAGTTCCTTACACACCCGTGGAAGCTCTGCCTTGGTAAACGCTGGACACAGAAACGATTAGTGTTAAAATTTAAACAAGCCACAGCCAAGAAAGCACACTCTCTCCTCTGCTTTTTCAGAAAATGAAGGAAGTTTGGCATATCTCCAACAACTCTCACCAATGTCTACATTGTAGAAGGCGTCTTATTGGGTTGCATCACAGCTTGGTGTGGGAACAGCCAGACCACGGAAATTACAGAGAGTTGTGGATGTAGCCCTGTAGCCCAGTACATAACACAGACTAGACTCCCCACCATTGACTCCATCTACACTTCACGCTGCCTCGGGATAGCAGCCAACATAATTATTTGCCTTTCTCCCCATCCATTCCCTTTTCCCCCCTCTCCGGTCAGGTAACAATACAAAAGCTTGAAAGCACATAATACCAGATTCAGGGACAATTTCTTCCCGACTGTTATCAGACTACTGAATGGTCCTCCCATAAGCCAGGGTGGAGTCCCAACTTCCAACCTACCTCATGGCAGACACTGTAATGCTGTTCCACTATATTCTGCACTGGTATTTTTCTCTTTGTACTACCTGTTGCACCTATGTATGGCTTGAATGTACTCATATATACTATGAAGATCAGTGGAGGTGTGGTGTTAGTCATAGTTATAGGCATACAGTTATACACAGCGCAGAAACAGGTTCTTCGGCTCAATTAGACCAAGGTGCCCCCTCCAAACTAGTCCAATCAGACCTTTTTAGATGATGCTGAGACCAGGCAACTCTCTGCATCCTGGCCCCACAAGTGGATGTGCTATCATTACAATCGCTCTACTCTTTTAAACTTCAACAGCGGCCCTTTATCCAGCATCTGTACACTGTACAATGTGCACAGCTTTATTGTGATCATGTATGTAAAGTATTTTCGCTGAATGGATAGCACAAAACAAAAAAGCTTTTCACTCTACCTCGGTACACATGACAATAATAAACTAACCTAAAATGTACCTGTCCAAATATCCTTGAAATGTTGTTACTGTACCTGCCTCGACTACCTCCCCATTCCATATTCCCGTCGCTTTCTGTGTGAAATAGTTGTCTCTCACTAAGTTAGGGGAACGAGGATGAAGGTTGCAAAGTTTACGTTACCTTGTGACTGCGCTGTCCTTTACCAGCCGGTAATCCGCCCAGATAGAACGGTGACTCCACTTTCAAGAGAGGGCCGCTGCTCACACTGCCCTGCCGTGTCCGAAGTCCATCAATAACCAGCTTTCCTTTGTTACTCTCTCTGCTGAACACCACCTATGAAGTGAGAAAGAGAAAGTTATGCACGAATCAATACAGGCAATCCACAGGAAATAAAATGAACACCAAGTGTTGATATGGCATTCACACATCTCCAAATATAGGACGTCAATTAGAACATTTTGTTATTAGACTTTAGAGATACCGTGCGGTACAGCGATCGCCCTGCACACTATCTTACATAATCCACAATTTTTGCCGAAGCCAAATAACCTGCGCATCTTTGAAGTGTGGGCAAAAATGGAGCACCCGGAGAATACATACGCGGTCACAGGGAGAACAGACAAACTCCGTACAGACAACACCCATAGTCAGGATCGAACCTGGGTCTCTGGTGCTGTGCGGCAGCAACTCTACTGCTGCACCACTGTGCTGCCCCCTATTCAAAGCGTAAACACCTAGCTTTGTTTGGCAATTGCACTGCCTAAAGGGCCTGTCCCACTTTCACAACCTAATTCACGACCTCTGCCAATTTTGCCCTTGACTCAAACTCGCAGCATGGTCGTCACGAGGTCATAGGTAGGTGGTAGCAGGCCGTGATGCTCATCGTAGGAACTCGTGGCATTGAGTAGGTCGGGGCATTTTTTCTAGCATGATGAAAAATGTCCATGAGTAAAAAAGGTCATGAATTAGGTCGTGAAAGTGGGACAGGCCCTTAAGATTGTTCTACAATGCCAACCAAGATGCCCCATCTGTTAGTCTCATTTGCTCACAATAACCTATTTAGCTCTATTTCTTTCTTGTCCATGCACCTAAATGGCATCCACCGTGTTCGAGTCAATTCAAGTTTATTGTCTTGTGGACAACTACTGTGAACATAGAAATAGAAGAATACAGCATGGTGTTTGGCCCTGTCACATGCCAGGCTTTGACCCACCCCAACATCTCTTTGCCAGCTTTCTCCCCCCTGAAGAAAGGTCCCAACCCAAAACATCTTCCATCCTTTTCCTTCCACAGATTCTGCTTGACCTGCTGAGTTGCACATTTTGTTAAAACGTGCATAGAACACAAAAGATGGAGGAACCCAGCGGGTCAGTCAGCATCTGTGGAGGAAATGGACCGACGACCCTGCTTCAGGCAAATGTAGATTCAAGGAACTGCAGATGCTGGTTTACAAAAAAAAGACACAAAGTGCTAGAGTAACTCAGCGGGCTAGGGAGCGTGTCTCGAGTGTTCAGTGTGAAGACAGGTCCCGACCAGAAACATTGCCTATCCATGTTCACCAGAGGTTTTGCCTGTCCCGCTGAGTTACGCCAACACTTTGTGTCTCTTCGTCAAAATTCTGTGAGGAACAGGTACAGTGAAGATCCTGCTGTTGTGGATTTTTACAGTGAGCCAGAGGTTGGGGAGGGTGGAGATTCTTCTGCACCCTTGCTGGCCCATCCTCCCCCCTTCTCTCCATCCCCCCACTCACCGTGTGCCAATGGCCGTCGTTGTGTCTCGCTCTGCTCCTGATCTTCAGTCGTTTCCCGTTGACAGCGAAAGCAAAGAAGAAACGTCCCTTGTAAACATAGAGGGTCATGTAGGACCTCTGAGACTTGTCCGCCACATAGAAGATGATTCCTTCCGCTGAGTTCGTCCGTACATCGATGGAAAACTTTGATCTGGAATGCAAAACATATCGTAGAGTCATAGAGCACAGAAACAGGCCCTTCGGACCAACTCATCCATATCAACCAAGATGGGCGGCATGGTGGCGTAGCCGTAGAGTTGCTGCCTTACAGTGCCAGGGTCGATGCTGACTAGGGGTGCTGTAGGGGTGTGTGGAGTTTGTACGTTCTCTCTGTGACCGCGTCTGTTTCTTCTGGGTGCTCCGGTTTATTCCCTCACTCCAAAGGCGGACAGGTTTGTAGGTTGTGCAGGAAGGAACTGCAGATGTTGGTTTAATTCGAAGATAGACACAAAATGCTGGAGTAACTCAGCGGGACAGGCAGCATGTCTGGAGAGAAGGAATGGGTGATGTTTCGGATCGGGACCCTTCTTCAGACTGATGTCAGGGGAGTGGGAGGTACATAAATAAGGAAGTTTATATATAAGGAAGTGCAAGGTGTGAAAACAGGACAAAGGGAATGGAGATCAAGGAAAATGTAGAATAGATCAATGTTAGTTGGGAGAAGGTAACAACAAAGCAAACAGAGATAAAATGTAGACTGGTCGGAGAACTGCGAAGGGGGAGGGAATGGAGAGAGAAGGAAAGCAAGGGTTACTTGAAGTTAGAAAAGTCAATGTTCATATCGCTGGGGTGTATGTATGAAATATGAGGTCCTGTTCCTCCAATTTGCACTGGGGCTCACTCTGACAAAGGAGGAGGCCCAGGACAGAAAGGTCAGTGTGGGAATGGGAGGGGGAGTTAAAGTGCTGAGCAACCGGGAGATCAGGTAGGTTTATGCGGACTGAGTGGAGGTGTTCAGCGAAACGATCGCCGCGCTTGGTCCCACAGATCTACAGGAGTCCATACCTTGAACAGCGGATACAGTAGATGAGATTGGAGGAGATGCAAGTGAACCTCTGCCTCACCTGAAAAGACTGTCAGGGTACTTGGACAGAGTCGAGGGGGGAGGTAAAAGTACAGGTGTTGCATCTCCTGCGGTTGCAGGGGAAAGTACCTGGGGAGGGGTTGGTTTGGGTGGGAATGGACGAGCTGACCAGGGAGTTGTGGAGGGAACAGTCTCTGTGGAAAATGGAAAGGGGTGGAGATGGGAAGAAATGGCTAGTGGTGGGATCCCGTTGGAGGTGACGAAAATGTCTGAGGATTATGCGCTGTATGCAACGGCTGATGGGGTGGAAGGTGAGGACAAGGGGGACTCTGTCCCTGTTACGTATGGGGGGAGGGGGAGCAAGAGCGGAGCTGTGGGATATCGAGGAGACCCTAGTGAGGACCTCATCTATAATGGAAGAGGGGAACCCCCGTTTCCTAAAGTATGAGGACATCTCTGATGACCTGGTATGGAACATTGGGAGTAGGGGATAATAGTCTTTACATGAGGAAGGGTGGGAAGAAGTGTTGTCCAGATAGCTGAGGGAGTCAGTGGGTTTATAGGTTTGTAGGTTAAATGGCTTCTGTAAATCGCCCCTAGTGTGTAGGGAGTGGATGCAAAAGTGCGATAACATTGAACTACTGTGAACTGTTCGGTATAGATTCAGTGGGCAGAAGGGCCTGTTTCCATGCTATATACATATTTTACCTTTCGTTAAACGATTTGGGAAGGTAATCATACTCCAATCGACTGTCTGGTGAGTTTCCAAATTGGTAGGCCCCGCTGACTGCCTTCACTTGCCATGACATCTGACATCGATTGAGTTCCTGGCCTGTATTTTCTTTCATTGGATGATCAGGAAGAACTCCCTGATTCTTTCCATCCTGTTTTGAAGAACACATCGCATTAAATCTGCCCACTGTCAATAAAGGATGCCCATTACTTTAGAAGTATATAAAATCATGAGGCATAAAACATAGAATAATAATAATACATTTTATTTATATAGCGCTTTTCAAGGACTCAAAGTTGCTTTACATTGAGAGTTTTAAAAAAATCAAAAAAAATAGAGCAGTAAGACAGAGATGCAAAGGGGAGGGGGACATGGGACTAAGGGTATGCAGAGGTGAAGAGATGGGTCTTGAGGCGGGACTGGAAGATGGTGAGGGACTCAGAATTTGTGGGAGGGAGTTCCAGAGCCTGGGAGCTGCCCTGGAGAAGGCTCTGCCTCCAAAAGTGCAGAGGTTTGATTTCGGAGTGGAGAGGAGACCAGCTGATGTGGATCTGAGGGACCGTGAGGGTTGGTAGGGGGAGAGGAGGTCAGTGAGATAAGGGGGGGGCAAGTGGTTGAGGGCTTTGTAGGTGAGGACCAGGATTTTGTAGATGATCCGGTGGGAAATGGGAAGCCAGTGAAGTTCTTTGAGAACTGGGGTGATGTGGTGCCAGGATTTGGTGTGGGTAATGAGTCGGGCGGCAGCGTTCTGGACCAGTTGGAGTCGGTTGAAGTTGCTGGAATTGAAGCCAAAGAGAAGAGAGTTACAGTAGTCCAGTCGGGAGGAGATGAAGGCATGGATGAGTCTTTCAGCAGCGGGGGGTGTGAGAGAGGATCTGATTTTGGCAATGTTGCGGAGGTGAAAAAATGATGTTTTGACAACATGGCGGATGTGAGGCTCAAGGGAGAGGGTTGAGTCAAAGATCACGCCAAGGTTGCGGGCATGAGGAGATGGGGAGACAGTGGTGCCGTCAATAGTGAGAGTGGGGTTGTTAATTTTAGTGAGTGTTGATTTGGAGCCAATGAGGAGAAATTCTGTTATGTTACTGTTTAATTTAAGGAAGTTGAGTTGCATCCAAGATTTGATGGCTGACAGGCAGGAGTTGATATGGGAGAGAGGGGGGTGGTGGGGGGATTTGGTGCTGAGATAGATCTGGGTGTCATCAGCATAGCAGTGGAAGTCCAGGTTGAAGTGGCGGAGTATATGACCAAGAGTATATGACCAAGAATACAGCACAGGAACAGACCCTTCGGCCCACGATGTCTGTGCCAGACATGATGCCAAAACCAATTTGTATCTGTCCGCAAGTGATCCATATCCCTCTGTTCTCCGCATGTTCATGTGCCTATCTATCCAAAACGCCACTGTTGCATCTTCCTCCACCTCCATTCCTGGCAGCGCATTCCAGGCACCTACCACACTCAGTAAAAAAGCTTGCCCCGCACATCTCCTTTAAACGTGGATAGCGCATGGAGGGGGGAAGGAAAAACAGCCAGAACCTTTTCCTCACCGATGTTAGATGTATAAAAAAACTATGAGAGGCACAGTTAGGGAAAACAGTCAGAAACTTTATTCCCAAGTGGCAATGTCAAAGACTAGAGAGCATAGGTTTAACTAAACTAAACTAATGTGAGGGGCAAAATTAAAAGGAGATGTGCAAAACAAGTTTTTTTTTACACAGAGATTGATGGGGGCCTGGAACGTGCTGCCAGTGGTGGGGGTGGAGCAGACACAAGAGTGGTGTTTAAGAGAGTTTTGGATAGGCATATGGATCTGCAGGGAATGGAGGGATATGGATTATGTGCAAGCAGACGAGAGTTGGTCTTGGCATCATGTTCAGCACGAACATTGTGGGCCGAAGGGCCTGTTCCTGTGCTGTACTGTTCTGTGTTACGTTGGGTGTTGTGCTGACAGGAACACGCACCTTGTTGGCCTTCACAGTCCCCTGGCTGTTTGGTTTCCTGACTTCCTTCAACATGAGCATTTCTGGAGCTCTTGGCTGCCGACAGGTGTCCAGCTTTACGTTTGACAGCTCAGTTGAAAACACAAAATTTTCCACTTTGGGATCTTGATTTTCCCTAGATGAGAGAGAGAGAGAGAGAGAGAGAGAGAGAGAGAGAGAGAGAGAGAGAGAGATGATTAGTCAAGCATTTCTTGGGTCAGGGCTCTTAAGATTTAAGCTGGAAAAAGAGTAGACAAATGGAGACACGAGGAACCTCAGAGGGCATGGAAGATTTACAAGGATGTTGCCAGGACTCGAGGGCCTGAGCTATAGGGAGAGGTTGGGCAGGCTGGGACTCTATTCCTTGGAGTGCAGGAGAATGAGGGGTGATTATAGAGGTGTACAAAATTATGAGGGGAATAGATAGGGTGAATGCTCAGAGTCTTTTACCCCTAGGGAAGAGGTTCATGAACTAGAGGGTTTAATGTCTTTTCCCCAGGGTAGGGGAATCTTGAGCTGGAGGGCAAAGTTTTAAGATGAGAGGGGAAAGATTTATTAGGAACTTGAGGGACAATGTTTTCACACAGAGGTGGTGGGTGTATGGAATCAGCTGCCAAGGAGAAGTAGTTGAGGCAAGTACTATAACAGCATTTAAATGACATTTGGCCAGGTATGGGAATAGGAAAGGAATGGACAATAGACAATAGACAATAGGTGCAGGAGTAGGCCATTCGGCCCTTCGAGCCAGCACCGCCATTCAATGTGATCATGGCTGATCATCCCCAATCAGTACCCCGTTCCTGCCTTCTCCCCATATCCCCTGACTTCGCTATCTTTAAGAGCCCTATCTAGCTCTCTCTTGAAAGCATCCAGAGAACCGGCCTCCACCGCCCTCTGAGGCAGAGAATTCCACAGACTCACAACTCTCTGTGAGAAAAAGTGTTTCCTCGTCTCGTTTCTAAATGGCTTACCCTTATTCTTAAACTGTGGCCCCTGGTTCTGGACTCTCCCAACATCGGGAACATGTTTCCTGCCTCTAGCGTGTCTAAACCCTTAACAATCTTATATGTTTCATGGAGGGACAAATGGAGGCAAATGGAACAAACTTAGCTGGGCATCTTGATCGTCATGGACAAGTTGGGCTGAAGGGCCTCTATCCATGCTGTGTGATCTATGTTAGCTGATATTTAATGTGGGTGTATGGAACGAGCTGCCAGTTGAGGCAGGTACAACAGCAATATTTAAAAGACATTCGGACAAGTACATGGATGGAAAGGTTTAGAAGGATAAGGGCAAAACACAGGCAAATGGGACTGGAAGTGGAAAATGATGGAAATGCTCAGAAGGTCAGTCAGCGCCTGTGGAGGAAGGAATTTTTAATGCTTCTGGCGACAGTGTGGTGAAGAGATAAGAGTGATAGTGATGAGAAAAAGAGTGAGATACGTACAGAGAGAGGGATGGAATGTGCTGGAGAAACATGAGAGGGAAAGGGAAGTTAGAGACAGAGAGATGAAGGTCAACTTAATTTACCTCTTCAGGAACACATTGTTGATACAGCCATCAAAGTTCTGGGTGATTTTGTCACCACCCAAGTATACAGTGTCCTTCCTGGGAGGCTGGGATAATCCCACCGATGTTTCACTCCGGTCTAGATCGTCCACGTTCAAATAGACCCTGGAAATGTAAATGAGAAGCAATTGGTGGCTGATGTATATTACAGTATGTTGTTGTGAGACAGACAAAACTGTACTGACAGGGAACAAAAGTTGAGGAAAAGCTCAATGAGACTCTGCACTTGTGTACATTGAGTATTGTGTACAGTTCCGGTCGCCCCATTACAGGAACGGTGTGGCGGCTTTGGAGAGGGTGCAGAGGAGCTTTACCAGAATGCTGCCCCCATTAGAGGCTATTAGCTGCAAGGAGTGGTTGGACAGACTCGGATTGTTTTCTCTGGAAAGTTGGAGGTTGAGGGGAAACATGACAGAAGTGTATAAAATTGTGAGAGACATAGATAGGGTGGACAGTGAGATCCTTTTTCCCCAGGGTGGAAATGTCAAAGACTAGAGAACATAGCTTAAAGGTGAGAGGGGGAAGTTTTAAAGGAGATGTGCGGGGCAAGATTTTACACAGAGGGTGGTGAGTGTCTGGAACGCGCTGCCAGGGGTGGTGGTGGAGGCAGATACGATAGTGGTGTTTAAGTGGCTTTTAGACAGGCACGTGGATATTCAGGGAATGGAGGGGTATGAATCATGTGCAGGCAGATGAGATTAGTTAGTCTTGGCATCATGTTCGGCACAGACATTGTGGACCAAAGGGCCTGTTCCTGCGCTGTACTTTTTGTAGGTTCTATGAAAACGATGTCAGGTAGAAGTGGCAGGTTCCAGTGCAGGGAGGAATTGAGGCGTGTACAATAACAATATTTAACAAATATTTGGACAGGTACATGGATAGGAGAGGTTTAAAGGAATATGGGTCGAACGCGGACAAGGGGGCTTGTGTAAATGTGGCATCATAGCTGGCATGGACGAGTTGGGCTGAACGGTCTGTTTTCATGCTGCAAGACTATTTCGACCAGAAGAGGCAATTCAACTGACAAAAGATCTAGGAAATAACATTAGGAAACACACCTGTCCTTCGTCCTCTGAACAGAGACATAGTGGCCAGCTCCATCATTGAAAGAGCTTCTGGATGTGAGGGTCTTGCCCAGAATGTCGACCTTCACCTTGCCATTTTCCAGAGAGATTTCAAAGTTGCCCTACAAAAGTAAAGTAAAGATATTTTCAGCATTTGACAATGGCAGTTTCCGCTGAGTAACCCAACATATCACAACCTTTGATATTAAATGCAAAGTAAAATGTTTTATTTAGAAACCAAGCTCTTGATAGGAGACTCACAAGAGACTGCAGATGCTAGAATCCTGAGTTAAAAACAAAGTGCTGGAGGAACTCAGCGGGCCAGGCAGCAATGACTGATCCACCAGCAGTGAAGTGCTTTGGAGATGTGAAAGGCGCTAGAGAAATGTCGCGGTGGTGGAAATGTGAGTACATTTAACGTCATTCTGAGATCTAGCTTTCGTCGAGTTCAATTTAGTTTAGTTGAAATACAGCACGGAAGCAGACCCTTTGGCTCCACAGCCCACGAAGTCTGCGCCCATCCCCGCACATTAACACTATCCTACACACTAGGGACAATTTCCAATTTTACCGAAGCCAATTAACCTACAAACCTGTACGTCTTTGGAGTGTGGGAGAAAACTGGAGCACCCGGAGAAAGCCCACACAGGCACGGGGAGAACGTACAAACACCGATCTGACAGGATAAGGATCGAACCCAAGTCTCTGGCCCTGTGAGGCAGCATTACCGAGGATTAATGTATGTTCTTCAGAAGGTTCGGGGGTGTTTGATTGCAGGATGGGGATTGCCGGTATTGTTAGTGGCTGCTGGAGGAAGGAGGAAGCATTTACCTTTTCGTAGGAGAAGAGCAGGGCGTCAAGTTGGCTGGTGGAGAAACCAAAGCCAACGTGGAAGTTATCTGGGAATGAGAAGTTGGTGGCACTCATGCCCAGAACACCTTTGCCGGCGAAGTGAGCAGTTCGGACCAGCTGTTTGGAAGGAACAAAGGGTCATTAGTGTGATAGGAGCAGAATTAGGCCATTAAGGCCCATCAGGTCCACTGGCCAGCATTCAATCACGCCAACTATCTTTCCCTCTCAACCCCATTCTCCTGCCCTTTCCCTATAACCCCTGGCACACATACTAATCAAGAATCTGTCAATCTCCACGTTAAAATAAGCATTGACTTAGCCTCCACAGCCTTCTGTGGTAATGAATTCCACAGATTAATCACCCTCTGCCAAAGAAATTCCTCATCTCCTTTCTAAAGCTACATCCTTTTACTCTGAGGCTATGCCCTCTTGTCCTAGACTCTCCCACTAGTGAAAACATCCTCTCCACATTCACTCTATCCAGGCCTTTCATTATTCGGTAAGTTTCAATGAGGTTCCCCCCTCATGCTTCTAAACTCCTGCGAGTACAGGCCCAACGCCGTCAAACCACTCATTCCTGAGAATGAGAACGGGAGAAATGCTGAGATGGCAAGGGGCAGACTCAAGGCACAACAGCACCATTCATCACATCGTGGCCCACCACTACCACCAGCTCCTAGGACACCTCGAACAACACCAACTTAATCTTTATCCGTGAGTAATTGCGTTTACAGGCCTGCAGAGCTGCAGTAACTAAGAATTTCATTGTTCTGTTGCCAGTACCTGTCCAAATTTTCATTTAGTTTCAAGATACAAAGTGAAACAGGCCCTTCAGCACGCTAAGCACACGCCGGCCATCAACCAGCCGTTCACACTAGTAATTCTAAGTTATCCTGCTTTTGCATCCTCTCTATACACACTAGGGGCAATTTACCGAGGCCCAATTAACCTATAAACCCGCAAGTCTTCAGGATATGGGAGGGAACCGGAGCACCCATAGGAAACCCACATGGTCACAGGGGGAACGTGCAAACTCCATACAGACAGCACCTGTAGTCAGGAATTAACCCAGGTCACTGGCGCTGTAAGGCAGCAGCTCTACCGCAGCGCCACTGTGCCGCCCTTTAAATTGAATGAGAAACATAATATGATTGAGAATGAGTACAAACGTGGTTGGAAACTCACCAAGAGATCCTGTGAGCACCCTTTACTGACGCCGACTGTGAACTCCCTGGATAGATCCTTGTTGTTGGTTGTTTGCCTTTGGGCTTTTCACACAGGCGCGCAGTGATGATTTGACCGGCATGTTTAAGCTGCATTAAAAGATGTCGGGAGGAATTACAGGACAACTCATTCCATCCATACCTAGACTTCAGCTGAACACTCTTCCAGCCAACCTGTCCTTCACACATTCCTATTTTAGTTACAGTCATAGAGCCATACAGCAGGGAAACAGGCCCTTCGGCCCAACCTGTCCATGCTGTCCAAGAAGCCCCATCAACTCTAGCCCCACCAGCCCACATTTGGCCCATATCCCTCATAGAGTCATGGAGTCATAGAGCATGGAAGCAGGGCCTTTGTCCCACACCAACCAACATGTCCCATTAATGTCCCATTAATCCCACCTGCCCATGTTTGACCAATATCCCTCTAAACCTTTCCCATCTATAAATCTGTCCAAATGTCATTTAAATGTTGTTATAGTATCTGCCTCAACTACCTCCTCCAGCAGCTCATTCCCTATACCAACCACTCTCTGAATGGAAAGGTCGCCCCTCAGGTTGATAAATCCCCTGGGCCTGATGGTCTGCATCCCAGGGTCCTCAGGGAGGTGGCTCTAGAAATAGTGGATGCATTGGTGATCATTTTCCAATGTTCAATAGATTCAGGATCAGTTCCTGTGGATTGGAGGATAGCTAATGTTATCCCACTTTTCAAGAAAGGAGCGAGAGAGAAAACGGGGAATTACAGACCAGTTAGCCTGACTTCGGTGGTGGGAAAGATGCTGGAGTCAATTATTAAAGAGGTAATAATGGGGCATTTGGATAGCGGTAAAAGGATTAGTCCAAGTCAACATGGATTTATGAAAGGGAAATCGTGCTTGACTAATCTTCTGGAATTTTTTGAGGATGTGACAAGTAAAATGGATGAAGGGGTGCCAGTGGATGTAGTGTATCTAGACTTTCAGAAAGCCTTTGATAAGGTCCCGCACGGGAGACTGGTGACTAAAATTAGAGCACATGGTATTGGAGGTAGGGTGTTGACATGGATAGAAAATTGGTTGGCAGACCGGAAGCAAAGAGTAGGAGTGAACGGGTCCTTTTCAGAATGGCAGGCAGTGGAGGCCAAATCACTGGATGAATTTAAGAGAGAGTTAGATAGAGCTCTAGGGGCTAGTGGAGTCAAGAGATATGGGGAGAAGGCAGGCATGGGTTATTGATAGGGGACGATCAGCCATGATCACAATGAATGGCGGTGCTGGCTCGAAGGGCCGAATGGCCTCCTCCTGCACCTATTTTTTATGTATCTATGTTTCTATGATTAAGTACAATCATAAACCAGTACAAGGTAGACAAAAATGCTGGAGAAACTCAGCGGGTGAGGCAGCATCTATGGAGCGAAGGAAATAGGCAACGTTTCGGGTTGAAACCCTTCTTCAGACTGATGTGAGGGTGGGGGGGGGGGGTGCGGGATGAAGAAAGGCAGAAGCGGAGATAGTGGGCTGAGGGAGAGCTGGGAAGGGGAGGAGAAAGCAGGGATTATCTGAAATTAGAGAAGTCAATGTTCATACCGCTGGGGTGTAAACTGCCCAAGCGAAATGTGAGGTGCTGCTCCTGCAATTTACGGCGGTCCTCACCCTGGCTATGGAGGAGGCCCAGGACAGAAAGGTCGGATTCGGAATGGGAGGGGGAGTTGAAGTGCTGAGCCACCAGGAGTTCAGGTTGGTTATTGCGAACCGAGCGAAGGTGTTCGGCAAAGCAATCGCCAAGCTTACGCTTGGTCTCACCGATGTAGAGCAGCTGACATCTACAGCAGTGGGTGCAATAGATGAGGTTGGAGTAGGTGCAGGTGAACCTCTGCCACACCTGGAAAGACTGTTTGGGTCCTTGAATGGAGTCAAGGGGGGAGGTAAAGAGACAAGTGTAGCATTTCCTGTGGTTGCAAGGGAAAGTGCCAGGAGAGGGGGTGGTTTGGGTGGGAAGGGACGAATTAACCAGGGAGTTACGGAGGGAGCGGTCTCTGGGGAAAGCCGAAAGGGGAGGAGATGGGAAGATGTGGCAAGTGGTGGGATCCCGTTGGAGGTGGCGAAAATGTCGGAGGATTATTCGTTGTATGTGACGGCTGGTAGGGTGGAAGGTGAGGACAAGGGGGACTCTGCCCTTGTTACGAGTGGGGGGATGGGGAGTGAGAGCAGTCACGGGGTATAGAAGAGACACTGGTGAGAGCCTCATCTATAGTAGAAGAGGGGAACCCCGTTCCCTGAAGAATGAGGACATCTCCGATGCCCTGGTGTGGAACACCTCATCCTGGGTGCAGATGCCGCGTAGACGGGGGAATTGGGAGTAGGGGATGGAGTCCTTACAGGAAGCAGGGTGGGAAGAAGTGTCGTCCAAATAGCCATAGGAGTCAGTGTTCTTTTTTTAATTTTTTTTATTTTCCTTCAATTTTTATTTATTAGAAGTACATTACATTACAACCAATTACATTAGTACTCATCACATATATCTTATTACAATTAATGTACTCCGTTTATTTTTTACACTAATAAAGGGAAAGGATGAGATTGAGAGAAAGAAGAAAGTGAAGGAAAAAAGTGAAAGTGTAAAAAATGTGACAACAAAAAAAACAAAAAACAAAGACCCTATAAGAAAGAAATTAAAAACAAAACGAAAGAGTTAAGAAATAGACCCTAAAAAAGAAGAAAAAAGAGAAAGAGGGAAAAGAGAAAAACAAATACTTTGTTGTAAGCATCACGCAAATGGGACATACCAACTCTCCAGCTTTCATCCCCCCTTACCTGACCTCAGTTTTTTTTTAGTACTTTTGCACCCTATACTTGTAATAATTCTATAAATGCAGACCACGTCAGGAGTCAGTGGGTTTATAGTAGATGTCGGTCAGTAGTCTATCCCCTGCGATGGAGATAGTGAGAAATGGTAGGGAAATGTCGGAAATGGTCCAGGTGTATTTGAGTGCTGGATGGAAGTTAGTGGTGAAATGGATGAGGTCAGTGAGTTGTGTGTGGGTGCAGGAGGTAGCACCAATGCAGTCGTCGATGTAGCGGAGGTAGGGGTCGGGGACAGAATGTTCGATGCACCCTACAAAGAGGCAGGCATAGCAGGGGCCCATGCGTGTGCCCATAGCTACGCCTTGTATATGGAGGAAATGGGAGGAGTCGAACGAAAAGTTATTAAGGGTAAGGACCAGCTCAGCTAGGCGGAGGAGAGTATCAGTAGACGGGGATTGGTTGGTTCTGCCGTTTCTTCCTTGACGTCTTCTTCCTCTACTTTCTCCTCCCGTTCTCAGCTCTCCCTCAGCCCACTGACTCCACCTCTTCCTTTCTTCTTCCCGCCCCCCCCCCCCCACTACCTTCACATCAGTCTGAAGAAGGGTTTCAACCCGAAACGTAGCCTATTTCCTTTGCTCCATAGATGCTGCCTCACCCGCTGAGTTTCTCCAGCATTTTTGTCTACCTTCGAATTTCCAGCATCTGCAGTTCCTTCTTAAACATAAACCAATACAATATGGCTTCAGTATCTGTGCCTAGTCTGGTCTCTGAGCATTCGAAACCCTTCCCACTTCCTGCCTCTGTGAACTCCACTCTACCTCATCTTACGGAGCCTTCTCTCCTGTTTCAGTGTGAGGAGGCATTCTCACGGAAGCACTGGTCTATTTTACTACTCTCTGAATGAGAGCCCAGGCACACAGCCATCAACAGAACCTCCAGTGACCATGCAGTGGTTAAACCAGTCTCTGAAGATCCCAGCAATCTGTTACAGGCGCCCAGGCCAAACGCAGCAGGAATTGAGGGGCCATTTTCTTTACTGCAATAGCACTGCTGTGGTTGGGAAGGATTTTTTTTGTCCTGCACCCAGCTTCAAAAGGCAAAAAAAATCATGACCTACCTTTCTTTAATGTCTGATGGGATTCCTCCCAGGTAATAATTGGAGAAACGGATATCTTTCAAACTGATTTTGCTGTCGATTGAATATGTTGTCTCACTCCCGACTCTCACAACAACCCTCTTTTGGGTTCCCGCATCCACAATCTGCAGCTTGATCTGACGTTAAACGGGATTGAAAAATAATTGTCAAGTTTAATTGTTTTAAAGATTTAATGAATAAGTACTTCACTTTCTGGAAATCCATGCTAAAAATATTAAATGCATATTGCATGCTTTTTGTACTTCCAACTAGCAATTATTCATGTTTACTTATTCTATCTTTAATAAAATGTTTGCTGCTAAATAACGCAATGTCAAAAATAATTTAAGATAAATAAAATAATTGAATTGCATATTTATATTTGGAAGAAAAACAACAAAATATAAGTACTTCTTCTCCTTGATGGCATCTAATTCTTTGACATAATGTGACACTCAAAAAAATTGTTATATACAATATTATATGTAGTATTATATTCAGTACTGTATACAATGTTAAATGCAATATACAAAACTATATTCACTACATGTAGTTCTGGTATAATGAATATTCCCATAAAGTGAATTGGATATAATGCAATTGATTAATTAAGGAACATTATTTGTATTATGCAGGCCGAATCGGTGATAACACAATTTTGATGGAAATTAATCCGCTGAATTAGTGCAGAATTCTTGATTAGTACAGCTGTCGGAGGTTAATGGAAGAAGGCAGGAGAATGGGGTTAGGAGGGAGAGATAGATCAGCCATGACTGAACGGCAGAGTAGACTTGATGGGCCAAATGGCCTAATTCTACTCCTATTCCTAAAGGGCCTGTCCCATTGTAATTCAAGAGCTGAGTTAAAAAAAAAAGTAAACTCGTGGTAAGTACGTAGAATGTACGTAGCGGCTATGTCGGAGCTCGTGGATGTCCTGTAGCGGCTCGTAATGCTAACGGCAGGTACTCAGGATACACGGTAACTCGTGAAGTTTTTTCAGCACTGTGAAAAATGTCCACGAGAGCCCCGAGTACCTACGAACGGCTATTACCGTAATTCGCCGAGTTCGAATCAGGGGAAACTCGGGAGAACTCTTGAATTACCTCGTACAGTGGGACAGGCCCTTTATTACCTTATGACAGAAGAGTTGGAAATTGACAAGCAGAGAGAAAACTGTCATGTTAAAAAAATAGTCTTGGGAATAAACTATTTCCGTGTAACCTCCCTGCAGTAATAAGACACCATCTTATCTTAAAAACATAGTCTGCCAGTTACACCATGGGAGACCTTTGAAATTGACAAACGATCGCTTCTATTGACACGTGCAATGTTACTCTGTTAAACAATGTAACATGCAGCCTTGGGTATTTTTGGCTTGCAGAAACAAAGGTAAACCTATAGTTATTTTAAAAATCTGTATTTTTGAAAATCATCCCGGAAAAATAACTTTGATATCGCAAGGTTGAAACTCATAACCCCCTTTTTCCAATTGACAACAATTATTTTTCAAACACGATTTTCTACAACTCAAGATTTCTTAATGCAACTATCGTGTTACAGCAGAACTACGTGTACATATATCATATTTGCTATTATATATACTATATATTGTATACAATTCTGCAATATGCTACTACACTATATATAGCATTCCATACTATAAACAATGCCATGTTCCTTGGGACAGTACACACTATGTATAATGTACAGTCCAGTATATATATGTGCATGTACAGTGCATGTCAGAAGAGTATATGTACATTATGCACTATGTATACCATATTTTTGGTACATTGGTATAGAAATAAGATAACAAGTATAAAGTAAACTAGTGTTTACATCTTTTCCACATATAGTATTCAGAAGAAAAACAATGAAATGTAATTACCACATTCTCTTTGGTGATGTCCAGTTCTTTGTCTGAGATGATGGGCAGGCTTCCATTTGACTTGATGTCGTACCTGAACACCAACCTCCCCCCCTCGATGGTCAGAGCACAGTTTGAACCCTGTAATCAATGGAAGAGCGAGTTCTAAACCACATCCTTAAACAATAAGACGGATTCATGCGGGAGGTCAGGCAGCATCTATGTCAGGACCCCACTACCTGGTTTACTTTACTTTAGTTTAGAGATACAGTATGGAAACAGGCCCTTCAGCCCACCAAACATAGACACAAAGTGCTGGAGGAACTCAGCAGGTCTGGCAACATCTATGGAGAAAAAGGATGGGTAACACTTCGGGTTGAGACCCTCCTTCAGGCTCAATTACTCCAGCAATTTGTTGTAACACTCTAACGACTCCAACTTCAACTAGTTACTTCAGCACTTTGTATATATCTTTGGTATAAACCAGAATCTGCAGTTCCTTGTCTCTATGTTCAGCCCACACTACTTCTATTCTACACACAATGGACAATTTACAGCAGCCAATTAGCCTACAAACATGCACATCTTTGGAATGTGGGAGGAAACCGGAACTCCCGGAGGAAACCCACGCAGTTACAGAGAGAACGTGTAAACTCTGAACAGATAACACCCGTAGATAGAATCGAACCCGGGTCTCCAGCAATATAAGGCAGCAACTCTACCGCTGGGTTACTGTACCGCCCTGTTGAACATGCTGGTGGGACCACCCTTGGAATACTATAAACCAAGGGTACAAGGAACCTGAGGGGGAACCTCCTCACACAGTAGAAGGAGATGCCAGAGGAAGTAGTAGAGGAAACAGGTACATGAATCGGGTGTTAAAGAAGGAACTGCAGATGCTGGAAAATCGAAGGTACACAAAAATGCTGGAGAAACTCAGCGGGTGTAGCAGCATCTATGGAACGAAGGAAATAGGCAACGTTTCGGGCCGAAACCCTTCTTCAGACTGATAGGGGGTGGGGGGGGGGGGGGGGGCGGGGAGAAGAAAGGAAAAAGGAGGAGGAGGAGCCCGAGGGCTGAGGGAGAGATAGGAAGTGGAGTAGACAGCAGGGGCTAACAAAATTGGGAGAATTCAATGTTCATGCCCCCAGGATGCAGACTCCCCAAGCAGAATATGAGGTGCTGTTCCTCCAATTTTAGGTGTTGCTCGCTCTGGCCATGGAGGAGACCCAGGACAGAGAGGTCGGATACGGAATGGGAGGGGAGTTGAAGTGCTGAGCCACCGGGAGGTCAGGTTGGTTATTGCGGACCAAGCGGAGGTGTTCGGCGAAACGATCGCCAAGCCTCCGCTTGGTCTCACCGATGTAGATCAGCTGACATCTAGAGCAGCGGATGCAATAGATGAGGTTGAAGGAGATGCAGGCGAACCTCTGTTGCACCTGGAACGACTGCTTGGGTCCTTGAATGGAATCGAGGGGGGGGGTAAAGGGACAAGTGTAGCATCTCTTGCGGTTGCAAGGGAAAGTGCCCGGGGAGGGGGTAGTACGGGAGGGAAGGGAAGAATTGACAAGGGAGTTATGGAGGGAGCGGTCTTTGCGGAAGGCAGACATGGGGGGAGATGGGAAGATGTGGCGAGTGGTGGGGTCACGTTGGAGGTGGCGAAACTGACGGAGTATTACTTGTTGTGGATTACATGAATAGGAAAGGTTCAGAGGGATGTAGAAAGAAGAAACTGCAGATGCTGGTTTACAAAAAAAGACACAAATTTCTAGAGTAAAGGGCCTGTCCCACTTAGGCGATTTTTTAGGCGACTGACGAAAAATGTTCAACATGTTGAAAACATTTTCCCGACAGTGGCGACAATTTGGGCTGTCGTAGGTTGTCGTAGATGCTATCGTAGGTTGTCGTATGTTGTCACCGGTGCTGACTTTGGTGAATTCCATTGTCCTAGTCGCTGGCAGTCGCCTAAAAAATCACTTAAGTGGGACAGGTCCTTAAGTCAGCGGGTCCATCTCAACATGGATAGGGGACATTTCTGGTCGGGACATTTTTCTTCACACTTCAGTCAGAGTCTGAAGAGGTGTTCCGACCTGAAACATTTCCTATCCATATTCTCCGGAGATACTGCTTGCTTAGTTACTCAAGCACTTTGTGTCTTTTTTAGATTCAGTACGATATGTTCCAAATGCAGAAAGATGGGACTAGCTCAAGTGGACATCTCGGTCAGCATGGACGAACTGGGACTGTTGCCGTGTTGAATATCTATAATTCTATGGAGCCACAAGGAACTGCAGATGCTGGAATCCTGAACAAAACACAAAGTGCCTGTGGAACTCAATGGGTCAGGCAGCATCTGTGGAAGGAAATGGACAGACAATGTTTCGGGCCAGGACCCTTCAGACTATATATGGAAGTGATATTAAGGAAGATAAGTTGTACATGAAAATACAACGGTTTCAAACTTAGACAAGGCAGGAGAGAAGTCTTGTTTCAGAAGAATAACTCTGAAGAAAGTTATTCAATCTTCCTCAAATGTTAGGACACGATAGTATCTGACATCTTATCTGTAATATGCAGCTTTGATACAGAAACTACGCTGTATCTTCTTCAGTCTTGACTTGAAACATCATCTATCTGTATCCTCCAGAGATGCTGCCTGACCTGCTGAGTTACTCCAGCACTTTATGTCTTCCTCATTTCTCCATGAAATTTTAGAGGTTATGTTACAGTTGTTCAAAACATTGGTGAGGCTGCACATGGAAGTAAGGTGTTCAGTTCTGGTCACCCTGCTTTAGGAAAGATGGTTTAAGCTGGAAAGTGTGCAGAGAAGATTAACGAGGATGTTACCAGGACTTGAGGGACTGACCTATAGGGTGAGGTTGGGCAGGCAAGGACTTTATTCCTTGCAGCGCAGGAGGCTGAGAGGTGATGATATAGAATGTATAAAATCATAAGGGGAATAGATAGGGTGAATGCACAGTCTTTTTTCCCCCATGGTATGGGAATCAAGAATTAGAGGGCATAGTTTTAAGGTGAGAGTGGAAAGATTGAATAGGAACCTGAGGGACAACTTTTTCACACAGAGTGGGCCTGGAACATGCTGCCAAAGGTGGTGGTGGGGTCAGATACGATAGTGGCATTTACGAGGTTTTTAGATAGTTACATGGATATGCAGCGATTGGAGGAATATGGATTACGTGCAGGATGAAGAGATTAATTTAATTTGGCATCATGTTTGACAGGAAGATTTTGGGCCAAAGGGCCTGTTCCTGTGCTGTACAGTTCTATGTTCTGTGATCTATATTCTAAGCCTGAAGTCCAACACCATCAGGTTCAGGAACAGCTACTTTCCTTCAATCATCAGCTTCTTAAACTGACCAGCACAACCCTAATCCTAACTCGACAACAGAACACTGCTGACCACCTTTTGCATTACTGTGCACTTGTTTTCGAATTTTGGTTTACATAATGTCTTATTTTTGCAAAGTCATGTGCACAGTCTTATAGAATTTCTGTGTCATTTACGTATGATTTATTTCTGTAGGTGTTGTCTGGGTCTATGTACCTGTGATGCTGCTACAAGCAAGATTTTCACTGTACCTGCACCTCACCCTAGTTGTGCATCTAACAATAAATTCAACGTGACTTAGTGTAAACGGTTGGCTGAAGCTCAGAGCCTCAACAAACTGCAGAGGCTGGGATCTGGAGCAAATAACAAAGTGCTGGAGGAACTCAGCTGGTCAGGCAGCATCTCCAGAGAAAAGGAATAGGTGACCTTTCGGGTTGGAATCCATCTGCAGAACTCAGGGGGTCAGGCAGCATCTGCATGTTTTGCTGAGTTCCCCCAGCGCTTTGCTTTCTGGTTAAAGGGCAGCAGGACTTGATGGGCTGAAGGGCCTGCTTCGGCGCTGTGTGAATCTATCAAGTTAACCCTCTGAAGCAAGAGTAAGGTAAACTGCAAATTGTTTTACCAATTTCTCAAAGTATAGCAGCACCGCATCTTTAGTGGAGGTTTGAATGGTTTGTTCGGCTGCTAATTTTTTCACAATATTGCTAAGGCTTATTAATGCGAATCCAGTGCCATCAAAATAGAAAGCGTCACTTCCTGGTTCCTTGGCTGGCTTATATCTGTAAAGGAAACAATCTGTCAGCTAACAGATTAAACTCTTATTATAACAGAACATGGATAACTGCGAATGTAGTTAAATAACAAAACTCCAATTTTAATTCTCACTCTGAAGGGTTTAAGCCCTTTCCCACCCCGGTCATTCCTTCTTCTCCCCGCTCCCGTCCGGCAGAAGGTACAGAAGCTTGAAAGCGCGCACCATCAGACTCAGGAACAGCTTCTTCCCCTCTGTTATCAGGCTTTTGAACAGTCCCTCCACAAGGTAGGGTACTGTCCGATTCATCTCTACCCCATTGTGGTCATTGGACTTTATCTGGAACTGATGCACTACAATGCTGAGAACTATATTCTGCACTCTGTATCTCCCCCTTTGCTCTACCTATTGGAATTGACTTTGACGATTGTATTCATGTATAATATTATCTGATCTGATGGGATGACATGAAAAACAAGACTTTTCACTGTACCTCGATAATAATGGTGATACTGTAATAATAAATCTAAATCAAAACCTAAACCATCTCTTCTGAAATAATGCTATTTGCTTTATGCCTGTTCCCAGATGCGTTAACAGTGAACATACCTTTGACAGGGTCTGTCCTCTGTAGTGTTGATGTTGAAGGTTTCCTCAAAGTTGTACAGACTGATTAGTTTCTCATTCAGAATGCCAAGTTCAATACAACCGTCATATTTGGGAAGATCTAATTCTGCAGGAGGCTAGATGACAGGGAAAGATGTTCACGATTAAAACAAACGTTTCAGCTGGAAAGGGTGCAGAGAAGATTTACGAGGATGTTGTCAGGACTAGAGGTACAGGGAGATTGGATAGGGTGGGATAGAGGTGCATAAAATCATGAACCTTTTTTCCAGGATGGATATGTCCAACACGAGAGGGCATATATAAGGTGAGATGGGGAAAATTTAAAAGAGATGTACGTGCCAAGTTTTTTACACAGAAATTGGTGGGGTCAGGAGTGATGATCGAGGCTGATGAGACAGTGGTGTTTAAGCGGCCTTTAGATAGACACATGGAAGTGCATGGAATGGGGGGATATGGATCATGTACAGGCTGATGAGATCAGTTTAACATGTTCGGCACAAACATTGTGGGCCAAAGGGCCCCGTTCCTGTGCAGTACTGTTCTATGATCTATGAAGCAGGAGGGGCTGAGAAAGCAGCAGAAAGAAGGTCTATCACATGAATTAGTCTTCAGGTAAAAGCAAATGAAAGAGACATGGACACAGTGCTAGAGTAACTCAGGCAGCATCCCTGGAGGACATGGATTCGGCCCACAATATCTATTCCGAAGTTATGGCTCAAATCTTTGCCCGTAGTTGATCCATATCCCTCCATTCCTGCATATCCATGTACATATCTAAAAGTCTCATAAATGCCACTCTTATATCAGCTTCGACCACCCAAAAGATAAGACGCAAAGAGCTGGAGTATCTCTGGAGAACATGGATAGGTGATGTTCCAGCCAGGACCTTTTTTTGAGTATGAAAAAGGATTGCAACTCAAAAGATTCAGTCTGAAGTAGTGACCCGACCGAAAACGTCACCTATCCACACTCTCCGGTGATGCTGCCTGATCCGCTGAGTTACTCCAACACTCTGTGTCTTCTTTTGTAAGTCTGCACCTGCAGTTCCTTGTGACTACACAAATGATAAGGGCAGAATCCTTACATGACGAGTAAAGGTTTTACCGTAAAGGTTTGGGGGAATCCTCCCACGTAGAAGACGGCATCTTTTGGGTCTAGATTGAGCAGCAGGTCATTTCCGCTGGTGTTGATGACGTTGGTACGGCTATCTACAAGCTTGCCGCCGGAGAGGCTGACCAGACTGTAGTTCAACGCACCGTACTGCATGATCCTGCAAGAGAAGAGGTCAGTGTGAATTGCAGAACCTGTGTGTGTGATAATCAGCCACTCTCCTGCGGCGTTTACTGCCTGGTCTCTCTGCTGGGAGAAGCAGGAACGGGGTACTGATTTTGGATGATCAGCCATGATCATATTGAATGGCAGTGCTGGCTCGAAGGGCCGAATGGCCTACTCCTGCATCTATTCTCTACGTTTCGATGTTTCTCTGGAACCTGCCTCTCCGGCGCCAGTCTTCGTGGAAGTTTGATCGAATCACGGTGGCTTTACAGCATAGAAGGAGGCCATCTGGCCCGCTGTGTTTGGCAGAGCCACAGTGTCCCAGCGCCAGGGCTCAATCCTGATCTCGGGATCTGTACGTTCTCCCTGTGACCACGTGGGTTTCCTCCGGGTGACTTTATTTTTTTATTTATTATTTTTTATTTTTTTATTTTATTAGAAGCAATGTACGTACATCTTAATCATAATATGCAACATATTACATTTCTTGTACAACTTCTTTTTTTTTTTAATTTCCTTTTTTGTAAACTAACCTATAATAGAAAAGGTGAAAAGAAAAAAGAGAAAGCAGAAAAGAGTGAGGACAGTAGTGAAGTGTAGTGCGCAGTAATTGGCGTTAAGTGAATGATAATGGTTAAGTAGTCTGCGTGCTAGAAAATGTGAAAAGAAAAGAAGAAGAAAAAAAGGGGGGGCCTTAAGAAAAGAAAAAGAAAATAAGTAAGGAATCTAAAAAAGGTAAGGCTAAACAAGAAGGAAAGGGAATGTGTCCAATTCCTGACGGTTCACACCCATCACCTAGTTCTAAAATAATTATTTTCCAGGGTTGTGTTGCACCATATTACACCCGTAACAAATCAATGAAAGGTGACCATATTCTTAAGAATTGCTCTTGTTTTCCTGCTAGAACAAGTCTCATTTCCTCAAGATGTAGTATTTCCGACATATTTGTAATCCACATTTTGAACGTTGGGATAGGAGCATCTTTCCAGAATTTAAGTATACGTTTTTTTGCCGTTATTAAACCGTAGATTAATAAACATCTTTGAAATGTAGTGAGTTCGGAACAGGCTTTCATTGTTCCGAAAATAATCAATTCTGTATTTGGGTCCAGTCTTAATTTAAATATTTTTGAAAAAATTTCAAAAATTTCCTTCCAAAATTTCGGAAGTTTTGCACAGGAAACAAATGAATGTGCTATTGTTGCCTCTTTAGTTAGGCACTTATCACAGATGGGAGAGACATTTGTAATTTTTTTATTTAATTTTGTTTTTGAGTAATATAATCTGTGTACAATTTTAAATTGGATCAATATGTGTCTAACGTTGTATATATAACAAATAGTCTTCCCATCTGTCCTTGGAGATTTCTATAGACAATTCTTGTTCCCATTCTTTCCTTATACCTTCTGTCGAAGGTACGTCTATATTTAAAATAGTATTATAAAAATACGGTTAAGTGATCCAATTCTGCCTGTCTATTCATGCATTGTTCTAAAGGGTCCAACTTCAAATTTTGATAATCTTTTGAATGTTTTTTCAAATAATCTCGAGTTTGTAAATATCTAAAATATTGGTTACTTTCTAAGTTGTATTTAAGCTGTAAATCTTGGAATGTTAAAAAAATTCCCGCTTCATACAAATCTTCCCAAGTCTTAATTCCTAATCGTTCCCAGAGAATAAATGTTTTGTCAATAGTCGATGGCTTAAACGTGGGGTTGTTAGCTATCGGTGAAAGAAGCGAAAGATTTCTTAGTTTAAGAGAGGATTTTATTTGTCTCCAAATTCGTATTGTACTGTGAATCATCGGGTTTCTATTATATATTGTGTTTTTCAGTTTTATTGGTGAGAAAAGGATCGCTCCTATATTAAAAGGAGTGCAATCCTCCATTATTGTCCATTCTAACTGTTGTGTTGAACTGTCCAACCAATACATAATATTTTTAATGTTCACTGCCCAATGGTAGTACATAAAGTTGGGAAGTGTAAGTCCACCGTATACTTTGAGTTTACATAAATGTCTTCTTTGAATTCTATGGGATTTATTGTCCCATATGAAATTTGAAATGTATGAGTCCATTTTTTAAAGTTTTTAGGTATGTATATAGGTATTGATTGGAATAAATATAGTATTTGTGGAAGAAAAATAATTTAAATGGCATTAATTCTGCCTATTAAGGACATCGGTAGTGTTTTCCAAAATTGGATCGACGTTTGTATTTTAGTAAATAAGGGCAAGTAGTTTGCGTTAAATAGTGATTTATGTTTTCTAGTGATTTGAATGCCCAAATATTTAATTCTTTCTGTAGTAATTCTAAAGGGGTATTTTAAAAGATGTGTTGACTCTTGAGGTTTTATCGTCATTATTTAGCTTTTATTCCAATTTATTCTGTATCCTGAAAAGGAACCAAATTCTTCTATTAAATTTAATAAATTTGGTATACTAATGTGTGATTTGGTAATGTATAGTAATACATCGTCTGCATATAATGATATTTTATTATTAGAGTTTTTAGTGTTATAACCATGAATATTAGGGTGCATTCTTATGTTTTCTGCTAAGTGCTCTATCGCCAGGGCAAATAGAAGGGGAGATAAAACACATCCCTGTCTATTGCCCCTGGATAGTTGAAATTTCGGGGATAGTATATTATGCGTCAGTATTCTAGCCGTGGGCTTATCATATAGTAATTTTATCCATAAGATAAAATTATCTCCCATTTGAAATTTTTGTAATACTTTAAAATCATTCCACTTCATCAAATGCTTTTTCTGCATCAAATGAAATAATTGATAAGTCTTCCTCTTCTATATTATATGAATACATTATGTTAAAGAGACGTCTCAAATTATTAAGCGAATGTCTCTTAGGTATAAACCCCGTTTGATCCGGGTTTATTCATTTATTAATATATTTACTTAGTCCGGGTGACTTTAGACGTTAAAATTTAGAGATACAGCGTGGAAACAGGCCCATAGGCCCACCGATTCTGTGCCGACCTGTGATCATCCGGTACACTAGCACTATCCTACACACACTAGGGACAATTTACAACTTATAGAAGCCAATTGACTGACAAATAAGCACATCTTTAGAACGTGGGAAGAAACCGGAGCACCCGGAGGAAACCCACATGGTGTGGTGTTAAATAAAGGGAAAACGTGAAAACACCACACAGACAGCAGCCGCAGTCAGGATTGAACTGCTACCGCTGTGCCACTGTGCTGCCCTGTGCCACGGTTCTCCGGTTTCCTCCAGCATCCCTAAGACGTTCGCGTTTGTAGCTAAATTGGCCCTCTGTAAATTGCCCGCAGTGTGTGGGGAGTGGATGGGAAAGTGGGGTTGGCAGATTCCACCCACCCAGATGGATCCCACCCTCCTGAGCTGTAGTGGCCCTGCATGGTCATGGCCCTTCAGGCCTGCTGTAAATGTGAGCAAGCTGTCTGTCTCCCTCTCTCTCAAGCAGTGAAGAGACCGCTGAGAAAGGAGGGGGGGAGCTGGCGGGGGACACCTGTGGCCCTGCGGCCACGTGCAGCAGCAGACTCGGGTCACCGCTGCAAGATAAAACCGTTCAGTGAACTCTTGTAACTTTGTCGGCGCCAGAATCGTGGCGATTCTTGTGTACTGCCGAGGTGAGGGCTGCTGTATGATTTGACACGGTTGCATGCAAAACAAAGCATTTCACTGTAACTAGCAGCCACGTGCCGTCAGGGTTGGCAAGGTAGGCAGTGCCTACCCTGACTAAAATTATAAAAAGGTAATTATTAAATATAAATAGTAAAGATTTCCAATTCATTTACTAAATTCAGTATTTATTATTAAATGGTTATTATTTTAATAATCGATCTTAGGTGGGCATAATTCCCCGTGCCTTTCATCCGCAGTACGTGTAATGACTATGTTCAACACACGTGCCGTGGATGCTGCTTCAAGCCTTCACTTACAACAGGCATTAAAGGCAGCTGAAATTCTACCTTTGCACCGTGGACTGTGCGCAAGGTGCTGCACATGCACACAGGAGAGGAGACCAATCTGCGCATGAGCGATTTTTAAGATGTTTTAAAAGTCGACTGACTGCCTACAGGACCGATCGGCGCACGTTTTTTTAACGATTTTATGCACATGCGCGAGTTTCACGATTCCATGCGCATGCACATTTTTTCACGATTTTTTTAAAAGTCAGCTGACTGCCTAGTGCCTACCCTGAGTAATTACTCACGGCATGTGCCTGGTAACTAGGTACACGAGACAATAAAGTATCATTGTATCATTGTATCAAAGTACCATTGACAGTGTGTGAAAAATAAAGAGTTCATAAGCCCATAAGATCAGGATTAGGCCATTCGGCCCATCAAGCTATTCAATCATGGCTGATCTATTTGTCCCTCTCAACCCGTTTCTCCAGCCTTCTCCCCATAACGATACAACAAATAGCAACCGCACAAAGATTTCAAAGTAGTCAAGAGCATGCATTACCTCTCGAACTTGATGTGGTCAAAGTTTTTCATGTTGACCGCTCTGTCTGAGTGGATCCGTTCAACTTTAGTCCCCAGTTTGTAGATAGTCACCAACTTCTCATTCATCAGCAACATCCCCAGGTAATCCTTGGAGGTCTGGGGTTCAAAGGGAAATTATATATCAGATGTTAAAAACCTAAACCTTTACCAGATCTACTCAGCCAAACTAAGGTAGACACAGAACCTTTGTCTCAGGGTGGAAATGTCAAATACTAGAGGGCATAGCTTTAAGGTGAGAGGGGCAAAGTTTAACGGAGATGACTGGGAAAAGAATCATTTACACAGAGGGTGGTGAGTGCATGGAACGCACTGCCAAGGGTGATGGTGGAGTCAGATACAATAGTGATATTTAGATAGAACATAGAACAATACAGCACAGGAGTAGGCCCTTCGGCGCACAATGTCTGTGCCGATCGTGATGCACTATACACACACACACACACACACGCACACACATGTAGGGTCAGTGCAGGGAATGGAGGGATACAGCTCATGTGTGGGCAGAGGAGATCCGATTAACCTGGCATTATGTTCAACATGGACATTGTGGGCCGAAGGGCTGTTCCTGTTTATGTTCATGTAATAGGAGCAGAATTAGGCCATTTGGCCCATTGAGTCTACTCTGCCATTTAATCATGGGTGATCCATCTTCTTCTCTCAAACCCATTCTCCTGCCTTCTCCCCATAACCTTTGACATCCTTATGGGCCTGTCCCACTTAGGCGATTTTTCAGCGGACTGCCGGCGACTGTCAAGTTGCGGGCAATCGCCTGAAAAAACGGCAACTGGAACGGGGACTGTCAGAGTGGAACACACACACACAAACACATCGCTTCCTTCACCAGCCCGTTATGCAGGCGGGGGACAGGGCAAGCGGGGGGAGCGGTGTCTAAAAAATTCACACGGTGCAAAGCCAAGGCAAAACAGACACACACCATGATGACCGGAAGGTTGGCGCTGTAAAAAGACGGCTAAAGCACAGTGTACGGTAAGTCCTTTAAAAGAGGGGGGGGGGAGAAGGAGTGGAGACAACTTTTAAGAAGCCAGAGATACGGTGTTCTGGCGGTGGTGGCCTGAGTCTGGGGTTCGGACTGGTGGGCGGCAGCTTCGACCACCCCGGGCCGCGGTGTTTGAGCCACGGGACTGATTTATAACATTGCCCGGGGGGTATCGCCTCAGTGCAGAGTGTGAAGAGGAGGGAAGAGACTGCAGACCTAAGACTTTTGCCTCCATCACAGTGAGGAGATGCTGGGTGGACTCACTGTGGTGGATGTTAATATGTGTTTATTGTTGTTTTTATTGTATTATATGTATGACTGCTGCAATTTCGTCCAGACTTCGGTCTGAATGACAATAAAGGCATATCTATCTATCTATCTATCTATCTATCTATACACTGCAGGCATTTAACATTACCGGTCGGTTATCCTTGGTTCTGAAAACTACTGCTTACCTTTTTTTCCCCAATGAGCCAATGAAATTCACTGGTCAGCACCGGCTACAACCTACGAGAACATCCGAGAACCTTCGACCTCCTGGCGCCCCACCTACGGCATGAGAATTCTTGCTACTCTCCATGGCGCCTTCATTCCAGTTGCCGCTAATTTTTCAACATGTTGAAAAATTCACGGCGACCATCATGAGGAGTTCCCAGAATGCGGGAACTCCTCATGACCATGAAGGCGACTACCTGGCAACCACCCACGAACATGTGGCGACCATGTGGTGACTGCATAGTCTCCTGCAGTCGCCTAAAAAGTCGCCTAAGTGGGACAGGCCCATTACTAATGAAGTGCCTGTCAATACCCAATGACTTGGCCTCCTCTACGATCTGTGGCAATGAATTCCACAGATTCACCACCCTCTGGCTAAAGAAATTCCCCTCATCTCCTTTCTAATGGTACGTCCTTTAATTCTGCGGCTGTGCCCTATGTTCGTAGACTCTCCCACTATTGGAAACATCATCCCCCACATCCACTCTATCCAGGCCTTTCATCCTCATCCCCCTCATCCTTCTAAACTCCAGCGAGTATAGGCCCAGATCCGTCAAACGCTCATCATACGTTAACCCAATCATCCGCGGCACCATTCTCGTAAACCTCCTCTGGACCCTCTCCTGTGTTGAGAGTGTTCTGAGATTACTTACATTCTTGTGCCCCAGGTACAAGACGAACATGTCTTTGGATTGCTGTCGTTTTCGTCTCCTGTTGTCACCCCTGACCTCTGGCCGTTTCAGGTACAGGAGGAGGGAATTGTAAGCCTTCAGGGAGTCCAGGTTATCGGGGAGTCGTACCTCTACCCCAGAGTCACCATGGAACTTCATCGCCACGTTTATCTACAATATGAGAGAGAAAAAATATTTCAGCAATAGGCTCGGTTACGGAAAGACCATTGTGTTTCCACAGGGACCTCTGAGCCCAGGACACCCAAAGCATGGGCCACCTCTCTTTGATCATCGTTACTGTTTGCATTACTTTCATTCATTAGTTCTGTATCTCCCTTAATCACCGTCTACAACCCTCTTTTCCCTTTCCCTGACTCTCAGTCTGAAGGGTCTCAACCCGAAATGTCACCCATTCCTTCTATCCAGAGACGCTGCCTAACCCGCTGAGTTACTCCAGAATTTTATGTCTATCTTTTGTAGAAGTTAGGATGTTATCTTACAGTTGTGCAAGATGTTGTGAGGACACATTTGGTGTATTGTGTTCGGTTTTGGTCACCCTATTACAGGAAGGATGTTGTTAGGCTGGGACGACGGGACAGCATAAAGGTGATAGGCACAAAGGCCTATTTCTTTGCGGTACAAGTCTCTGACTAGTTGTACCAGGCACTAGTGAGTCGGCACATGGAGTACTGTGTTCAGGTTTGGTCACCTAGTCATACCTGCCACAGAAAAGATGCGATTAAGCTGTGTGCAGAGAAAATTCACGAGTATGTTGCCAGGACCTGAGTTCCTGAGCTATAGAGAGGTTGGGCTAACTAAGACTTTATTACTTGGAGTCAGGGGGTTGAGGGGTGAACTTAAAGAGGTGCATAAAATCATGAGGGGATAGGGTGAATGCACAATGTATGTCTTTTATCCAGAGAAGGAGAATCAAGAACCAGAAGCCATAAATTTAATGATAGAGGGGAAAGATTTAATGGGAACCTGAGGGGTAAGTTTGTGGGTGCAAGGAACAAGCTGCCAGAGTAAGTAGTTAAGGGAGGTACAATAACAATCAAAAGACATGGACACGTCCATGGATAGGACAGGTTTAGAGTTTGTGTCTATTTTCCATGTTACCAGAGATTTATTACAATTGTATTTATCAGTAATTATAGAGATATTTCCAATAGATATCTGAGTCTAGGTATAGACAGAAGTTTCATTGACATTACTGAGTTAGTTTTCTAATGCTCACCTTGTTTGCAGCTTCTCTAGCCTGGTCAATAAGTTCCCGGATACGGTCGATATTTTTGGAGATATTGTTGACAGGTTGTATAAGGCTCAAATCCTTTAGTTTCTGGACCAACCCCGGCAGACTGTCGGTCAAATTTTTCACTGCAAGGGAGAAAAGATATTTAATGGTCAATATGTATCGAGGGAGGCCATTCTACCCATTGAATCCAGGCCGTCTCACGGAGCAACCCCATGGCCCCACACATTGAGAACCTGGAAGGAACAGTACAGCGCAGGAACAGGCCCTTCTGCCCACAATACTGTGTTGACCATGATGCCCAGTTAAACTAATCTCATCTGCCTGCATGTGATTCATGCACTATCCCATACACTTTCATGTGGCTATGGAAAAGACTCTTAAAAGCCAACATCACATCTGCCTACACTACTTCCTCCAGCAGTGCGTTCCAGGCCACCACCACTCTCTGTGTAAAAAACCTTGCCCCATGCATCTCCTTTAGTTTGTCCCTCTCACTTTATAGCCATGCCCTCTAGCTATGGACATTTCCATGCTGGGAAAAAGATTATGGCAGTCTACCCTAGCTATGCCTCTCATCATTTTATATATGAGGGCACCATTCTCTGAACATTTCTATCAACTCCTCCGGGAACTCCTCCAACTAAGGGATTAGTACTGGAAAGCCTTAGCTCAAGAAAACTATGCATCAGTGTCCAAAACTGGAAACTGGAAAGGGTGCAGAGAAGATTTACAAGAATGTTGCCAGGACTCGAGGGCCTCCTGTAGGGAGAGGTTGTGCAGGCGAGGACTGCATTATCATAACGTTTAAGAAATATTTAGACAAGTACATGGATAGGGAAGAGAGAAACTCAGTTTAGAGGGAAATGGACCAACGCAGGCCGGTGGGACTAGTGAAGATGGGGCATATTGGTCGGCATGGGCAAGTTGGACCGAAGGGCCTGTTTCCACACTGTATGACTCTATGCCTGTCAACAAGATGCAATACAAGGCCATTCAGTCCATTATGTCTGGGCTGGTTCTTTCAGAAAGTTCTCCTTTCTTTCACACAGTCATGCACGTCTTTCATCTTCAACAGTTTGTCATATTACACGGGAGAATAGGAGGTTATTTGGCCCATCAAGTCCATGCTGGGTCACAGTGTCATTTCATTAGCAATGAATAGAGTGGTCCTGACCTCCCATCTACCACATTCGAGATCTATGAACTATCTTTAATCGGACTTTACTGGACATTATCTTGCACTCAACATTATTCCTTTTATCCTGTATCTGTACATTGTGGACAGCTTGATTGTAATCATGTATAGTCTTTCCAGTGACTTGATAGCACGCAACAAAAAGCTTTTCACTTTACCTCGGTACACGTGACAATAATAAAATAAACTAAACACTTCTTTACCATCCCCTCCTTTCCTTCCCCGTCAGATAGAGACTAACATTGGCCTCTGAAAGGAACCGTTCGACTTACCTGACTCTTCCGCTTCGTTTAGCACGGTGTTAAACTCAGAGATGTTTGGAAAATTTTGCGTGGTCCTGTTCATGTTTCCGACATCGGCGATTATGGGCTGCAACTTGTCCATCACGCGAGTGGCAATGTCATTTGCTCCACTGGACGTGGCTTTCGCTTGGTCTAAAGTCTGGCCCACGTCATCTGTTCAAAGAAGCACGGTGGAATATATAGGTGAATAATGTCAGGCTGGAATAAATAGTGCCCCCCCCCCCCCATGTGTAGACGGAAGGATCTACTCAAAATGCATGAAGGATTAGAGGGTATTAGACTTTAGATACAACGGGGAAACAGGCCCTTTGACCCATTGAGTTAGCGCTGACCAGCGACACTAGCACTATCCTACACACTAAGGTCAATTTACAATTTTTACCGAAGCCAATTAACCTACAAGCCTGCACGTCTTAGGAGGAAACCGGAGCACCCGAAGAATATGTGACGTTTCGGGTTGTGACCCATCTGAAGAAGGATATCGTCACGAAACGTCACCTGTTCCCTTTCTCCAGGTACGCTGCCTGAACTGCTGAGTTACTCCAGCACTTTGTGTCTATCTTCAGTGTAAACCAGCAACTGCAGTTCCTTCCTAAGCATTCTGGAAAATCTTTTCTGCACCCTCCCCAAAGCCTCCCTTTAATGTGGAGAACAGAACTGCACACAATACTCCAAACACAGCCTCACTGGAGTCTTACAAAGATGCAACATGACTCTCTTACTTTGAAGAAGTAACCAGAGGAGATAGCTTGTGGGCGGCACAGTGACATAGCGGTAGAGTTGCTGCCTTACAGCACCGGAGACCTGGGTTCCATCCTGACTACAGGTGCTGTCTGTGCGTAGTTTGCATGTTCTCCCCGTGACCGCGTGGGTTTTCTAGGGGGTCACACTCCAAAGACGTGCAGGTTTGTAGGTGAATTGGCTTCTGTAAACAGTCCCTAGTGTGCAGGATAGTGCTAGTGTATGGGGTGATCACGGACCTGGTGGGCTGAAGGGCCTGTTTCTGCGCTTACCTCTAAAGTTAAAAAAAAGTTTTAAAAAAGAAGGGTCCTGACCCAAAGCGTAGTCTGTACATTTTATCCACAGACGCTGAGTTTATCCAGCACTTTGTTTTTTGTTCAGGTTTACAACATTTGCAGTTCCTTGTGTCTCCATTTCCTGACTCTTATAGAATGCTCTGGCCGATGGAGGCAAGCATACCACACCCCTCCTTTATCACTCTATCTACAATGTGTTGCCAGCATCAGGCAGGGGTTTTCCATGGTCCCAGTGCTGAGTGCCCTACCTCTGTTTATTTGGTTCAGCTTCTGCCTGAGACTTGTAAGATTTTTCAACATTTGATCTTTCTTCTCAGTCCCATCCAGGAGTCGTTTTTTCGCATCTTCAAGTGTCGGGATGACTTCTGAAAAAAAAGGCAAAAGAGGCATTCTCGTTACTGCATGCAAGTATTTGGGATTTCCAAAAACAAGTTTATAATTCAAAGAAAGACACAAAATGCTGGAGAAGCATCTTGGGAGGTCATGGTTAGGCAACATTTCAGGTGGGTGGGGGGGGGGGGGGGAGGGGAGAAAGCTGAAAGAGGGGTGGGTTTGGGACAAGATGACAGACACTGTGCTCAAACATTGTGCACTGGCTAGACCCCAGCTGGGTCACGGGTTCCAGGTCTGGTCACCGCACTGTAGGGAGGGATGGCACGCAGTGGCGCAACAGTAGAGTTGCTGCCTCACAGCGCCAGACACCCAGGTTCGATCCCGATTACGGGTGTGTGTGTCACGGAGTTTGCAGGTTTGCATGGGTTTTCTCCGGGTGCTCCGGTTTCCTCCCACACTCCAAGGACGTGCAGGTTTGTAGGTTAATTGGCTTCTGTAAACTGTCCTAGTGTATAAGATAGGACTAGTGTAAACGGGTGATTGCTGGTCGGCACAGACTCAGTGGGCTGAAGGGCCTGTTTCCACTCTGTGAATCTAAATTAAACTAGACAAGAAGGTCCCAGAGAGGGCGTGTGAGGATTTACTGAAACAGTAGCAGACATGAGCGATTCCAAGTCCAAGGTCAGAGTGAAGATCATAAGGAATAGTAGAATTAGGCCATTTGGCCCATCAAGTCTACTCCGCCATTCAATCAAGGCTGATCTCTCTCTCCTAACCCCATTCTCCTGCCTTCTCCCCGTAACCTCTGACACCTGTACTAATCAAGAATTTATCTATCTCTGCCTTAAAATTATCCACTGACTCAGCCTCTGCAGCCTTCTGCGGCAAATAATTCAGTTGAAGATGGTGGAGAAGAGGATTGAAGATGTTGGAGAAGATAGTTGGAATAAAGGAGGGGTGAGGAGGATAGGTTCACGGTGGTTGTCAACAGGAGATGGAGGCAAATGTTTCTCATTGATAGAGATCTCGAGGATCGGGGCTATGGATTGGGCCAAGGGAAAGTGAGGATAAACCTTTTTAATCGGGTGAGTCATCATGGAATTAGTACTGGAGAAGGAATTATTTGCAGAGGGCACAAAAGAATGGGACTGGTTTAAAAGTGATCTACTTTGATCTCTATGGGCCGAATTACATCTTTCAGTTCCTGCACTATACTGTTCTTTGTTCCAGTTCCATTTGCCTGCATTATGCCCATATCCCACAAAACCCTTCCAGCTATTTATTTCAGATCTTATTTTAGTTCCAGGATTAAAATATTTCCCTGTAATTTCATCAGTGTGAACTCCATAGAGCTCAATTTTTGTTAAATATCCTACCTGTGTTCAATGTCCTCTCAGCGTCTCTTGTCAAAGAAAGGACTCTGTCACTTTTGCTATTCACATCAGCTGCTTGTCCGGGCAAATCCTGCTTCACCACCGTCTGGAAATACAATGGGAAAGGTCAGTGATAAAGTCATACAGCACAAAAACAGGCCCTTCAGGCTAACCCGTTCATGCCGACCACATGCCCCATCTACACTGCTCCCATTTGCCAGCATTTGACCCATATCCCTCTAAACCTTTCCTGTCCACGTGCTTGTCCAAGTGTCTTTTAAATGCTGTTATAGTACCTGTCTCAACTACTTCCTCTGGCAGCTCAATTCACCACTCCCTGCTTCTTCACTCTATATACTAAAGAACTTCACTGGCTTCCCATCTGCCACCGGATCATCTACAAAATCCTGGTCCTCACCTACAAAGCCCTCAACCACTTGGCCCCCCCCTTATCTCACTGACCTCCTCTCCCCCTACCAACCCTCACGGTCCCTCAGATCCACATCAGCCGGTCTCCTCTCCATTCCGAAATCCAACCTCTGCACTTTTGGAAACAGAGCCTTCTCCAGGGCAGCTCCCAGGCTCTGGAACTCCCTCCCACAACTGATCCGAAATTCTGAGTCCCTCACCATCCTCCAGTCCCGCCTCAAGACCCATCTCTTCACCTCTGCATACCCTTAGTCCCATGTTCCCCTCCCCTTTGCATCTCTGTCTTACTGTTCTATTTTGTTTTGTTTTTGACTCTCAATGTAAAGCGACTTTGAGTCCTTGAAAAGCGCTATATAAATAAAATGTATTATTATTATTATTATTATTATTATTATTATTATTATATACTATTTTTATCTGCACTTTCTCTGAAACTATAACACTATAATGATGTAACACTGTATTCTGCACTCTGGTTTGTTTCTCTTTGAACTATCTGTTATACATGTGTATGGTTTGATTGTGAACCATCCTATCACCAACTAGAGGGCAGTCCTGACCTACCATCTACCTCATTGGACACCCACAGACTATCTTTAATCGGACTTTACTGGACTTTATCTTGCACCAAACATTATTCCATTTGAAGATCTGAAAAAAGGCTCCGACCTGAAACGTCACCCATCCTTTTTCTCCAGAGATGCTGCCTGACCTGCTGAGTCACTCCAGCACTTTGTGTCTATCTCCAGTGTAAACCAGCATCAACAGTTCCTTTCTACACATTATTCCCTTTATCCTGTATCTACATCATGGACGGTTTGATTGTAATCATGTATAGTCTTTCGCTGACTGGATGGCATGGAACAAAAAAGCTTTTCACTGTATTTTGGTACACACGACAATAATAAACTAAACTACTCATGTGTGGAATGAGTTGATTGGAAATTACACAAACAAAAGTTTTTCCCTGTATCTTGTGGCAATAATAAACCTATACCAATACTAAACCATCGTTCAGGTCCACAGCTGATCTTGCACTATAGTTCGATGCTTACCTGCAAAGCATCATCTGCTGCTGCCTCTGCTCTCTTTGCTGCTGCTTCTGCAGCATTGACTGCGTTGATTATGTTCTCATAGGCATCGGAGGCATTGATAACGCGCTGGAGGAGGGAGTCCTGGTTCACTTCTTCAATGGCTCTGTGACAATGCAAACAATCAACAACCAAACTTAGATCACCCGAGATCTTCACCACATCTTTCCCCTCAGTGTAACCCAATCAACCCCATTTCAACGATTCAATGATACTTTATTGTCACATGTACCTAGGTACAGTGAAATGCTTTTGTTGTGCATGAAACCTTGTTGTGCATGAAACATTCATCTCCTCCCGCCTAGATTACTGCAACTCCCTTTACACTGGCATCAGCCAATCTTCCCTGTCCCGCCTGCAACTGGTCCAAAACGCCGCAGCGAGACTCCTGACGGGCACCCGAAAAAGGGACCACATCACCCCGATCCTGGCCTCTCTCCACTGGCACCCTGTGCGGTTCCATATAAACTTCAAGATCCTCCTCCATGTCTACAAAGCCCTCAATGGGCTTGCCCCCACCTACATAAAAAGTCTTCTCACCCACCACTCCACCTCCAGGCCCCTCAGATCGGCCGACTTGGGGTTGCTGAATATCCCACGGTCTAGGCATAAGCTCAGGGGCGACCGCGCCTTTGCGGTTGCAGCCCCTAGACTGTGGAACAGCATCCCCCTTCCCATCAGAACTGCCCCCTCCATCGACTCTTTTAAGTCAAGACTAAAAACTTATCTATACTCCCAAGCCTTTCCTGACGTCCTCTGAGTGAGGGCTACATGTATATATGTATGTAGTTTGTTTTGTTTGTGCTATTCTTATAACAAATGTAAAGCACTTTGGCCAACGAGAGTTGTTTTTTAAATGTGCTATATAAATAAATGTGACTTGACTAAATGCGACTTGCATACAATACTTGTTTTTCATTAATGAACAGCAGTAGAGCTGCTGCCTTACAGCGCCAGAGACCAGGGTTTGATCCTGACTATGGGTGCTTGTCTGTACGGAGTTTGTACGTTCTCCCTGCGACCTGCGTGGGTTTTCCCCAGGAGCTCCGGTTTCCTCCCTCACTCCAAAGACTTACAGGTTTGTAGGTTAATTGGCTTGCTAAAATTGTAAATTGTCCCTAGTGTGTGTAGGATAGCGTTAGTGTGTGGGGATGGCTGGTTGGTGCGAATTCAGTGGGCTGAAGGGCCTGTTTCCGCGCTGTATCTCTAAACTAAACTAAACCCGATAAAATCATACAGCAGACCTCACCTAGACGTGTCTGGCACTGACATTGTTATAGAAGTTCACCAATCCAAATTTAAAATCCAGGACACAGTGAGTGGTAGGTCCTGTGGAGTGTTGTGGAGCAGAGGGATCTAGGAGTACAGCTACATAGTTCCCTGAAAGTGGCGTCATAGGTAGATAAGGTGTTGAAGAAGGCTTTTGGCACATTAGCCTTCATCGGTCAGGGAACTGAGTGTAGAAGTTGGGACATTGTGTTACAGTTGTACAAGATGTGGGTGAGGCTGCACTTATAACCATATAACCATATAACAATTACAGCACGGAAACAGGCCATCTCGGCCCTTCTATTCTGTGCCGAACACTTACTCTCACCTAGTCCCATCTACCTGCACTCAGACCATAACCCTCCATTCCTTTCCCGTCCATATACCTGTCCAATTTATTTTTAAATGATAAAATCAAACCTGCCTCCACCACTTCCACTGGAAGCTCATTCCACACAGCTACCACTCTCCGAGTAAAGAAGTTCCCCCTCATGTTACCCCTAAACTTTTGTCCCTTAATTCTCAAATCATGTCCTCTTGTTTGAATCTTCCCTACTCTCAATGGAGAAAGCTTATCCACGTCAACTCTGTCTATCCCTCTCATAATTTTAAAGACCTCTATCAAGTCCCCCCTTAACCTTCTGCACTCCAAAGAATAAAGACCTAACTTGTTCAACCTTTCTCTGTAACTTAGTTGCTGAAACCCAGGCAACATTCTAGTAAATCTCCTCTGTACTCTCTCTATTTTGTTGACATCGTTCCTATAATTTGGCGACCAAAATTGTACACCATGACAATTTTGTTCAGTTTTGTTCACCGTGTTAAAGGAAAGAACATTAAACTGGAAAGAGCACACAGAGAAGATTTATGAGGATGTTGCCAGGACTTGAGGGCCTGAGCTAAAGGGAGAGGTTGGGCAGGCTGGGACTTTATTCCTCGGAGCGCAGGAGGCTGAGGGGTGATCTTATGGAGGTGTATAAAATCATGAGGGGGTTTACAGAGTGAATGCACCAAGTCTTTTTTTACAGGAGAGGGGAATCAAGAACCAGAGGATATAGGTTTAAGGTGAGAGGGGAAAGATTTAAGTGGAACCCGAGGGGCAACATTTTATAGCGGAAAGTGCTGGATATATGGAATGAGCAGACAGAGAAAGTAGTTGAGGCAGATACTTTAACAACATATGGGCAACTACATGGACAGGAAAGGCTTAGAATGATATGGGCCAAATGTGGGCAGATGGGACAAGATTTACATTGAACCTGCCATCATCGTACTTGTACATATGATACTAAACTCAACCTTGAGCTGTAACCCCTCTCTACCGCCCTGTTCCCACAGTCAGGTTAGCATTGACAGGCATGATGGCCAGCATATATGGGGTGGACTGAAGGGCCTGTTCCCATCCTGACGGGCCTCTGGGTGCCTTTGATCGCTCTCACCTCTGGAGCTGCTTGGAGAGCTGATGCAGACTGTTGGCGTGCTCCTCTGCACGTGATACAATAGGCTCCTTGCTGGCTGCCTCCGCGAGACGCCTCATCTTCTCGTTGAGCAAAGTCAAGGCTCCGTCCAACTCCGCACCCTGCTTCTCGTAATCCTGGGTAAGGTAAACACGGTAAGAGGCAAAAACTCCTAACGGGCAACAATCAGTCAGACAACAGAGATCGACAATCTAATTGAATCACCAACTCAGCGTCAATGGTGTGGAAGCAGAAATGGTTGAGAGCTTCAATGGTTCAAGGGTTCTTTATTTGTCACACATGCAACTGCACAGTGAAAATATTTTTGCATATTTACACATGCAGGCGCTGCCTTAGGTACAGACGCGTGAAAACGCACACCTCCAGATTTAGGGACAGTTTCTTCCCAGCTGTTATCAGGTAACTGAACGATCCGGCCTCAACTAAAGAGCAGTCCTGAACTACTATCTACGTCATTGGAGACCCTTGGACTATCTTTGATCGGACTTTACTGGCTTTATTTTGCACTAAACATTATTCACGTTATTCCCTTTATCATGTATCTGTACACTGTGAATGGCTCGACTGTAATCATGCATTATCTTTCGGCTGACTGGTTAGCACGCAACTAAAGCTTTTCACTGCATTAAACTAGACTAAACTGAACCATGTTTTAACTCCATTTTCACGTCAAAGGTCCGGTCAGCCTGCACGTTCGGTCCACTGGAGCAGTTCACCAAGTTCCTTGGCGTTAATATTATCAATGATCTGTCATTGATCAACCAGACTGAAGTGACAGCCGAGAAGGCACACCAATACCTCTCCTTCTTTAGGAAATTTGACATGTCTCCCATGACTCTACAGGTGCACCATAGAAAGCACACTGTCGGGTTGCATCACAGCTTGGTTTGGGAACAGCTCTGCCCAAGACTTGGTTTGGGAACAGCCCTGCCCAAGAGTTGTGGATGAAGCCCAGTCCATCACACAGACCAGACTCCCCACCATCGACTCCATCTATGCTACCTCGGGAAAGCAGGCAACATAATTTAAAAAACAGATAATGTCATCAAAGACCCACACCACCCTGGCCACGCTCTCATCATGCTGTTAACATTAAGAAGACGGTGCAGGAGCCTGAAAACCAAGGCCTCCAGGTTCAAGAATAGCTTCTTCCTGGCAACCATCATGTACACTGCACGATACTAACCTCAGCCCTACCTCAGCAATTTTTTGGTTGCACTATGTACTTCGGCTTTGCACTATGATGCTCTGGTTAGCGAGTATAACTGATTATTCATTTATAACATTGTTGTTTATTGTCCATTTATCTGTGTATCATTGCACTAATTGGCCTGTAAAGCTGCAGCAAGTGAGAATTTCATTGTTCTGTTGCCAGTAATGTGACAACTAAACACGGGAGCTCTGTTCGTTGGTCACAAGGTTACGTGCTGATCCCTACTCACCTGCTGGCTGTCATCCAGCATACGGAGCATGTCTCTGAGCTTGCCGAGAGTGTCATCTGCCATCCCAATCAAGTTTGAGGTTTCCAGTTTTTTATCTTCCAATTCATTGTGTTTTTCCTGTGGAGAAACATGATGTGTGACTTGCGGCATCGCGTTAGATACAGCACAGAATTAGGCCCTTCGGCCCACCGAGTCCGCGCCGACCAGCGATCCCTGCGCACCAGCACTATCCTACACGTACTAGGGACAATTTACAATTATACCAATTGCATACCAATTGGCCTACAAACCTGTATGTCTTTGGAGTGTGGGAGGAAACCGGAGATCCCAGAGAAAATCCATGAAGGTCACGGGGAGAACGTACAAACTCCGTACAAACAGCACTTGCGGTCAGGATCGAACCTGAGTCTCTGGTGCTTCTTCTTCTTCTTTTCGTGTCTTTGAAGCTGGTTGGCTATATGACAGTTTCCCATTCCTTTACACAGTCCTTTGCGTTTTTATTGAACACTGCAAGATCCTTTGAGCTACACTGGTTGGGTAGTAGGGGGCAGACAAGGCAGTGCTGCATTGTGTGGTCCTCTTCTCCACATTCACAGGTGGTTTGGCCAGTTTCATAGCCCCATCTGGCCATGGCATCTTTTGATCGCCCTGTTCCTGTTCTCAGGCGGTTGAGCGTCTTCCACTGGACCCATGGTGCTTCTGAGCCCGGAGGGAGGGCTTCAGAAGGAGGGATACCCATGTCAGTAGGAGGGGGGTCGTCCTCAAGCCTTTTTGTCCATAGTTGGAGTCTGGTTTCTTCCCGTGATGCTATTAGGGGCTGGACATGGCTGAGAAAGCTTCTCCTGGACTTCAGCCGTTGGGCCGGGGGTACACGTCCGTAGAGGAGGAGGCGTTCATCATTGGTAGCCTTGGTCATCTCTACTCTGCCGCTGCATCACCGTGCCGCCCATGCATCCATATCAACATCTCAAAAATTCAGTTACAATGGTACATGGATAGGGAAGGTTTAGAGGGGGACACAAGAAACTGCAGATGCTGGAACCTTGAGCAAAACAAAGAGTGCTGGAGGAACTCAGCGGATCAGGCAGCATCTGTGACAGGTGACGTTTCGCGTCGGGGCCCTTCTTCAGATTAATTTCATTCCTCATCAGTCTGAAGGTCCCAACCCGAAATGTGCTCTGTCCATTTCCCTCCACAGATGCCGCATGACCTGCTGAATTCCCTTTGTACTGTATCTGTACACTGTGGACGGCTCGATTGTAATCATGTGTAGTCTTTTCGCTGACTGGATAGCACGCAACAAAATGCTTTTCACTGTACAATAATGAAATGAACCATCCATAGATGCTGCCTGACCCGCTGAGTTCCTCCAGAACTTTGTTAATACCAAACAAAACACAAACTAAAGGCTGATGGTACCAGTTCCCTGCCAACAGATGTCGCTGGTGTGTGTTAAATAGATCAGCTTCACCTTGGCTGAAACCAGATCTCTTCACAAAGTGCAGATATTCCATGGAATGCCAATCAGACATAGATAGTGTAGACGGGCAGAATCCTTATTCAGAGGGTGGAAATGTCAAAGACTAGAGGGCATAGCCTTAAGATGAGAGGGAGAATGTTTAAAGGAGATGTGCGGGACATGTCATTTACACAGAGGGTGGTGGGTGCCTGGAACGCGCTGCCAGGGGTGGTGGTGGAGGCCGATATGATAGTGGTGTTTAAGAGACTTTTAGATACACACATTGATATGCAGGGAATGGAAGGATATGGATCACGTGCACGCAGAGCAGATTAGTTTATCTTGGCATCACGTTCAGCACGGATATTGTGGGCCGAAGGGCCTGTTCCTTTGCTGTACGTTCAAAGTGGGTTGGTGTTACAAGGCAGACAGTCTGAAGCAGTCCCTGAGGGCTACCACATGGCCTGACCTTCATGTAAAATTGATCAGAATACAATCTTACAGAAAAGAAACAACAAATAATATAATTTTCATACAAAATTAGTCACCTTAATGGCTTGCAGTGCGATGGAGTTAATTTTGTTGATGTCTTCAGCCTTCCTGGTTAACTTTGCTGCTTCAGTCATTGCTTCTTGAAGATCCATCAGTTTGGCCAGATATGAGCTCAATGCATCCTTTATATCTGTAGCAAGTATCTTGTTCTCATTGATATTTTTTAGAATATTCTTAATCCGATCAAGCACTGTAAGATGATAAACATCTAGTCATAGAGTGATACAGTATGAAAACAGGCCCTCAGCTCAACTTACCCACACCAACCAAAATGCCCCATCTACACCAGTCCCACCTGTCTGTGTTTGGTCTACATCCCTCTAAACCTGTCCTGTCCTGTCACATTGTGCCTCAATGTGCCTAAACCCGTCTCAACCACCTCTTCCAGCAGCTCGTTCCATACACCCACCGCCCTTTGTGTAAATGTTACCTCTCAGGTTCCTATTAAATCTATCTTGCCCCCTCACCTTAAACCTATGTCCTCTGGTTCTCGATTCCCCTACTTTGGGTAAAAGACCCTGTGCGTTTGCCTGACAAATAACAATGATTACATTTGCTTCAAATAAAAGTTATTCACAAAGATTTAAATCATCATATTCAAATGCCAATAAAATAACATGTTAAATTCAAATCGTCAAATCTCTCACCAACCTCTCAGAGATCTCCATCTCAAATTTTCATAACCCAATCAATTTTCTGTTCAATTTCCCCTCAGATTCATCTTCTCTTTAACAAATCGCCATTGTAGTGTCTTATCAAATGTCTATATAAAGTGTTTATCGATTTCCATATTCTGTGCATTTACTCTATTTAATCTTTTCATGATTTTGCACACAAGGAACTTAGGTAATAAGGTGGCAGATAATATGTTGGTAAAACAAGCATGCAGAATAGATGGATATTATATACGATGCTCAAAACCCAGCAAGAAGCTGTAAGAAGGATTTTATCGGGATGCATCAGAGCTTGGTTTGGGAACAGCTCTGCCCAAAACCACAAGACACTGCAGAGAGTTGTGGATGTAGCCCAGTCCATCACACAGACCAGACTCCCCACCATCGACTCCATCTATACTTCACTCTGTCTCGGGAAAGCAGCCAACATAATCAAGGATCAACCACTCACACCCCAGTCATTCCCTCTTCTCCCCTCTTCCGTCGGGCAGAAGATACAAAAGCTTGAATGCACTCACCACCCTATTCAGGAACTGCTTCTTCTCTGGTGTCATTAAACTGTTAAACTGTTCTCCCATAAGCTAGGTTGTAGTCCTGATCTACCAGCCTACCACATTGCAGACCTTGCCCTTTTTTATTGCACTTTCTCTGTAACTGTAATGCCGTAGAAGTGCAACATTATATTCTGTACTCTGGCTTTTTAGATTTAGGTTTATTATTGTCACATGTATTGAGGTACTATGAAAATCAAGGGAAAAAAGTCCCAGCCATTTCATCCAAGTAGCAGCCATCCGGGTTGCTAAACACTTTCATTCTCCTTCCCATTCCCACACAGACCTTTCTGGCTCAGGTCTCCTCCATTGTCAGAGTGAGGCTAAACACAAGTTGGAGGAACAGCATCTCATATTTTGCTTGGGCAGTTTACAACCCGGTGGTATGAATTTTGATTTCTCTAACTTCACGTAGCCCCTGCATTCCCTCTCTATCCCTCCCCCATCCAAGTCACACTAGCTTCTCGTTTTCACCTAACAAACAGCTAACGATGGCCTGTTTCCTTTAGCATCGTTATTTTGCATATCTTTCTCTCATTGTTCTATATCTCTCATTTCCCTTATCCCTAACTAGTCTGAAGAAGGGTCTCGACCCGAAATGTCACCCATTCCTTCTCTCCAGAGATGCTGCCTGTCCTGCTGAGTTACTCCAGCTTTTTGTGTCAATCTCCAGCCATTTCAACCTTACCCTACAACTCAAGCCCGCAAGCCCAGTTAACATTCTGGCGACTCTCTCCTGCACCCTTTCCATCTTCGTCTCACATCACTTTGAACCATCCTACCAACAACTAGAGAATGGTCCTGAGCTATCATCAACCTCATTGGAGACCTTCGGACTATCTTTAATCGGACATTACTGGACATTATCTTGCACTAAACGTTATTCCCTTTATCATTTATCTGTACAGTGTGGATGGCTTAATTGTAATCATGTATTGTCTTTCTGCTGACTGATAGCATGCAGCAAAATGCTTTTTTTTGTACCTCGGTACGCATGACAACAAACTAAACTGAACCCAACTCAGCCTTCAGTCCAGCAGCAGCTCTGAAGGAAGGTGCCGCATCAACACTCCCATTCTTTTGCGGGAAAGCAGAAGTTACAGGGCTTACATAGCTCAGATTCAGTCTTTTCCCGATCTGCCACCCTCTTCTCCTCGTCGAAGTTGAGGCCCCTCATCTCGTTGAGCATTCGTTCTACCTCGGTCAAGTTCTGCACAGTGCCTCCGGACCCAATGGCCTTCAGCTTCTTGATGAGATCTGAAAGGAGAAACAAAACCACACTGCAGGAGCAAAGCCTTTCCGTTCTGCCTTTGCAACAAAGTTTGCTTACAACACTTAGAAGGGTTATGGGCCAAGCGCAGGCAGGTGGGACTAGTGTCGATGGGGCTTGTTGGTCGGCGTGGTCAAGCTGGGCCGAAGGGTCTTTTCTATACTCCATGACTATGATTTGGTGAAACCATATTTGGTTGGAGTGGTGAAGGAGGCAAATATTGCTTGACTTCATTGGTCAGGGCATAGAAGATAAAAGTTTAATTTAGTTTAGAAATAAAGATTGGAAACAGGCCCTTTGCCCCACCGAGTCTGCGCGGACCAATGATCACCCGTACACTAGCTCTGGGGCAATTTACAGAAGCCAATTAACCTACAAATCTACACGTCTTTAGCGCTGTAAGGTAGCAACTCTACCACTGTGCCACTGTGCCGTTCTTTAGATGGGATGTTATGTCGTAACTTCACAAAACACTGGTTTGTATGTGGAGTATATTATAAATGAAGTGTGTGTGTGTGTGTGCATCTGTTGTGCTGCTGCCAGTACGAATTTCACTGTTCCGTTTCAGCACATACGACAGTAAAACATTCTTGACCCTTGCCCCCTTACCTGAGATGTTCGATGCCACATCTTCTACGTTTGTCAGCAGGTCACGTGCCCGTTGCGTGGTCACATCCACTGACGTCAGCAGCTGCTGCGTGCTCCGCGAATTCTTTTCCGCCTTAACATGAAACATTATCCGGTGTTAGAACAAGGCTTGCAATAAAACTCCAGTCTGCAGAGTCCAGTCCCACATCCATGCACAGCCCCTAACATACGCTCCAAGCAATGCAGCCTTAATTTGCGGGGATCACTGGTTAGTGCGGACTCAGTGGGGCGAAGAGCCTGCTTCCGTGCTGTTTCTCTAAACTCTTTACACTAAACTAAACATTGGATTCCCAGCTTGTTGGAAAGGGTGCAGAAGAGATTCACCAGGATGTTACCTGGGCTTGCAGGCTTGAGTTATAGGGAGAGGTTGGATAGGCTGGGACTTCTTTAAGCAAAGGAGGCTGTGGGGTGACCTTATTGAGGGGTACAAGATCATGAGGGGTGTGGATAAAGTGAACGCTCACAGTCTTTTTCCGGGAGGTCAGGGATTATGGGGAGAAGGCAGGAGAATGGGGTTTAGAAGGAAAGATAGATCAGCCATGATTGAATGGCGGAGTAAACATGATGGTCGAATAGCCTAATTCTGCTCCTAGAACTTACGAACTTATGAGAGGATTTGAAAACTATAGGGCATAGGTTTAAGGTGTGAGGGGAAGGATTTAAGAGGGACCTCAGGGACAACCTTTTCACTCAGATGGTAGTCCGTATCTGGATCGAGCTGCCAGAGGAAGCTATAAAAGCGTGTACAATTACGAGTTGGCATCATGTTTGGCACGGACATTGTGGGCCAAAGGGACTGTTCCTGTGCTATACAGTGCTATGTCCCATTACAATTTCTCTCAGGTGGGACAGTGTTTTTCCAAATGTTTCCCCACCTTTCCCTTATCTCCATCACTATCTTACACCCTTGTAAAGACACGTTGTATATTTCAAAATGGGAGAAGGTGCTTGCCTTTTCTTCGAGAGCGTTGATATCTTGAATGAGATTCAGGTTGTCATTTTCCAAATTGTCAGTCTGTTTCACCTGAGTGTTGACGATGGATCGGTACGCATCCAGATCCGACTGAAACACACAAACAACTCACTTCAGCTACACTGAGACAACTCCATTTGTTACTTAAGATACATTTTTGCCAAACTTTATATGCTATAAATCATTTCAGTCCACGAGAAAATACATTCTAAAATCATACATTTTAGGTGGATGACTTTCAAATTTGCTCTCATTCTCTCTCACACACATTCTCTCTCCCATACACACTCCCACACATTCTCTCTAACACACACACATTCTCTCACACACATTCACACATACACTCTCGCATAACTCTCTCATGTACTCTCCCACGCTTTCACATAAATACACTCACACACACACTCTCACATATACTCTCCCATATAGTTTCTCGCACATTCTCACATACACTCTCTCTCACACACACACACACATTCTCACACACTCTCTCACACACTTATTTTATCTCACAAATGCACCTCTCTCACAGACACACACACACAATCACACACTTTTTCCTCTCCCACATACACACCACATCAACCTGGCCAAGAAATCACAAATGGTTTGGTTATTAATTGGGTATTTTTAAGCACTAAACTAACATTTTGTTTAAGACGAAAAATACACAAGGTTTTACAATAACGGCAACGTTGAAACTTTGAGGGAGGTTGCTATGTGAAGTTCTGAGGCAGGTGTGATGCAGCACGTACACACGGTTCCAAAAGGTGAGCTGTGGGATGATCCGGATTTAGGCCATGGCTGAAGGCCCAACAGCAGCCTGGAGCACGACTGGATTGGGCGCCACTCCATGAACTAGACTTTGGAAATGTGGACTACTACTGTATACTTGTTACAGGGATGTAATGCTGAGGCTTTATAAAGTACTGCATTTGGAGTATTGTGAACAGTTTCGGCCTCATATCTGAGGAAGCAAGTGCTGGCATTTGAGATGGTCCAGATATATTTTGTGCGTTTGACAGCACTGGGCCTGTATTCGCTGGAGTTTAAAAGGATGAGGGGGAACTTCATTAAAACTTACCAATAGTGAAAAGCCTGGATAGAGTGGATGTGGAGAGGATGTTTCCACTACTGGGAGAATCTAGGACCTGAGGCCATAGCCTCAGAATAAAAGAATATACCCTTAGAAAGATGAGCAGGAATTTCTTGTCAGAGGGTAGTATATCTGTGGAATTCATTGCCACAGACGGCTGTGGAGGTCAAGTCAATGGATATGTTTAAGGCAGAGATAGATCGATTCTGAATAGTATGGGTGTCAAGGGTTATGGGGAGAAGGCAGGAGAATGGGGTTAAGAGGGAAAGATCGATTTGCCATGAATGAACGGCGGAGTCGACGATGGGCTGAATCGTTTAATTCTGCTCCGATAACTCATGAACTTATGAACTTTGGTAATCAGGGATTGTGCTTGGGTATGGCAATACTCTAATGAACTGTATGCAAGAAAAAGAGTTTCACTGTGCGTTTGCACATGTGACAATAAAGCGCTGTTGACCGTTGACCACTGTGACTACCTCGGTCCGTTTGATGGCCTTGTCCAAGTTGTCCATTTGGAGTCGTGCACCAGCACTGATGTTTGCATTCTGAAGTTGCAGTTTGATTTTCTGGATGTCAGAATCCATCTTGCTCAGGTCAAGCAGCAATGTTTCTACACAGCTGTCGCAGACTGGGACACAAGAACAGGTTAGCACGGCAGTGCTCCACTGGCACAGAAACCAAACACTGGCAGACATAGCCATACATCTCTCACATGATCAGACTTGTCCCAACCTCGGGCATCCCTTCTTGTAAAGTCCAGGTTCAGGAGCAGCTTCTGCCCAACACCCATCAGGCTCGTGAACACCACAAACTCCAACTAAACTCCGAACTACACTTTAGACTTTAGAGATACAGCGTGGAAGTAGGCCCTTCAGCCCACGCTGACCAGCGATCACCCTGTACACCAGCACTAGCCTACACACTAGGGACAATTTACAATTTTACCAAAGACAATTAACCTACATATCTGTACATCTTTGGAGTGGGGGAGGAAACCGGAGCACCCAGCGAAAACCCATGCGGTCATAGCGAGAACATACAGACCGTTCATTCGCCTTATAACAGAGAGGAAGAAGCTGTTCCTGAGTCTGGTGGTGCGCGCTTTCAAGCTTGAAGATTGAGAGCAATTCACGGTTTGGGCAAACAAACCCGTGGCCAACATTGACAACTCCACACAGACAGAACCTGAGGTCAGAATCGAACCTGAGTCTCTGGCGGTGTGAGGCAGTGGCTACTGTGTCCGAACCCCAGGGACTCAACCTTCCCCACCCAACCCTCCCAGAGCCAGGACAGAGGCGAGGGGGCTGTTTTACTCACTGTCGCACTTTCCATCAGAGCTGGTGTCTTTGTGTTCCTCTTTATTACACTCTGTGAAGGAACAAAACATATTAATGAGGGGTCATGTCGAGGACCTCAGGATAAATGCAATGAGTGTGGGGATTCTAAAGAGAAAGACCTGAAATAGGAATTTACTTGTTCCAGTTTAAAACATTCTATAGAATCAGAAAGAGAGATACAGTGCAGAAAGAGGTCCTTCAGCCCATTGAGTCCCTGCTAACCATCAACTCAGGAAAGCAGCCAACATAATCAAGGACCATGCACACCCCCCCTTCTCCCCTCTCAAGCATTTCCTCTTCTCCCCTCTCAAACAAAATCAATTTCAAAAAGTACATTTACCCTGAGGACCTGAGGGGTAGCTTTTTCACACAGAGGGTGGTGGGTATTTGGAACGAGCTGCCGGAGGAGGTAGTTGAGGCAGGTATTATTACAACATTTAAAATACATTTGGACAGGCATATGGATAAGAAAGGTTTTGCGGGATATAGACCAAACACAGCAGGTGAGACTGTGGTATATGGAGCATGCTGTATTACTTTATGACTAAGCCATTAGGCAAAAGATTCAGAAGCTTGAAAGCGTGTACTACTAGATTCAGGAACAGCTGTTATCAGAATACTGAATGGTCCTCTCAAAAGCAAAGAATAAATTCCCAATCTTACAACCAGCCTTGTTGTGGCCCTTGCACTTTTTCCCCCCAGCACTTTCTCTGTAACTGTAACACGACATTCTGCATTGTGTTTATTTTTCCTTTTGCACTACCTGATGTTTCATGTGCAGCATGATCTCACTGCAAAATAAAGTTTATCACTGTATCTCAGTAAACATGACCAATACCAATACCACGGATGCAATGCTGAGGCTTTATAAGGCACTGGTCAGACCACATTTAGCGTATTGTGAGCAGTTTTAGACCCCATATCTGAAGAAGGATGTGCTGGCGGTGGAAAGTATCCAGAGTATCCAGAGGAGGTTTACAAGAATGACCCCAGGAAAGATTGAGTTAACATATGATGAGCGTTTGATGGCACTGGACCTGTACTCTTACCGAATAGTGAAACTTACCGAATAGTGAAAGGTCTGGATAGAGTGGATGTGGAAAGGATGTTTCCACTCGTGGGAGAGTCTAGGACAAGAGGGCACAGCCTCAGAGTAAAAGGATGTAGCTTTAGAAAGGAGATGAGGAGGAATTTCTTTAGGCAGAGGGTGATTAATCTGTGGAATTCATTACCACAGAAGGCTGTGGAGGCTAAGTCAATGCTTATTTTAATGTGGAGATTGACAGGTTTCTTGATTAGGAAAGGTGTCAGGGGTTATGGGGAGAAGGCAGGAGAATGGGGTTGAGAGGGAAAGATAGATCAGCCATGATGGAATGGCAGAGTGGACTTGATGGGCCGAATGGCCTAATTCTGCTTCTATAATTTCTTTGTTCTGTGAGGTGATACCTGGGCAGCTGTTACATTGTCCTGTCAAGTGATCACAGCTGGTCGTCTCCGAATTGCCGCACTGACATCTCCGGCATTGATTCCCGATCTCCAGTGGGTTCCCAAAATATCCTGCAGCACACCTGTGGGATTCAATCAGAGTAACGTCAATGCAACTTTACTTTAATTTAAGAGACAGACACAAAGGGCTGGACAACACAGCGGGTCAGGCAGCATCTCTGGGGAGAAAGCTTACAGCAGGTGGCGTTTCAGGTCGGGTCCCTCTCCAGAGATGCTGCCTGACCGGCTGAGTTACTCCAGCATCTTTGGTCTAAACCTTCATCTGCCGTTCTTTGTTTTTACTTTAGTTTACTTTAAAGATACAGCACGGAAACAGGCCCTTCGGCCCAACGAGCCCATGCCGACCAGCGATTGCCCCGTACACTATAACTATCCTACACAACACCAGGGACAATTTACAATTTTTACCAAAGTCAATTAACCGACAAACCAGTGCATCTTTGGAATGTGGAAGGAAACCAGTGAATGTACGAACTCCGTACGGACAGCATCCATAGTCAGGATCGAACCCGGGTCTCTGGCGCTGTGCGGCAGCAACTTCCCTGCTGCACCACTGTGTCATCTGAGTGCAACATACTCCTCTATCCCATAATAACATATAAAGATAGAGAACTTAGTGACATAGTTAACTTGGCATCATGTTCGGCATGGACATTGTGGGTCGAAGGGCCTGTTCCTGTGCTGTACTGTTCTATGATCCTGTGCCTTTTCTATTTTCTCGCCCGATTCCAGGGGACTGATACACAAGAGGAGTTGTGTAAGGTTTAACTGGGATAGCTCGCAAGCCAAGCTTTTCACTGTATGACGGTACACACGACAGTAATGAACCAATAATACCATTGCTTTACAAAGCTTGGCATTGTGATTAATGATGAAAGACTAACCTCTGGCATTTTGTCCCGTTATAGCCTGGTTTACATGAGCACTGCATGACACCATTAACCTCATCACACCGTGTGGCAAAGCTGTGAAGGGAAGCAAGTTACAGATGATCAATGAATCAGGATGATATCGGGGAACAGCACCTCACTGCAACCCAACAGTATGAAGACTGGATTCTGCAATTTTAAGTCATGACCCCCCTCATGCCTTCCCTCTTTCCCTGCCCCGCACCATCACCAGTTCACACACATTTCTCCCACCATCTCCCATCCATCCCGAAAGGCCTGTTTCCATACTGTATCTTCCAATCAAAACCCCTCACCCTCCTCTGTATGCTCCTCTCCTATCATGTCCCCCAATTTCCTTTTATTCCCTTTCTTTCCCCTCCCGCGTGCTCACTTCCACCCATTTCCTTGCCTCCAACTTTACATGACCTCCTTATCTGACACCATTTTGTCTCCCTTTCACCTCTGTGACTTACTCCAGCCATCTGCCAATTAACCCCCCCCCCCAACCTGTGTCTATCAATCATTTGCCAGACTAAGTTCTCCCCCCGCCTCTCTTTGCCAGCTTTCTCCTCCCTGAAGAAGGGTCCCGACCCAAAACGTTATCTGCCCATTTCCCTGCACAGATGCTGACCCACTGAGTTCCTCCAGCACTCGGTGTTTGCTCACAGAGCTGTGACTCCATGTTTAGTTGTGTGGTGCTTACTTGTTGGGGGGCGGTGTGTGTGGACAAGCACAGGGTCTGCAGGCACTCTGGGTGGCTTTGCCAAAGAAACCGGGCTGACACCGTTCACAGCGATCCCCCTCTGTGTTATGTTGACAGCTCTGTTAAAGAAGACAACAGTTAAGAGTCACAGAGTAATACAGCAGGCCCTTTGCCCCTACTTGGCCACGCCGACCAAGATGCCCCATCGACACTAGTCCCACCTGGCTGCATTTGGCCAAGTGTCTTTTAAATGTTGTTATTGTACCCGCCTCAACTGCCTCCTCTGCCAGCTTGTTTCACCCTCCGCATGAACAAGTACCCCCACAAGTTCCTATTAAATCATTCCCTTCTCACTATAACAAACGTTTGATCCACTTAAAATAAATAAAAACTGAGAATAACACAAGTGCTAGAGGAACTCATCGGGTCAGTTTGAAGAAGGGTCCCAACCTGTCCTTTCCATCCACAGATGCTGCCTGACCCGCTGAGTTTCCCAGCATTTAGTGTCTGCTTAAGTTTCAGCAATGGGCAGAGAAGTGGTAGATGGAGGACCATTCAGTCGTGTGATTACAGCGGGGAAGAAACTGTTCCTGAATCTGGTCGTACGTGTTTTGAAGCCTTTGCATCTCCTGCCTGACGGGAGAGGGGAGAAGAGGGAATGAGTGGTCCTTGATTATGTTGGCTGCTTTCCTGAGGCAGAATGAAGTGTAACATGGTTTGGGAACAGCTCCGTCCAAGGCCGCAAGAAATCCCAGAGTTGTAGGCGCAGCCCAGACCATCATGCAAACCAATCTCCTTCCATTGACTCCATCTACACTTCACGCTGCCTCGGCAAAGCCACCAGCATAATCAAGGACAAATCTCACCCCGGATACTCCCTCTTCTCATCAGGCAAGAGGTAGAGGAGTGTGAAAGCGCACACCTCCAGATTCAAAGACAGTTTATTCCCAGTTGCTATCAGGCAACTGAACCATTCTATCACCAACTAGAGAGCGGTCTCGAACAACTATCTACTTCATGGGAGACCATTGGACTATCTTTAATCGGACTTTATTTTTGCACTAAACGTTATTTCCTTTATCCTGTATCTATACACTATGGTCGGCTTGATTTTAATCATGTACAGTCATTTCACTGACTGGTTAACACGGAACAAAAATGCTTTTCACTGTTCTCGGTACATGTGACAATAATAAACTAAACTGAATTAGATGGAGTCGATGGTGAGGAGTTGTGTCTGGGCTATGTCCATGACTCTACAGTTCAGTCTCTGTGTGACATTGATTTGGTCATTCTAAGTTCATTAGTCTTTACAGAACTAGGAGCAAGAGCAAGGGGACGGTGGAAAACTGGATCGGTTATGGTTCAGCAGACAGCCGCACTGTCTGTAGAGGATTCTGTGTTTGATCCAACGCCACCACTGACTGTGAACCTGGATATATACCAGGGGATCAGGGCCCATTCCACGTCAGAATGGCCTCCTTTTGTGCTGTAAGATTTTCTTCCAGCAACCATTGAGATTTCAAATTGTCAGATGAGAATATTTGCAAAATGCATTAAAAAAACATCAATTACAACTTAAAAAAAGAGAAATAGACCAGAATTGGAGCATATTTTTGCTTCTCGGGGCCATGTTAGATCACAGCAGCATACAATTGCCTACATCGTCCTCACTCCCAGCCCCCTAGCAATGTGGAGTTGTTCCACTGAGGGGAGGGACTGGGATGCAGACAGCTGGATTACAATTTAAAATCTGCTCGTTAAACTCTGCCCTGAGGAAATACAACCAATTCTTTTCTATTTGGGAGATTTGCTCTTACATTCCTCCTGTGTGCTGTGACAATTTTTAAACCAACTTCATGTGGGGGGGGGGGGGGGGGGGGGGCGGTTCTCTGTGTTTGTCAGGATCTGATATCGTGGGCAAGACTCACCCCATGACCCCGAGTGGTAAAAGGACACAAAGTGCTGGAGCAACTCAGAGGGTCGGGCAGCATCCTAGGAGAATGTGGATGGGTGATGTTTGGTGTGAGGACCCTTGTTCAGACCACTGAATGGGTGAGTGGCCCAGTCAGAGGGCAGGTAGGAACATGGCTGATGTTCATGGTAATCCTTTATCAGTGAGACTCACACTGGGATGAGTAATAATGTGTCCCTTATCAATCTTTATTTTCTCTTATAACTTCCTTTCTGTTAAGTAGAAACAAGGAACTGCAGATGCTGGTTTATACCAAAGATAGACACAAAGTGTTGGAGTAACTCAGTGGGCATCTCTGGAGAAAGGGGGCATCTTTTTCCTTTTTCTCCAGGGATGTTGCCTGACCCGCTGAGTTACTCCCGCACTTTGTGTCTTTGTTTCCGTCAATAACTTTCCTCTTACAATCGACCTCCCGGAGATTGTGTTCACAAATTGTATCTTGGTAATAAATGGACACCTCAGGAGATTCTTTGGTCCATTGTGCCTTATTCTATTATTCAATGATCCAAGTTCGCGCTGCTCGGCAAGGCCAACAGCATAATCAAGAACTGGTCTCACTCCAGTCACTCTCTCTTCTCTCTTCTCCCCTCTTCCATCGGGCAAGATGTACAGAAGTTTGAAAACGCATAACCAGATTCAGGAAAAAGTTTCTTCCCAGCTGTTTATTAGGCAACTGAACCACTCTTTCACCAAATAGAGTGTGCTCCTGACCTACCATCTACCTCATTGGAGACCATCAAACTATCTTTAATTGGACTTTATCTTACTCTTAACGTTATTCCCTGTATCTATACACAGTGACGGCTGAATTGTAATCATATATAGTCTCCGGTGATAACAAAAACACTTTTTGCTGTACCTTGGTACACATGACAATAATAAACTAAACTAAACGCAAAAAAAAGTTTCCTTCTTACTCAACTCTCTTATCTTTTTAAATGGTAGAGCAGAATCGAGGGGCCGAGTGGCCACATCTCACTTCTATCAGCCGTGATCTCCAGCTCCTATTTTACAACCTTCCACTCTGAGTCTCTTTCCCACTTTACTTTAGACTTTAGAGATACAGTGCAGAAATCCGAGTCCGCGCCGACCCGCGATCATCATCAACACTAGCACTATCCTACACAATGGGGACAATTATTTCACCGAAGCCAATTAATCGACAAACCTGCACGTCTTGGGAGTGTGGGAGGAAACCAGAGAACCCAGATAAAACCCATGCGGTCACAGGGAGAACGTATAAACTCTGTATTGAAGCACCCGTAATCAGGATCGGCCCCAAGTCATTGGGTCTGTAAGGCAGCAACACTGTGCTGCCTAGATCCACACATGCCTGACCGTACACTTTGGGTGGGTAGAGGTGGTGCAGCGGGTAGAGTTGCTGCCTCACAGCGCCACAAACCCGTATTCGATCATGACTACGGCTGCTATCTGTATGTAGTTTGTACGTTCTTCCCGTGACTGCGTAGGTTTATTGCCACACTCCCAGAACGTACAGGTTTGTAGCTTAATTGAGTTTGTGTTCACGTAAATTGTCCCTAGTGTGTAGGATAGAATTAATGTACGGGGTGATTGCTGGTCGGCATGGACTCGGTGGGCCGAAGGGCCTGTCTCCACGCTGTATCTGTAAAATCAAATAAAATAAACTAAACACTTACCAAGCTGTTGCCAACCAATATCTTCCCCTTTGCTCCACATACTGTCCTTGAGATTGATGTGATTGTATTTATGTACACTATTGTCTGATTTGATTAGCTAACGTGCAAAACATAGCTCTTCACTCTACCTCGGTACATGTGACAATGAAAAACCTCAACCTCAACACGGTCCACATAGGCAGCAGCCAAGGTCAGAATCAAACTCAGATCTCCAGCGTTGGGAGGCAGTGGCTGTACCATTGTGGCCGATTAGGAAAAGGGGAGATGCAACGAGACCTGGGTGTCATGGTACACCAGTCATTGAAAGTAGGCATGCAGGTGTAGCAGGCAGTGAAGAAAGCGAATGGTATGTTAGCATTCATAGCAAAAGGATTTGAGTATAGGAGCAGGGAGGTTCTACTGCAGTTATACAGGGTCTTGGTGAGACCACACCTGGAGTATTGCGTACAGTTTTGGTCTCCAAATCTGAGGAAGGACATTCTTGCCATAGAGGGAGTACAGAGAAGGTTCACCAGACTGATTCCTGGGATGTCAGGACTTTCATATGAAGAAAGACTGGATAGACTCGGCTTGTACACGCTAGAATTTAGAAGATTGAGGGGGATCTTATAGAAACTTACAAAATTCATAAGGGGTTGGACAGGCTAGATGCAGGAAGATTGTTCCGGATGTTGGGGAAGTCCAGAACAAGGGGTCACAGTTTAAGGATAAGGGGGAAATCTTTTAGGACCGAGATGAGAAAAACATTTTTCACACAGAGAGTGGTGAATCTCTGGAATTCTCTGCCACAGAAGATAGTTGAGGCCAGTTCATTGGCTATATTTAAGAGGGAGTTAGATGTGGCCCTTGTGGCTAAAGGGATCAGGGGGTATGGAGAGAAGGCAGGTACAGGATACTGAGTTGGATGATCAGCCATGATCATATTGAATGGCGGTGCAGGCTCGAAGGGCCGAATGGCCTACTCCTGCACCTATTTTCTATGTTTCTATTGTGTGTGAGAGGGGTTTCTGAGTAAGATGGTTGTACAGAAGAGGGATTGAGGGAATGTGAGAAACGGAGACAGGGAGATGGAGAGGGAGGAGACAAGGTGAGATGCAGCGGTGATCTAACCTGCTGTACACAAACAATAACACTTTAAACAATTAAATCCAAATTACTGCGACACAGTGGCACAGCTGGTAGAGCCACTGCCTCACCGCGCCAGAGACCTGGGTTCGATCCCCACCTCGGCTGCTGTCTGTCTGGGTGGAGTGTGCACGTTCTTCTTGTGATTACAAGGGTTTCCTCCGGGTGCTCCAGTCTTTCCCCAAATCCCAAAGAAGTGTAGGTTTGTAGATTAATTGGCCCACTGTAAACTGCCCCTGATGCATAGGGAGTGGATGGGAAAGTAGGATAACTTGGAAGCAGCGTGAACGGGGGGTGGGATGGTTAGCATGGACCCGGTGGGCCGAAGGGCCTCTTTCCACGCTGTATCTCTAAAATTAAAACTAAAAGAACTTAAAACTATCTCAGTGTCGGGACATCGGTTTGTGGGAACTGCTCCAGTACATCGAGCGCATGGACCGATCGGACTTTGAATAATGGCACCGAAAATGGTAAATGGTGGCGCCTACATGTGTAATATATGCAAAACGAATTTCACTGTGCAGTTGCATATATGACAAATAAAACATTAGTGAACTATTGCTACTTACGATGCATTTTCCGGTTCGTGCTTCACACGTGTTCGAATGCCCGTGACAGCGACAAGGAACACATCGCCCCAAGTAAAATCCTGGGTTTTCTCTGTAATATCCATCGCTGCATTTCTGTCAACAGTGGAGGAGATGTGAGTTAACACTGGGAGCCAGGGGAGGAAAGAGGGAGACACACACGCCACCAACAGCGGTGGCAAACAGGAAAAAAGTCACCAATAAAGAGCCAAGCAAAGCAACAGAGATTACTTCCAGCAAAAAGGCACAAAGTGCTGGAGTAACTCAGCGAGTCAGGCAGCATCTCTGGGGAAAAGGAATAGGTTACGTTTCGGCTCGGAACCCTTCTTCAGACCTATACTTTTTCTCCAGAGATGCAAACTGACCCTCTGAGTTACTCCAACATTTTGTGTCTATCTTTGGTATAAACCAGCATCTGCAGTTCCTTCCGACACATTACATCCAGAAAGACAGAATTACAAAGTAGCTCAAGTTATGGAAATGCTTCAGGCAATAACATTTTTGCAGGTCTCTGCCCTGAAACGTTAACTCTGTTTCTCCCTTCATGGATGCTGCCCGACCTGCTGAGTGTTCCCAGCATCATTTTGTTTTTATTTCAGATTGTTGGCATCTGCAAGAGTTTGCTTTGGTGTACGAGTTACGTAAACATGCGATGACTTGCTCTGTGCCTATCGTATTTGCCTCCAATATCACTGTTAACACATGCAATAACACAGCATGTTCCAGGCACCCACCACCCTCTGTGTAAAAAAGTTGCCTCAAACATCTCCTTCAAACTTTGCCTTCTCACCCTAAAGCTACGCCCTCTAGTCTTTTGACATTGTTACCTTGAGAAAATACTCCAAATGCAGCCTAACGAGTTCAATCGGTACTTTGGATCTGTCTTCACTAATGAAGACACAAACAATCTCCCAGATGTGCTCGTGGCCAAAGGACCTAGGGTGACGGAGGAACTGAAGGAAATTCACATTAGGCAGGAAATGGTGTTGGGTAGACTGATGGGACTGAAGGCTGATAAATCACCAGGGCCTGATGGTCTGCATTCAAGCGTACTTAAGGAAGTGGCTCAGGAAATCATGGACACATTGGTGACCATTTTCCGATGTTCTACAGATTCAGGATCAATTTCTGTGGATTGGAGGGTAGCTAATGTTGTCCCTTTTTAAGAAAGACAGGAGAGAGAAAACATGGAATTATAGACCAGTTAGCCTGACATCGGTGGTGGGGAAGATGCTGGAGTCAATTATAAAAGATGAAATAGCGGCACATTTTGATAGCAGTAACAGGATCGGTCCGAGTCAGCATGGATTTACGAAAGGAAAATCATGCTTGACTAATCGTCTGGAAATTTTTGAGGATGTAAATAGGAAAATGGAAAAGGGAGAGCCAGTGGATGTAGTGTACCTGGACTTTCAGAAAGCCTTTGATAAGGTCCCACATGGGAGATTAGTGGGTGTATTTAGAACACATGGTATTGGGGGTAGGGTGCTGACAAGGATAGAAAATTGGTTGGCAAACAGGAAACAAAGAGCAGGGATTAATGGGTCCCTTTCAGAATGGCAGGCAGTGACTAGTGGGGTACCGCAAGGCTCGGTGCTGGGACCGCAGCTATTTACAATATACATCAATGATTTGGATGAAGGGATTCAAAGTAACATTAGCAAATTTGCAGATGACACAAAGCTGGGTGGCAGTGTGAACTGTGAGGAGGATGCTATGAGGATGCAAGGTAACTTGGATAGGTTGGGGGAGTGGCAGATGCATGGCAGATGCAGTTGAATGTGGATAAATGTGAGGTTATCCACTTTGGTGGCAAGAACATGAAGGCAGATTATTATCTGAATGCTGTCAAGTTAGGAAAAGGGGAAGTGCAATGAAGTCCTTGTACATCAGTCACTGAAAGTAAGCATGCAGGTACAGGAGGCAGTGAAGAAAGCTAATGGCATGTTGGCTTTCATTACAAGAGGAGTTGAGTATAGGAGCAAAGAGGTCCTTCTGCAGTTGTACAGGGCCCTGGTGAGACTACATCTGCTGTATTGTGTGCAATTTTGGTCTCCCAATTTGAGGAAGCACATTGCTGCTATTGAGGGAATGCAGCGTAGGTTCACAAGGTTAATTCCCGGGATGGCTGGACTGACATATGATGAAAGAATGGATCGACTGGGCTTGTATTCACTGGAATTTAGAATAATGAGAGGGGATCTTATTGAAACATATAAGATTGTTAAGGGATTGGACATGCTAGAAGCAGGAAACATGTTCCCGATGTTGGGGGAGTGCAGAAACTGGGGCCACACTTTAAGAATAAGGGGTAGGCCATTTCGAACGGAGATGAGGAAAAACGTTTTCACCCAGAGAGTTGTGAATCTGTGGAATTCTCTGCCTCAGAAGGCAGTGGAGGCCAATTTTCTGGATGCTCTCAGAGAGTTAGATAGAGCTCTTAAAGATAGTGGAGTCAAGGGATATGGGGAGAAGGCAGCAACGGGGTACTGATTGTGGATGATCAGCCATGATCACAGTGAATGGCGGTGCTGGCTCAAACGGCTGAATGGCCTACTCCTGCACCTATTGTCTAACCAAAGCCCTATAAAGCTGCATCATGGCCTCCTGACTCTTGCACTCAATGCCCAAAGCGATGAAGGCAAACATACTATAGGCATTCTTTAACAATCTTGCCATATGATTGAGATGTTACAACCAGTGGGAAAGGCTGACTACCTGGGACTATTTCACAGCGGAGCGAAGACTGAGGAGGAACATAATCAGTTCAGCGGAAGGTATTCACAAGAAAACACTGGCCATGATCACCAATTAATAATTAATCTAACCTGGATTCAGGACAAACCTACTAGCCAACTTCAGAGAACCCCTCCCAAACTTCATCAGGTCTGAAGAAGGGTCCCGACCTGAAACACCACCGATCCATGTTCTCCAGAGATGCTGCCTGACCCGCAGAGTTACTCCAGCACTTTGTGTCCTTTTCTGTAAACCAGCATCTGCAGTGTCTTCATCAGCGCAATTGTCCGATCATCTACCTCATGACCGTTCGTGTCAGACCAGCGGCCAAGGTTCCCCACGTCACATCACGCAGAGGACCTTGGCTGGCTGTGAATTGCTATGAGATGTCCCAACTTTGATGACACCTCCCTTCTTCCCTTTCAGTGGCTCCAGGGTGAAATACAAGAGGTTCGGAGCAGAGAGATGGTGATATCTTCCCGCAAGAAATTAAGAAGCTGAGGAAATGGTTCAGCGACTGAGACAGAAACAAGATCACAATGGGGAGAGAAGAAAGAAATGGATGCAACCTCAGGGCCAGCCCAGTCTGATTACAAGTAGGGAGGTTAAAGGATGTATGGTACAGAGCACACTGACTGGTTGCCATACTGCCTGGTTTGGTAACTCAAAAGCCCAAGTACATGGGAGGCTGCAGAGAGTGGTGGACATGGCCGGGTCCTTCACAGGTACTGACCTCCCCACCATCGAAGGGATCTACAGGAGGCGCTGCTTCAAAAAGGCAGCCAGCATCATCAAATACCCACACCACTCTGGCCACGCTCTCATCTCGGGAAGAAGGTACTGGAGTCTGAGAACCGTGACCTCCAGGTTAAAAAACAACTGATTCCCAACAAACATTAGACTCTTGAACACTGCACAACACCAACCACTACCTCAGCTACCATGATCTTCTATAGAGTTTGATTTGGTTGCACTACAAGAGTAGAAAACAAAATGCTCGACGAACTTAGCAGGTCAGACAACATTAGTGAGGGGACTGGGGATTAGTCAGCCAACATTTCGGGTTGGGACCCTTCTTCCGTATGACCCGGAACGTTGTCTGTCCATTGTTCCCCCCCCCCCCCCACAAATGCTGCCTGACCCGCTGAGTTCCTCGAGCAATGTGTGTTTTGTTTGAGATTTCAACATCTGTAGTCTTTCGATTACCCAGAGAGCTGGAGTGTTTGTTTGTCATATGCACCAGATATGAACTGGAACACTCGCACTCGCTGTACAGGCATATTAGACACCACAACAACCAAAATAAATATATAACAAATTACTCTAATGTAGCCCAGAGTAGTGCAAGAACCAACAATCTGATCAGCCTCAGTACAGCCAGCATGCCCTCTCCCCCACTGCCGAGCCCCTCAAACATGTCCATTCCTATTTCAGCACAGTGCTTCACATCGCTGCAACTCACCAGAGTCATGCAGCACGGAAACAGGCCCTTCGGCCCAACTTTCCCATGCACACCAAGATGTCTGTAGATATATTCTGCACCGAGCACTATATTCACCACTCTTTATCTTCCCCTTTTGCTCTAACTATTGTACTTGTGTTTTCCTCGATTACATTTGATTTCACCCATTGTGAAAAAGGGTTCCAACCCAAAATGTCGCCTATTCTTTTTCTCCCAAGATGCTGCCTGACCCGCTGAGTTACTCCAGCACTTTGTGTCTATCTTCGGTATAAACCAGCATCTGCAGTTCCTTCCTTTACATTTATCTGATCTGACTTGTTTGAACAGCAAGCAGAACAAAGTTATTCATTGTACACATGACAATAACAAGATCTGCCTCAGCTGACAACAAACTGTTAACTTTTCTCACATTTTCCCCACCCATTTTGTGAATCCTTCATTGTTCCTCTGAGCTAACAATGCCTAATACTTGAGAAAACGCACCACAAGTTTTCATTATCACAGTGTTTAAAAATAAAACAGACAGCAATTAAATGCGTTAAACCCCAGATCTATCTGATGCTGCTGAACAACTGTGGGGCATATTTGCTCTTGATCTCTTGAGGGAAAGTTTCTTTGAACTATAAACCTACTGGCCCTTCTCAGTCAATGTAGGAGAAGGGTCTCGACCTGAAACGTCGCTTGTCAATCCACAGATGTTGCCTGACCTGCTGAGTTACTCCAGCACTTTGTGCCCTGCTCACTTCATGTTTAACAATGTTTCACAATGTCAGATTAGAAGATTACCGTTCTGCAGTTGACTCTGTCCCGGAGAATATTTTCCGCTCTCCGTGATACTTTCTTTGGCTTTTCCATTGCCCTCATTCCTGCGAAACATGGCCCAAGGATTGACAGGAGTACCGCCAGCACCTTCAGCCGCCTCGCCCACAGATTACACACAGGCATCCTCCTTCAGTCTCTGCGTTCGGTGCACACCTTAAAATGGGGAGCTCACTGCCAAAGGCTTCCTTTATAGCTGGTGTGTCAAATGGAGGCTGATTCATTCTCCGGTGTCCTCCTCCCCAACTTTATACTCAGCCTCACTGACTCAGGTTTATACGTCAGCCTGAGCCAACCGGCACTGACAAATAATCCGATGCATTCGCAGGTCTAGTTGCTACTGGTTCAAAGGTGTGGCAACCGCACACCTATCCTGCGTCTGGACCCAGACGTGTCTAGACAATTGCTCACTCACTTCCCTTTATTTTGGATTACATTCACTTTGCCCTTGGAACATGTACACTTCCCAGCACGGTTATCATCTTAGCAACACAAATAAAGGAGGAATGAAAAAACACTTGCAAACTTCAGCGAGGTGGGGAAAGGTTTTAGAAAAGTAACCAGAGTAATTTTGTTTATTGTTACGTGTATCGAGGTACAGTGAAAAGATTTTAGTTTGAGTTTGAGTTTATTGTCATGTGTACTGGGGTAAAGTGAAAAGCTTTTTGTTGTGTGCTATCCAGTCAGCAGAAAGACTATACATGATTACAATTGAGCCGTCCACAGTGTACAGATACAGGGTATAGAGAATACCGTATATTGCAAGATAAAGTCCAAGAGTCTCCAATGAGGTACATCGTAGGTCAAGACCGCTCCCTAGTTGTTGGTAGGATGGTTCAGTTGCCCGATGACAGCTGGGAAGAAACTATCCCTGAATCTGGACAATCTGGAGTAAACCCAGACACAAGGAACTGCAAAGTTGGTTTACAAAAAAAGACATAAAGTGCTGGAGTACCTCAGCAGATCAGGCAGCATCTCTGGATAACATGCATAGGTGACGTTTCAGGTCTGAAGAAGAATCCTGACTCAAAACATCATCTATCCATGTTCTCCAGAGATGCTGCCTGACCTGCTGAGTTACTCCAGCACATTGTGGCTTTATTAAAGTAAACTCATGCTTGTTTATGCTATGCTTTTAGTTTTGCCTTTAGCACTGATTCACCTTGCTTTTTATTTTCCAGGCTTTGCTTTCCTTTAATGGAACAGTACAACACAAGAACAGGCCCTTCAGCCCACAATGTCTGTGCCAAACACGATGGCGTAAAACTAATCTACTCTGCTTGCACGTGATCCCCATTCCTCTTTTCCCTGCGTATCCTCTTAAACACCACTACCGTATCTGTGTCCGCCACCACCCCTGGCAGTGTGTTCCAGGCACCCATCACCCTCTGTATAAGAAGCATTTCCCCTGCACATCTCCTTTAACCTGTCCCCCTCTCACCTTTAAGCAATGCCCTCTAGTCTTTGACATTTCCACCTGAGGAAAGGGCACTGACTGTCCACCCTATCTATGCCTCTCATTATTTTATATACATCTGTCAGGTCTCCCCTGAACCTCCGATGCTGCTGAGAAAACAAACCTATTTTGTCCAAATGGAGAAAGAAGGAACTGCAGATGCTGGAATCTTGAGATAAACACAAAGTGCTGGAGTAACTCAGCGGGTCAAGCAGCATCTCTAGAGAACATGGTCAGATGCTGGGCGACCCACTGAGTTACTGCAGCACTTTGTGTTTTGCAAACTGTCTTTGTAGCTGATACCTCCTAAAAGAGGCACCATTCTGGTAAAACATAGAAAGAAAGAACTGAAGATGGTGGTTTATACCAAAGATAGATAAAAAGTGCTGGAGCAACTCAGCGGGTCAGGCAATATCTCTGGAGAAAAAGGATGGGTGATGTTTCTGGTCAGGATCCTTCTTCAGATCATCTGAAGAAATGTCCTGACCCGAAACATAACCAATCTTTTTTCTCCATAGATGTGGCCTGGCCCGCTGAGTTACTCCAGCACTTTGTGTCTACCATTCTGGTAAACCTCTTCTTCTCCAAAGCCTACATTCTTTCTGGGTCCTTCATAAGTTGCTATTAGATACAAATCTGTTAAAAGAGCATGTTATAAAACTGGTGTTTGGAATTAGATCTAACAAGAGTGTGGACTAAACCAGAGGTGATGTCACTTGTGCTAATACATCACGACATGTTCTTACAACTTCTCCAATTATACGCAAAAGCCCCAGGGTGGAGCTAACGCACACTCTTCCCCACCCTGACGACTAATACTTTTCCGCTAACAAACCTCTACAAACCAAACACACGTACAAACACACAGACCCCTCCCAAGTGTCACATGCAATGATACATACTTACATCACCACATCTACATGCTTTTGCCATGAGAGAACAATATTTCTACAGCACAACAAGTCAGGATGGGATTATTATGAGTTGAACTGCCTGCGAGATACAGTCAGATGGAGTAATAGCAGTACGACCTAAAACATTCACTCTGTTGCTCTCTCCACAGGTGCTGCCTGACCTGATGAATGATGGCAACATTTTTGCTTTCTATTTTGGATGTCTGATGTCTGCACTATTCCCATTTTCAATTACTGGAGGAGCATTTGGTCAGAGGCTTAAGAAAGGTCATCATTTCTTAAGGGCAGCACAGTGGCACAGCGGTAGAGTTACTGCCTTACAGCGCCAGAGACCCCGGTTCGATCCTGACTAAGGGTGCTGTCTGTACGGAGTTTGTACGTTCTCCCTGTCTTAAGGGCGGCACCACACCTTACAAACAGCAACCCATTACAAAGACCAATGGGATAACATAGAACTATTGTGAACGGATGATCGATGGTCCGCATGGACTCGGTGGGCTGAATGTTTCCATGCCGTATCTTTCAATCAATTCAAGTTCTGAGAGAGAAAAATATACAACATGCTGGAGTAACTCAACGGGTCAGGCAGCGTCTCTGAAGAACATGGATAATGATGTTTTGGATCAGGATCCTTCTTCAGACTGAGTGGACTTTATCTTGCACCAAACATTATCCACGTTATTCCCTTTATTATGTATCTGCACACTGTGGATGTCTCGATTGTAATCATGTATTGTCTTTCCGCTGACAGGTTAGCACGCAGCAAAAGCTTTTCATTGTACCTCGGTACACGTGACAATAAACTAAACTCAAACTGTAGTAATGGGGAGAACGCTGGAAGAGAGAGGTGGAGTCGGGACAAAGCCTGGTGAGTGATAGGTGGGTAGATGCAAAGTGCTGGAGTAACTCAGCGGGTCAGGCAACATCTCTGGAGAAAACCGATGGGTGATGTTTCAGATCGGGACCCTTCTTCAGACTGAATGTAGGGGGTGGGGACAGGGGTGAAGAGCTGGACTAATCAAGGCTGGCCACAAATGACCTCAGGCAGGGTGGTGTCTGGTGGGCCCATCGTTGGCTCGGGAAGATGTGATCTCAAGAGAAACTAGGTGGAGAACTGTAGAACTGGTAAAATGACTAAGGAGGAGGAAGACGGCAAGGTTACTTAAAATTAGAGAGAATCAACGTTCATACCATTGGTTGTAAGCTACCCAAGCTAAATATGAGGTGCTGTTCCCCCAGATTGCGTGTGGACTCACTCTGGCAATGGAGGAAACCCAGGACAGGAAGGTCAATGTGGGAATGGGAAAGGGAGTTAAAATGGTTAGCAGCCGGGAGATCCAGTAGTCCTAGGTGGACCGAGGTAGAAACAGGTGGGGGGAGGTTTGACTGGCAGACAGGTGGACAAAGGTCGCTAAACTTGGCTCAGGGGCATCTCTTGCAGGCTTCTAGTCTCAGGCAAGTTGGCAACGTGACAAGCCCAGCGTATCTAGTCCTACGGGTAATTAGCACCTCGGTGCCTATTAACTGACTCAAGCATAGGTGTGGTGCTCCAACACTACCAACGTGGCGATTGGTACGGAGCCAAGGAATGTTGGCACATGGAGCAGCAGTGATTAGGAGATTGCCAGCTCTTATCTGTAATAAACCCCAGTGGAAACATTTAAACATAATCATTATAAAATAAATTGCATCTATTATAACATTTAGCAATGATTGGAAGACGATCAGAATTTATTTAAATTGCACACTCTTCAGTTTTATTGCTGTTATTAATCATCTCCAGTCAAAGTAACAGAATTTTAAAATGTCGTAGAAATAGTTGGCATTCAGCCCCATGTAAAATGATGAGATGGGGTAGATGGGGTAGACTGTTACAACCTGTTTCTCATGGTGGAAATGTCAAAAACAAGAGGGCATAGATTTAAGGTGAGAGGGGCAATGTTTAAAGGATGTGCAGCGCAATGTTTACACAGAGGGTGATGGGAAACTGGAATGTGCTGCTGTGGGTGGTGGTGGAGGCAGATACGATAGTGGAGTTTAAGCAGTCGCATGGATGTGCAGGGAATGGAGACATATACATACCATGTGCAGGCCGAGGGGATTAGTTTATAATCATATAGACATAGTACTGTGCAGCACCGAAACAGGCTCTTCGGCCCACCTTGTCCATGCTGACCAAGTTGCTGTAACGGTTTAACAGTATGTTTTCTAGCTCTGTGCGAGGAGCAAAGTTTAATGGAGATGTGCAGGGCTGGTACTTTTACACAGAGGGTGATGGGTGCCTGGGATATGTGCTGATGGGTGCCGGTGGTGGTGGTGCCAGCAGATACAATAGTGGCACTGTAGAGGGTTTTAGATAGGCACATTCTTGCTGAGTGGAAATATGACGGACTAGAGGTCATAGATTTAAGGAGAGAAGGGCAAAGTTTAAAGGAGATGTGTGGGGCAATTTTGTTTTCACACAGAGGGTGTTGGGTCCCTGTTCCTGTTCTGTACCCTTCTATGTTCCATATTTGGCAAAAGAATAGCTCAGGAATTTTCCCTGATGACTGGCCTGTTATTTATTCCTTAGATGTTGGGCCATATTCGCCTTTACTGCTTGTGTGATCCACTTCCAACATCACAGCAATCAACAATACAGAACCGTGAGCAAAAATCAAAGTGTTGGAGGAACTCATCAGGTCAGGCAGCATCTGTGGAGGGAATGGACAGACGATGTTTCATGCCAGGAGCCTTCTTCAGACTGATCAGACCCGCTGCTTCTCTAGCACTTTGTTTTATGATTGCAGCAATTTATCTCTGGATATCGAGAGAGACATAGGTGAGGCTACATTTGAGGTGCTGCATTTCTGGTCACCCTGCAAGAGGAAGGATATCATTAAACTGGAAAGGGTGCAAAAAGGATTGGCAGGAAGCAGTTTAGTTTTAGTGTAGTTTTAATTTAGAGATGCAGCGCGGAAACAGGCCCCTCGTCCCACCGAGTCCGCGCCGACCAGCCAACCCCGTACACTATGGCCATCCTACACACTAGGGACAATTTACAATTCTTACCTGAAACAATTAAAACGACAAACCTGTACATCTTTGGAGTGTTCGAAGAAATTTGAGCTCCCAGAAAAAACCCACGCGGTCACGAGGAGAATGTACAAACTCCGTACAGACAGCGCCCGTAGTCAGGATCAAACCCGAGGCTCTGGCGCTGTAAGGCAGCAATTCTACCACTGCATCACAGTGCTGCCCAAATGTAACATGAGTACAATCGAACCATACAGAAGTACAACAGGTATAGTGGAGAAAAGTACCAGACTGCAGAATATAATGTTATAGTATTACACTGACAGAAAAAGTGCAAGGGCCACAATGAGGTAGGTATGAAGATCGGGACTACACCCTAGCTTATGGAAGGGCGGTTCAGTAGTGTGATAACAGCAGGGAAGAAGCTGTTCCTGGATCTAGTGGTAGGTGCTTTCAAGCTTTTGTATCTTCTGTCCGATGGGAGAGAGGAGAAGAGGGAATGACCGGGGTGTGAATGGTCCTTGATTATATTGGCCGCTTTCCTGAGGCAGCGTGAAGTGTAGATGGAGTCGATGGTGGTGGGGAAGTTGGTCTGTGTGATGGACTGAGCAATGCTCTATGTTCCAGAAGGACATGCTCCCAATGCTGGCAAAGGGGATTCGCACGGATGGGAGAAACAAGGTCAGCATGGACGTGATGGGCTGAAGGGCCCGTTATTGTGCTGTATGACTCTATGAGTGTGACTTGAACAGACAGCATTATGAACCGGGGCAGGACAGCATAACTCCACAATACCCCGTTGTGAATGCTGCCGTCAGGCTGAGCAACTGCATCTGCTCCCAGATTCCATCCATTCCCATCTCATAGTTTCCACCAGTTTTAAAAACGGCAGTTGTCCAAGAAAAGCTGGAATTATAAAACTATCTGGAAACAAAGATATAAAAAAAAAAAAAATAGTGGCTCCAAGCCAGGGAGTGCATTAATATCGACCGATTACTGTTTGTTTAATGGTTGTGTAATGGCACAGATAGGGTGGACAGTCAGAACATTCTTCCCATGGTGGTAATATCAAATACTTGAGGGCATAGCTTTAAGCTGAGAGGGACAACATTTAAAGAAGATGTGTGGGGCATGTCTAATTATACAGAGTGTAGATTAACCCTTATTATTGTAAAAAGAAATGAACTAGTTCGGGATGAGGAGCTTAAACTAGATAAGGTTGAACGTGCCTGCCGGGTTGCAGAATACACTGACACCCATACCAAAGCCTTGGAACCGGGGCCACACTCTGCCAACGATGTCCATGCCTTCTATAGGTCCCCGCGACAAACATTAACCCCTCGACAACCGCCTACAGCCCCAGGGAGGGTAACTGATCCTCTGGTCCATACCATGGCAATTGTGGTGGCTCACACCTGAAATTTTGTGAGCAATGCCTCGCTTATGGCAAAACTTGTCACTATTGTAAAAAGAAAGGTCACTTTATCCGGTGCTGCGGTGCCCGTGCCAACAGGGCCCAGCCACAACAATCTCTCTATGCGCTTGAGCCTTCACTTTCCCATGACTGACACTGAACAGCGCTACGCTCAAATCGAAAAGGAGTTACTCAAAGTAACTTTTGCCTGCAAGAAATTCACAGACTTTATCTTTGGCAACCCGATCACGGTCGAAACAGATCACCAGCCCCTGGTCAGTATCCTCAGTAAACCGATCCACACGGCACCAGCGCGTTTACAACGCATGATGATGGAACTACAGAGATATGACATCAGACTGCAAACGCCGTAAGGACATGCACTTAGCTGACACCCTCTCACGGGCACCTCGCCCAACCTGTGAAAAACACCTGTCTGATGATGAGCATGAGGGGTACACGTATGATGGTCACCTGCCTCCCATCTGCCGGTTTAGACATCCTAGTGACACAAACAGCTGCAGACGAAACACTACAATCGCTGGCCACTGTCATCCGCCACAGCTGGCCAGACAAACAGCACCACCTGCCACAAGCTGTCCAACCATTTTACCCTGTCCGCGACGAACTGGTCATTCAAGACGCCATCATAATGAAAGGACATAAGGCAGTCATCCCGACGTCTCTTCACAGCAAGTACTTCTACGTTGTCCATGCGGGCCATCCCGCTGCAAAAATAATCCTCCAACATGCAAAAGGTATGCTTTTCTGGCCTGACGTGGCTGACTACATTCTCGAGAAAGTTGCTGCCTGCCCGATCTGCAACAGCCTGACCCCGCACCAACAGAAACAACCACTTCTCCCGGACCCCACGTCGGACTTACCCTGGTCACAGTAACGGCCCACATCTTTGAGTGGCACGGCAAACAATACATAGTTCTAGTCGATTCCTACTCAGGATGGTTCGAAATCGACCTGCTCAGTAGCCCGACCTCAGCCATGGTCATTCAAAAACTGACTCGCCACTTCTCTGTCCACGGAGCACCCCTCCACCTACTCTCAGACAATGGAACACAATTCTCCAGTCAGCTCTTCAGGAATTTCGCGAAAAACTGGGATTTTCACCACACCACTAGCAGCCCCGAGTACCCGCAGTCCAACGGCCTGGCCGAACGCGCGGTAAAAAGTGCAAAATAACTAAAGGAACGCTCACACAGGGCAGCTCTGATGTTTATCTCGACTTACTCAACCTATGGAACATCGTCCACGACCCTCTCCTGGGATCTTCAGCCAAACGGCTCATGTCACGGCGAACCCGCTCCACCCTGCCTATGGCCAAGCAACTACTAGAACCACAAGTTCGTGCACCGTCGGTGATTCAATCCCAGCTCCAATGCCGCCGCGACATACAAATAAAATACTACGATAAAACCAGTTCTCCGCTTCAACCCCTCAACAAGGGACAGGTTGTCCGCTTACGGTCACTCCAAAGTTACGACCGCCTTGGAGTCATTCTGGGGTCTACCGCAGAACCACGCTCGTACTTGGTCAGTATTGACAACGGCATCTATCGGCGAACCCGCCAACACTCCTCCAGGGTTAATGAACTGGTACCTCCATGTCCTTACCCGGACCAGCCCGCCGGTATTCCCTCCACGAATGCCACTCCAGCAATTTGTCTACCGGTGCCAGCTCCACCGCTGCCTTCCCCAGTGTCCCCACGTGTCTTCTCCTCCACGTTCGCCCGATAAGGGACTTGGTCCCTCAGAGAAGGATGGGGTGCATGAGGGGTACTACTGTACACGTGCAGGTCGTGTCTGCAAGCCAAACCCGCTGATTGGAAAATTTACCGGCTACACTTGAAATGTGCATGACCCGTTTAGTTTTATGTGCTCACATATGCAGTAAAATAATAAATGCCGCACCTTAGACTGGTGTTTTACAATATGCCCCACTAACCACTATATATATATGCTTTGCTTCTTTAAGAGGAAGGA